>VZSF01001813.1:699470-895758 GCA_013398295.1 Chionis minor
CCCGCCGTTGCCACCCACCTCTCCGGGCCCCGCTGTCCGTTAGCGCGGCGGTCGCCTCACGAGGCGCCACAGGCCTCTCCCGTGGCCCTGTGCTGACAGAAGAATAACTGGTGTCTCTACCCGCATGGGCCAACACCAGCCGGAGCCCTCGGGTGTATTAAACTCTGGCTTTCTGACTTTTATTGAGGGAAATTAACCTTCTCAACCCGGTGGCGGGGAGCGGAGTTATGGTTTGAAGAACCCACGACAATTCAGCGCCCTTTAGACAATTACTCTGTCATCTGATGAGCCCTCCCCCTCCGGGAAGGGGAATCGGGAAGAAAACAAGGAAACGACACGCGCTGAAATATAAACAGGCATAATCAAATTGAGACTAGGTAATTAACATGAATAGCACTAAAGAATCAATATTGATCCTGATAGCAATATAAAATATACAAGGATTATACTCGGCCAGTTATATCAGTCGGAAGGTGCGCGCTCCCAGCAGCGGACAGCAAATGTCAGACACTGCGAGTGCTACGGCTTCGGGAGGAAGGGAAGGGCTCAGGGGTCCGGCACCAGGGCAAGAAGTTCTCTGGATCACCGCCATCAAGGGAGAGAGAGCACGTCACAGCAAACTTTCTAATTTATATTGAATGTGACTTTCATGGTATGAAATAATCCTGCTGGCCAGCTTGGGTCAGGTGCTGGATCTCGCTCCTCCTCATCCCTGCACCTGGCGAGCTTGAAAACACTGAGACCTTGAAACCCACACACCATAGCTGGCCATAAAGTAAATGTTTTCACGAATTCAGACGTTAGAGTCTTCTAAAAATGCATTTGTCCCAAGCATTAGAAGAGACCTTACCAAAAAGTAAAATTACTGAAAGATAAATTAATTCTGTGTCACTCAAACCAGGATGGGTGGGCTGTGCCCCCCGGGGCTGCCCTGGCCGGGAGAGTTGGGGAGCTCCAGGGGAACATCTCCTCTGCCCAGCTGCGGAGTCAGGAAAAATTTCTCCTGCTTGCACAGTTTTCCCTGTCTCGGGTGCTGCCGGCGGCGTTTTTCGTTTACAGGGAAGCATGGTGGCTTCTGTCACATCTCCTGTGTTTCCCTGGTGCGCTGGCGGGATGCTGCAGGCCGCCTGCCTGGGAGTCTTCTGCACCGAACCCTGAGCACACGCGTTGCTGTCACAGAGCAGCTGCGACGCAGAAACGGAGACAACCTTTCCTCTCGTGACCCAGAAACGGGTTGTTCCTCGTGGCACATATGAAACTGTCCTGAACTACTTTTTTTGCTATCTTTTATTTCTTATGTTTCTAGAGTCAAATAGTTCTACAGCTGGAGTCAGTGACAAAACCGATCTGTAATTTAGCAGACTTAGCCTTTTAACTAACTTTATGTTATGCTTTTATCCAACAATGCAATAAATAGTATTTGATAACGATTTTTTTCCTTCAAAACTTGATACAATATTAACTCAATGATTGTCGTGGTTTGGCCTCAGCCGGCACAAAGAACCACGCGGCCGCTCACCGAAACCTCGCAGCAGCGAGGGAAAATTGGAATAAAAAGGCAAAAACTCGTGGGTTGAGATAAAAAACAATTTAACAGAACAAAAAAAAATTGACAAAACAACAGTAGTACTGGCAGAGGAATGTATAAATAGGGGTACAGTACCGACGCGCACCGACCGGACCCGGACCGTCCCCGCCCGCTCCCAAACTGGGAACTCCCCTCCCCGGCTAGCTCCCCCTAAATACTGGGAATGGCGTCACGTGGTGTGGAATACCTGTGCTGGGCCAGATATTAACCCTGTCCCTGCCGGAACCAGGACAATGATTTATAAGTATATTGTGATGACCACTTCTAAACCAATTTTTTAGCTTACCCAAAACTGGAATTATGAAAAATGTACAAATAAAAGAACAATCAAAGGCTAAAATGTGAATAATGAATATGTAGGAAGACCTGTCAGAATAAGCCTTCGTACCTGGGATCTGTGTCTGAAGTGTCTTGATATGAGGAGTTGCCAGGTTTAATATTTAACATACTGAGTAATACTTACTGTATTGACTAACCACAGAGGACTTCAGCCTATATTCTAAATTATCATTGTAGAGTTTACCTTATTACCCATTGACCTTTCACAAGATTTTTTTTCTGAATAATTTCTTAATGGAAAAAGGTGTGCAACCTTTTATTTTGAGAAGTAGGGAGGGAGAAATTTAGAGACTCACTAGATTTCAGGCATCTTCAAGACGTACAGATGGCGGTAATATTGATTCATGAAGGGCAATCCTGTTTCCAGAAAAAATAATTAACCAGTTATAAAAAAATACACGATTCATTTGTAACGTTCTTCTTCATTAGCTCTCATTAAACTTCTTTAGACAGTATAAACGTGTTATGAGTTCCACTTCACAGGTGGTGAAACTAAAGTACCAGTGGGCTAGACAACCAGTGATACATAAATGCTAAAGAATGTTGGGAATGTAAAAGGATTTTCAGCAAGCTAAGTAATTTCAGAGTCTACCTTCAATGGGATTTGGAAGCTGGCACACTTCCAAAACTCTTTCAAGCTTCCAGTCTTTGGACATCTAAATAACTTTAGGATCTACCTTAAAGTGACTTAGCTGCTACTTCCTCAGAGGCCAGAGGTCCCTAAAGGAAGTTTTCCGAGGCTCCTTTTAAATTCTGTCCTGAATATATGCTGGGCTTAGGCTAATCCTTCTGGGTTGGTGCCTCTTCCGTGTATGTGGATAGTCTTATTGCAGTAAACACCGTATTAACGGAGCAACCAGGCTCCTCTCTTGGCTAGCTGGCAGTCTGCTTGGGAACTCAGCTGCAGTGGCTTGTTCGGGGAAGGGTCTGCTTTCCTGGGCTCGCTCGGCCACTGGCATCATTGTGTTTTGCATCTTCCATGTCTTTTCACGTTCTGCTGTTGTAAGGCTCTCAGCTACTGCTTTCTATGTACTTTTGGGGAACTTCTCACTCTCGGTAATACCTTACTCTGCGTGTATTTTCCACACATATACTATAGGATTCCCCTCCATGGAAATGATCATATTTCAATCCAGGCTGGCAATGGCAACCTAAAACAAATGATACCAACTTACCAAGAAGAGTCTGCAGCCAGCAAAATCCTGGCCATACGGAAGTAAAGGGCCAGAATGTCACACCTCTTCATCAGTGTGTCTCCTCCATGAGGATGCATTTTACTGGGAGAAGCCCGCTTTTATGAAGTGCGTACTTCAATGAAGCTCACGCTTCATAACAAAACTCCAAACACCTCAGCGGGACCTGGAGCATTCAAAAAAACCAAAGGTGAGCACTGTCCTCAAGTAGATGATGGAGCTCATCAGCAATTTGTCTAATGCTTTTCAAATGTTTTCTTTTCTTTGTCTAGAAAAGAAACAATTACCAAAGTAGTTAAATAATAACAACAACAAAATATAACAACAACAACTTCTACCTAATACATTTGCAACAAAGGTCAGGAGAGTATATTAGTTTATGGTATTTAGCTAGGTAAACAATAACATAGTCCGACTATTAAATAAAATAAATCAAAGAAGCTGGACTGTAGTTACATTCTGGGAATTGCCAATACTGACAGTCAGGAAAGAAGGAACATGCTCTAACTTGTCACAAATTCCAGCTATCAACACACATCTTCCACACTACAATGGATGACAACGAGTTTACCTAAACAGTGCAACCCCAGCACATGGAAGGCGAGTGCCACGTGGAGGGCCTGGCGGTGCCATTCCTAGGGCATTCCTAGCATGGGAATATGGCCCTGCACCTCACTGACCCATGAAAATGTGCCTGTGGAGAAGACCAAGGTGTTGCTGCTTTGCTCACTCTGTGCAGGCGGAGCTGCTTTATCCTCCTTGTCTGCTTGCTTCTTGCACAACTCCGGCGTCTCACTCACAGCTGAAGCAAAGAAGCATTTTGAAAATGCGAAGTGACATCAACACACTGGAGAACAGACCAAACAAAAGTGCCATCTAAGCCGAGCCACCGTTCTCCGGCACCGTGAGGCTGTGAGCGATAGCACGTGAAAGAGGAACGATCGAAGTGTCCGAAGTGTTAGAAAACAGCACTTTGGTGGGCTGTCCCTGCTGAAGAGCTGTGCCCATGTACTGAGCTGGTCCTCCGCTATTGCTGAAGAGCAAGTAGCTGCAAAGTAATGATTAAAAATACAGTTACCTTTGATTATGGCATGCCGGATGACATCAGATCTTATAATTTATCTTTCTTGCTCTTTCCAGACACTTCTGACTGCTACACTACTTTATTCCCAGGCCACATTACTTTTTTTTCCAGCCATGCTCAGTACTACAGAAATGTGTTTAGTTTGAACATCTCTGCAATGTTCTTTTCTTTTTAATCTTGCAAATTCATCTCTCACTCTCATTTTGTACTGTTGCATTACGTGGGAAGTAGATTTGTGCTTCCTTTTGGGGACGAAACCTGGTTCCAATGTTGGATGCAAGGAGTTGAGCCACTCATAGGGCATTGCCAGCACTGGAAGTGAAAGGAATAGCAGCCCATCCATCCTCTGTGCCCATCCTGCTCTGTCACAGCTTCTGTCACACCTTACTTATCCGTGGGCGGGTTACGCAGGTTGTGCAGTAACTGGGGGTGCACAAACCCGACGTGGATGCTGTGTGAGCAGATTGGGTTCAGCAGCAGCACAGCCACATTCCCGCCGCGCTGACTGCGAGGATTCCCAGGCCTCCCTGGCTGGCAGGTGAGACATCCCCACTCTCTGCATTCCTTCATTCATTAAGCCCCTATTGTAATCCTCATCCTGTAATTTATGTATGGCTTGTACTAGGAATTTCATTTTTTCCAGGTTATTTCTTTCCCTGATTGCTATGGATGTTGACTGCACTATGTTTAAGATGAAATAGCTCTTATGACTGTGCCTTGCTCCAGGAAGGAAGATGCCTGCTTTATTTACAGCAGTAATCCGCTACCATTCCCTACCATCCTTGTCCTTACAAAGCCTGGGGCAGAGAGACTCCATCCACACCGGCGGCAGCGCGGTGGTACGCATTCCCTGGGCTCAGAGCCCATCCTCCCGGCAGCTCCCTTCTCCCCTCCCTGCCAGAAACCCGCGGCACAGCCCTGCTGCCGCCGCCTGCTTCCATGCTCTGGGGAGGCTGAGGATGATCTGCTCACCTTGGTTTCTAGTTCCCGGTTTGAGCCGGGCAGGGTTGGGACACGGCGAGCCGCCCGGCCGCCGCCAGCAGGAGGAGCTCCGCGTCCAGGTGGGAACCGAGGGACGGGTGAGGTCCGGCACCGCCGCTGGCAGCAGGGAGGGAGGGCGCTGTAAAGTGGCGTGGAATGGATCTGTTGGAGCTGCTCCAGAGGAGGGCCAGGAGGGTGATGAAAAGGCTGGAGCACCCCCGCTATGAGGACAGGCTGAGGGAGCTGGGGTTGTTCAGCCTGGAGAAGAGAATGCTCCGGGGAAACCTTATAGCAGCCTCCCAGCGTCTGAAGGGTGCATATAGGAAAGATGGGGAGGGAATGTAGCGATAGGATGAGGGGTTATGGTTTTAAACTGGAAGAGGGTAGATTTAGATTAGATATTAGGAAGAAATTCTTCACTGTGAGGGTGGTGGGGCACTGGAACAGGTTGCCCAGGGAAGCTGTGGATGCTCCATCACTGGACGTGTTCAAGGCCAGGCTGGATGGGGCTTTGAACAACCTGGTCTAGTGGGAGGTGTCCCTGCCCATGGCAGAGGGGTTGGAAATAGATGGTCTTTAATGTCCCTTTCGACTCTAACCATTCTATGACTCTAAATCCTGCTGTGGGCTGGAAAAGGAAGGAGAAAGACCTTAAAAGTGCAGCAGGCTCCAGGCTGACGCTTGGGGTGCTTCTCAGTGCCTCAAATGGTTGTAGAAAGCATCTGCCCACCTCTACCAAGAGAAATCGCAGGTTGCAGGACATTTCACAAAATGGGGGTCTGCCTTGCTATAGTACCCCCTCTTTGCTCTGCTTCACTGCTGCTAATTGCTTTTTCCCAATCACCGGAAACTTGAAGAAGTACCTCCAAGCTCTGGTTGCTTCAGCAGCTTTCCTGTGAGCTCCATTTATCACAGCTGTTGAAGCTCTGTGAAACCGGACATCACAGTTTCACCTGTGGTGGAATCCTGAGCAGCCTCTCTGGTTTCGGTACAGCCTGGGAATCAGGGTGTTCATTTCAAATATTTTTTTTCTGGGATGGAAAGCATTTTGTTACAACATTGCAATCAAACTTACAAATGCAGCAACAGGTACATCATAGTAATCAATACCACCTATGGTAAATATGTTTTCTGCTTGTATAACAAAATTAGTCTCTTTGTTTTTGGCAGCGGTACCTGTGTGAGTGTGATGAGCCAGAGCTGACCTACCACTCGAACAAGGTTTGAAAATCATCCTCTGAATCTGAACTGAATTTGGAACAGGCTAAAAGGAAAATTTGAATAAATCTGGGTGGAATAAAATATCCAAGTTCTTGGGAAATGTATAAAAACAAATATTCTAGAGTAGGCCATGAGCTGGAAAAAATGAAATTTGGGGTGATTTTCATTCAAACCTGAAAGCGAATGGAGAACTCATAGTTTATTAACCCTTTCCAGTGAGAACTGATGAAATGAGCACATGGGCAGCAGTGAACAAACAAACAAATTGCAATTAAAAAATGAGCAGATGAACACGGCAAATTAAACCCAGCTTTGCAAAGTTCTAGGTACATCTTCTTTCTCTAGCCATGTCTCTAGTTCAAGTCTACCTGAATAGCCCACAGAACCATGTTAATTTTGATTTTAGGATTAAGAACGCATTCTCTTCCATGTGTAGCATAGGAAAAGTAATGAGGACTTAATGAGGACTTAACAAGGACTGTGAAAAAATGATGGAAGACATAAATGCTTTTAAAATCAAATATTTTGAAATTTTCCTATTTGTAAACCTATCCCACTGAACATTATCTGGATGTTCTGCTGGCACCCGGGACTCCACTGGCTCCCTGTTGCCAGCTGTAGAAGGAAATACAATTTTTTCCATAGATGAGCTGGAAAGATGTCTGAAAAGCTCGTGTTTAGAGAGCTGGCTTTTGTGCTTTTTAAAAGGAAATCTCACTGTGAAAAACAAAGCATTAAGCCTCTGGCCATTTTACACAGCCTTGAGACCAGCAGCCAGACAATAAGGTGAAATGGAATGTCCAACTTGACTCAACTTCTCCAACTGAAAGTGGGGATAAGGGAAAGCATAATAATTTTCCAAACACTCCACCCAAAATTGTAATCTGAGCTATGGCTCTGGAGCGATAATGGTGAACAGGAGCTGATTGCAAATGGTAGGGGGAATCAAAAACACTCTTTTGCAGTCCCTCTGGATAATCGCGTTTTAAAGGCAGTCTTCTTGTGAGTGTCTCGTATTGCAGAATAGCTGCTGACAGACTGCACCCCCCAAGACTGCACCCCAAAAAGGATTCCTTGGCGTAGCTGACAGATGTGAAAAAGTCTTTTTTTCCCTTTTCCTCCCCTTGTACCGATTTCAAGGAACAGAAAAGGACAAGCTCCTACTTTTCCTACTGGAAGTTTTGAAGCCCTTCTCCGATCATTTTCCCACCATGCTCCACTTGCCCAGTCCTTGGTGCTCTCTCTGGAGAAGCTGCTAGGGGACCATGGGATTCTGGCTTCCTTGCTGGAGGTTGGGTGTCCCACTGCTCCCACACCCTCCTGGGGAGGTACCCCCCTTGCTAGGGCAGGCAGCGCAGGCACCAGACCAGACACTGCTCACTTGAGTGTTGCCGGCAGGCAGGCTTGTTCCCCTCTTTGTTAGCAACCCTGCAGCAAAAAAAAAATAATTTCATTGCTCCACCAGGAATTTCCGGAGCTCATCAGCAGCTGTTATTAACCCTCTAGCAGTCATTATGCAGCTGCGCTTGGTCTTGAGCCCCTGCTGGCATGAGCAGAAGGAAGGGGCATATTCCCTCTGTGTTTACTCTGCCAGCTAGTGCAACAGTCCCCAGAGAGCTCTAATGAAAGAGTAGAATTTTAGGCAGATGCAGGAGGGTAAGCAGAAAAGCAGCCCTGCATCAGGAAGCTGCTAATTCCTTTTCCAGGGCTGTTCTCAGACATGCTCTGTACGTACAGCCGGGGGCTGAGGATCCAGCTGTCTGCCTGCGATCGCTGTTGGAGCAGCACGCACCCTTCTGCTCCAAAACTCCAAACCCAGGACTTTTTTGTTGATGGGAAATGTAAAGTACTGTGGTACGCTTAATAAGTTAACTTCCCACCCCCACCCCCACCNCTGGAAAATGTTCATTGTGTATTTGATTTTAATGATGCTTTCAGACCTGCAGAAGTAATGATAAGTAAATGTATTATTTCAAGGTGTCTCTGAATGGCTTGATGAAAATTGTTTCTTCAACATATATAGCTAAATGCAAGAAAATACTACCAAAAATCTTCAAGAATTATGTTTCTGGTCCCAAAATCTTGCCATTTTCCCCCAGTATGCATTAATTGCAAAGATTTTTCCCAAAATCCCATCAGAATCTGAAACTTGCAAGAAGTTCAGCCTCTGCAAGTGAAGTAACCTCAAACTTTAATTCATAAAACCACAGAATGTGAAAATAGGCTTGAACAACTGCTTGAATAGGCAGTTTGATCTCTATCTTGTAGCTAACTATAATTTTGTTTGGGCTTTAGCCAGAGCTAAAGCAGCATTTAAATCAATCTTTTTTGCAAGAGCAAGTACAGTAACTGTGGCTAAACTTCAAAGAACTGCCAGGAGGTGACAAATGGTCAACAGATGGGCTCAAATTTGGACCATCTCATAGAAAAACAGACACATCTAGTGGACAAATGTTTCCCCTCTGTTTTAGCATGTGACGATAAATAATAAACAAAGATACGCCCCATATTTTCTGCTGTGCACATTTAGTCCTTGGGTTGGTATCAGCTTTATAGCACAGTGAATCACATGAACTCCAGACTCCACATTCTTCGAACTTTATCTAATAACTTTGAGTGTTGCGGGTCTGTATCACTGTTCTAATTATTCCTACAGAGATTACGCAGTTATCTGTATGAGCGTTTCTCATTAATCTGAAGACTTTATGTACGTAGAGATAGTAATTCTAGAGGCTATCTTCCTTCCACTTTTTTTCTCATGGTAGATGTAAAGATTAGGGATCACATCCGTTGGGGTTAGCAGTGTAATGGGCTGATCAGAACGGCATCTCTTGCGATAAAGGGATTGTGTTGCAATTATATTAGGAGGCATTTTAGGATCGTGTATAGTGCATGCCGACCCAGAAAGAGTACAGCCCTCTGCGTGTAGTTCTCCAAATTGCTCATCTAGCCTGTTTTAATACACAGGGGATGAGTGCTGGAGGAACTGTTGCTATAAGAAGTTCAGAAGGTACCTGGGAAAAAGAGACTTTTCCGCCCCATTGCCAGCTCACTACCGGAAGCAGTGAGATCAAGTACTAAGAGCATATGCAGGTCAACATTTTTATAATACACTTATCAACAATTCAGGGACTCGCAGAAAGATAAAAATCAGGATGCTGGTGTCTCTCCAGCTTCTTGAACTGGAGACAGCTAACGTTAATCACAAAACAAGTGTATATAAGGACAGCAGAATGAAAGACATTCTGTGACATAAGTGCAGAATTACTAATGCCAGATCCGAAGCAGGTTTCCAATGGCTGCCGAGCCGCCCATGTCACGCATTTACTAGGTGACCAGGAGAAACCCAAGCAAAGCAAGGAGATCAGCCTTCCAGTTGTTGCAGAGAATTAGGTTGCAAGATCTTCCTTGGCCAGTGATGTTAATACTGGCACCAAGTAGGGGTGGACCTGCTCTGCTGAACGGACTCTAAGAGAAACCTTTTTCAGGATAAGACATAGCTACACAGCAGCAAAGTGATTGTGACTGAAAAGCTTTAAATACCAAATAGCTTGCATGCACTTCGCAAACAGCTCTGATTGTGCTACAGGGAAAGGAGAGGAAAAAAGAAAGTAAAAGTGACAAAGCCAGTTGTGTGGCAGCATTTCAATGTTTGCAAATTTGACTTAGATCACTGGAGGTTGAAATACATTTCCGGCACAATATTCTCTGGTCAGTCTTGCACGTATTTGGCTCTTACATCATATCTTCTTGTCGCCTTCCACTTCCATGGGCAGACTGAAAAGGCAGAGATCACAGTGTTGAAAAGGCAGGGAGAGGATTACCCCCGTGTGCCCGGACCCTACCGGAGCCGTTCTCTGAGACTGTATTCAGATTTGGCAGCTCTCCATCTGGTGGCTTAAGTTGTGGTAATGTTGAATGAATCTTTAGTTCCCTGCGAACTCCGAGTCCACCATTCTAAAAAGCTGGCTGTTAATTATGTGTATATGCAGCTCACCCAATGAGTGCTGTTCACAAACTCCCTGAATGCTACATCTTGAATAGTAATGTCCTAACGTACAGTCTTTCTTCCCTGAAGTATTTTGGGATCCTTAAGAGGTGACTTTCCCACATAATTCCTTCTCCTAGGTAAAATTATTTGAATTCCAAAATCAATTTGACCTTACAAGCTTGTTTTAAGAACTGGTGCTGAGAAAGGACTGAAACCAAAGAGCTTTCTGAATTGTAGAGTTGGTTTCTGTTTGCTCATTACTTCAATGTTATTTTCAGTGAAATAATATTATGCTTGTATCTGACACTTGGAAAGAAAAACTAAAAAAACAAGTAAGGCATTGCTGTGTTTGCTAGAGATTGTGAATATCAACAGTGCTTTCAGCAGTTTTCACTGATCTATGCAAATAACCGTGCAGTTGATTAGCTAGTCTGAGCTTACATTCATAATACCGATCTATTAGTTATACACGTAATTTGGAGATGCTGTGCTCTGAAAATTAATGTTATTCAGCAATTTTAGCAAGAAGATTCAAATGTTAAAATGCCTACCCTTGCGCCAGGTCTGTGTTCTCACAGCTTGCAATGCCGCTACAGCTCAGTGCTTTCAGTGTTGAATAAAGTATAAATACAGATCGCTTGCCTCTAATGTTGATGACTCTTGTCAGTGGCTTTCCCTTGCCATTGTCCAGTGTGAAGATGTCAATCTTCCTTCATACGGGTCATTAAACTCCTGAAATCACTTCAGCTTCCGTGGATCGATATACAGCTCTTTCAGAACCTATGGAAAAGATTTCCTTCTTCTCAGGTCCACACCCTTTATCTGGACATGCACCTGAAGACTTAACCGTGTTTCTGGACATCATGTGCTTGCTAATATTAAATATTTGTAACTCTGTGAGGCCTCATGACAATCTAGCAGTGATTCCTAACCTTCCTGGAGCTATGTCCAGAGATGTTCCAGTCCTCAAGGTCTGTGTTCTTAGGAAAAACTCTGATGACAGCACCCAACTGACTGCAGGGAAACCTGTTGCCCTGAGAGGCATTCACCAGCTGCATGCCTTCAAATGCTCCCGGCCCAATGGCTTGAGCTCTGCCACTGATTTCCCAGGGTAAGGCAAAGCTTGGAAAGCATCAGATAGGGACATAGGATGGGAGATGGAAAATTGGGCAAGTAGGTTGCTATGTAAAAATACCCTTGAGAACTTCTTTAGAGCCTGTCACTGTCAAAAGTAGAGTACGTGGGTTGAAGAAGAGCTTTGCATCCACAGATAGACACTGGACACTTGTGCAACAGAGCAAAATCACTTCGCTTTGTGCCGTGAGGGAACTGGGGATGTTGAGCCTGGAGAAAAGGAGGCTGAGGGGAGACCTTATTGTTCTCTACAACTACCTGAAAGGATGTTGTAGAGAGGTGGTGGTCGAGCTCTTCTCCCAGTAACAAGTGATAGGACAAGAGGAAATGGCCTCAAGTTGCACCAGGGGAGGTTTAGATCGGATTCACCGAAATAGTTATCAAGCGTTGGAACAGGCTGCCTAGGGAAGTGATGGAATCACCATCCCTGGAGGTATTTAAAAGATGGATAGATGTGGTGATGAGGGACATGGTTTAGTGGTGGTTATGGCAGTGTTAGGTTGATGGTTGGACTTGATGATCTTAAAGGTTCCTTCTAAGCTAGGTCATTCTATGATTCTATGGTTCTATGATTGATAAATTGCCGTTGATAAATTGCTGGCTTTGGGAATGACTTTGGTCCTAACAGACTGAACTGGTAACAATAGTAAAATACAGAACTGTTTAAACTGCAGAGATTTTTAAAACAAACCTGTCATCAGACCTCCAAATGGTCTCTTGTTGTTCTGCAACTTACAAAGTGCTGGCAACCTGTGTGGTTATCCGGAGGAGTTCAAACACCAGACTGTAGAGCCAGAAGCATGTCACAGTTTTTAAAAAACACATACAAATAATCAAACTATGATTCTGGAGGGGAAACACCAAATTTGTGAGCATCTATGGGTGATGCTCCTGTGTCTCACCTTTAGAATAGCCAAGGGCTAGGACAGGTTGCTTAGGGAGGTCATGCAGTCTCCATTGCTGGAGGTTTTCTAGACCCAATGCAACAAAGCCATGGACAGTCCTGCAGCTGAATGTCACAGCTGACCCTGCCTCGGGCCAGAGATTTGATGAGAGACCTCCCAGGTCTCTCCCCCACTGAATTATTTTGTGATTCTCTGGTTCTCATTGTAGATCCAAACTGTTGTTCAGATGCACTTTACTGTATGTTGATAGTAAACTAATTACTAGAAATTATTAGCATTATGGTACCCTGAGATGGGAAAGAGTATGCAAATTTCTACAAACATAAGGTTAATTAGAAATAATGGCCAATAGAAAGATCACAGTAAAACGACAGGACACTTGTCCTCTGTCTAGCATGAGTAATTGTATCTTACAAAAATGTATTTTTATACCAATTTCTGAAGTCCTTCCTTTACACATAGGCTTAATTCTTTCCCAGAGAGAGTTTTCTCTGCTTAAGATCAAGAATGACTTTCCTGGTGATTGAATGTTGTTCCAAGTGCATAAATGCAATCCAATACAGCTAATAACCGCTCTTTTATTTTACTTCAGATATGCAAACCAATCATAGTAGCTTAAAAGGCTGGTCTTATACTGCTGCATACAATGGAGACTCATTAGAGAGAAGTGTAATTGTAAACCACAACTGAAGCAGAACTACATGTAGAAATTCTGCTCGTGGTGCGTTGGTTTAAATAGCAATTCCCTCTGGTGTAAGGAAAATTTAGAAATCGGTATTTTGTGCAGTCAAGCAATACTAAGATCCTGTGAAGAGCAACATACTCAGGGGAAAGAGAGTAAAAAGGGAAGAAAATCATGGAAGAGCACCAAATAAGAACCAGATAAAAAGTTCTATAAAAAAGAAGAAATACGGACCAAAGTCTTCGGATTCTTATGCCGTGGATAACATGCATTGATGATGGTTACAAACTGGGAAAATTTCTCAGATTCCTATGGTTTGGTAAAAGGGAGCACTACCAAAAATACCGAGTTGGCCAGCAAAATATGGGTGTTTTGCCACAGTCATTGGGTGAGTTTGTTTTCTTCGATTTCAGAAAAGAATGGGACGTTAATCACATTCCCAAGGTTCTTTTTTTTTAAATCTGGTGCTGAGAATGATTTCGTCTCAGCCTACGAGCAACACTTGACAGTTACTCATTGGTGAGAGCCTCTAGCAGGGTTTCTCCAGCTCATGTTTACTTAGTGCTTTAGAAAAGCCAGTGGCTGCAAGAACAGGACCCACAGGCATGGAGAAAATCAGTTTTTCCTTTTGCAAACCATTATATTGCAAATGGGGTTTCTTTCAGATTCCACACAAAATTATTTTCTTTGTCTGCTAGACTGATCTTTGATGTTTTTGAATAAATGACTTTTTAAAATAAAGAGGATTTAAAATAATTTTCATTTATACTTGCAGTCTTCCTGCTTGTTTTCAAATATGGCAAGCATATAATATTTTATTGGTCAACACTCAGAAATTATTTATTTAAAAATTCATAAAATGGGTAAACCCAGAGGTCCAATTTAAAACATATAGGGAATTGCAGTTTAGCTGAGGTGGCCATGACAGGTATTACATGGAAAAGTTTTGACATAAGAATATAAGAACTGATGAAAAATCCAGGCTCATAAATAAAAGTTAAATGAAGCAATACTTAAAACAAGTCGTAATGTGAGATACAGTATCTTAAATCTAAAATGGTGATTCTTTTGAAAGGACCTTGAACTTTGTATCTCTCCAGCTCCCACAGCTCTGCTGTGATTTATGCAAAGCAACAGTAATCCTCATGAGAGTCAGGAAAAAAAGAGAGCTAGAGAATGTTTCCCCTTATCAATTTGCATATTCTGAATAAATTTGTATTACATATGCCTGTCAAATTTGCAAGCATATATAAAATCTTCATACAGTTTTCACACAGAGATTGAGCAGTGACAAAGCGTGGAAAAGATTCAAAGTAGCTGGTCTGAAACACTACGAAGATTTTTAATAGAAAGATTTTTAGCCTAATTGGACAGTGATTTGTTTTCAACATCCATTTAAAATGACTGAAACACTAAATGAAAAATACTGTAGATGAGAAGCTGAGTACATAGAACAGGCGAGGCTGTACGCTCAACAGTGCTACAGCCTGTGCTTTGCACCACAAAAATGGTCCATATGTCACTTGTTTCTGGTGCATAACATCATATCTCAGCCTTTTAAGACCTTATTTAAAATCTCAGACATTGAGCTCCTGGGACACCATTTACCTGTTTGACAGCATGCAGAGTGGCAACTTTATTTTTATATATATACATTTTTTTTTTTCCCTAAGACCAAATAAGGCATGCTAAATATCATGTTTTAAGCTTTTGTCTCAACCCTGATGAGTAACATCAGCAGGCAGAATGGTGTTTTGCAGTGAAAATCTGTGGATGAAAAGTCACCAAGAGTAGGGGTTTTAAGAACAGCACAAGAAGAGGAGCAGGGGAGCTGATGCTCAACGTGCGTCCGCATCCAACTGATGAGGGCACATGCTGTGTACTGGGAGAAGCAGTAGAAAGTACAAACACGTAATCAGGCATGGGGATACCATCAAGGCTACATAAGCACGGCCTTGACTTAATAGCACTGTGTGTGCTAGGTAAGCCGTGTTCTTTGTTGCTGTTTTCATCAGGAGGCAGGGCTTTTTCATTATGTGCAGTTGTGATATGCCTCATTGCATGACATCGTCTGGGTTTTAACAGGCCCTTGGCGACCTCAAGCTCTTGGGCCAAAAAAATAATTAGTGATATGTTCACACAGCCATCATCTAGAGATTTATCTGGGAGTGCTTTAAACCAACTGGTTCCTTTGATCTAGCTGTGCACCTGCAGAAGCTGTGAGATCAGGGCTGACTGAAAAACTCCCCCCCAAACCGATTAGCTCAGTAAATAGCAGGTGAAGAGGTCCTGTGCTGAGCTTTGTGTTGCCAGAGCTATGCCATCACCAATGCAGGATTTAGCTAGTTAAATCCAGCATGGATAAATCTATATTTTAAATCTACAAACACTGGGATAGCTGTTCTCGGGGAAGAAAGATGTTCTGCTTTTTAAGCCAGCTGCTTGTGTCGGCAGAAGAAGATATTTTAATAGCTGAAACTCACCCCCTGCTTGGCCCTCCCTAACCCGAAAGTCACTTTTGGTACCTCCTCTTAGTTCCCCCACCTGCAGCCAGGGAGATTTCTTTCTCTGGCAGTGAACCTGCGTCCCCTTTTCCTCGGGAGCCACAGCAGCCAGTGGGGCTCGGGCACATCTGTTGCCCATATGGTGCGCGTCTCCCACTCAACATGGCTGCAGCTTACATGGTGAAAATACCGAAAAGAGGTGTAAGTGACACATCTAGAAGTAATTATTTTTCACTGCTGGCATACACAGTATTTTGGAGGAGCGCTTCTGAAATTTAGCGTGGCTAGATGACTGGGAGGAGATGGATTTGCTAGATTAGGATTTGCATTTTGCCACCGCTGTCCTTTAACCTTACATGAGTCAGGAGGCTTGCATCTGGTATAGAGATGCTGGTTGTGATTCCCGGTCATTAGCAACGAGGCAGTGGTCCTCTGCTCCTTTCCTGTAGCAGTGGGGGAAGACTGCTGACACCTTGCTGGTGTGTCCTGCTAAAGGAGATTTCAGAGGAAGAGGCACAGACGTGTTAACGGGACATTGACAGCTTCTGGTAGAAAGCCAGGAACAAGCTACAGCGAGAGAGAGAGAGACAGGTGGGAACCAGTAACTTTTGACAGTTTATAAAGTAACCAAATCCAAACTGATTTTCAGAGAGTCAGTAAAAGTTGAGCTCTCATCTGTAGGACTAACGCTATACTGAATTCTGAAGTTTTACTCAAAATGCTATTCCAATTTTAATTTTTTTTTTTTTTAAATAAAGGACGTTGTTAAGCCACCACAACTCCTCCTATGAGTTACAGGATCATAAAATAAGTGATAAACAAATGTTAAGGGGAAAGGTTTTAGTCTGGAGAAGAGAAGGCTGAGGGGGAATCTCATTAATGCTTATAAATACTTAAAGGGACGGTGCCAGGAGGAGGGGGCCAGTCTTTTTTCAGTGGTGCCCAGAGATAGGACAAGAGGAAATGGGTACAAATTTGAACATAGGAAGTTCCATCTGAACATGAGGAGGAACTTCTTCACTTTGAGGGTGGCAGAGCACTGGAACAGGCTGCCCAGAGAGGTGGTGGAGTCTCCAACTCTGGAGACATTCCAAACCCACCTGGACACCATCCTGTGCAACCTGCTGTAGGTGGACCTGCTCTGGCAGGGGAGTTGGACTAGATGATCTCCAGAGGTCCCTTCCAACCCCTAACGTTCTGTGATTCGGTGATTCTGTGAAACATACTCTTGGAAAGGATATTTCAAACCAGTCCATTGTGTGATTTCTTGCCTGTTTTCCTGAACCACTTAGTGCTGACCACTGTCAGTCAAGAAATTGGACTGATCTTGCCCTGCAAATTCATATGTTCTCCAGTGTTTGAAGCATCTTATTTTAGCTGATTCCCGTCCCTTTTGTTGAGGCTCCAAACTTGAACTTCCTTAAAAAGGTAGGAAATTTGTCAAGACCCCAGAGTACCAGCCCACCACATAAAGATCAGAATTGATCCATTTCAAAGTTAAATACTGGCGCCCTCGTGGAATATCACCACACTGCAGCCTGAAGCCACCAGCTATAGGAGGTGTTTTAAGTGACTGGAAAACAGCTATTCAAATAATTTGTCTAAATATTTACTAAAAAGTCCTAGTGGGTTTGGCAATTGTCTCAAAATAATTTGCTGCTGCAACTTATGCTGTTGATGTTTGAGCTACTTCATTTAAACCTAGATCACATATGGCAAATAATCACCAGAATTCCCTCTAACTTGTGTCTTGACCCATCAGATCCTTCTAATCACAGTTACTTCTCTTCTCGAAGTACTCTCTTCTTCAAGTACCAAACTCCAGGCTATTTTCCCCGCTTTGTCTTCACCAGGTCTTTTTACATTACATCCTTAACTTCTGAAGAACGTTTCATTCATAATTGATTTTGATGTTTTAAATTTGATGTCTCTGTCCTGCAGAGAGTATCGAACAAAACAATAAATTTGTAGATTTCCGATGCAAATTTTCCTTGACACTTTGTTGAGCATAATTCTTATATTGAAAATGATTTCCAAGTGTGATAGCTAAAACCATTTTTTTTTCCTATTAAGACATTGTCACTGTCCTTTCCTTTAATGGAAGCACTTGATTGCTTCAAAAACATTTCATCAATTGATGAAAGGACAAGGCAAATGAAAGCTGTTTTTGCATACTGGGTAGTAAATTTGTGTTAGCTATGCCTGAATGATTGTGGTTATTGTAATACCTGAGGCTTAGTGGCTTAAATCTGTGTGAGATGATATCCACAGTTTGTTTTCTTTGTGATGAAATAGCGCAGTTAAACAGACTTTTGATAACAGGAAAGGAGAATACAGTCAGTACAAGGTCACCAGGCTCCCTGGGGGCTATGTGGTCCATCAGGGCAGGTCCTGGCAGCCAGTACCTGTCCCACCACCCCAGCCAGGAGCAGGGCAGCCAGGGGGAGCACCAGGGCCAATATCCCAGCCAAACTACTTAAGTTCTATTTTGAAGTATGTTGTCTGTTTCTAAAAGCTGCATAACTGAATGGCAAGAGCTCAACTATTACACCTCAATTTTCTGGCTTTGGGTTATCTGCGGTTGGGGCAACTCTCTGGTTCTTCATCAGTCATGTGTCAAGGTGCTTTGGCCAGTCTTTCCAAGATGCAAAACTAAATAGACTGAGGGTAACAGAAACTACCCATCATCACTGGAATAAAGGTATTGAAGGATCTGTGGTGTTTAGGAAAGATTGACAGCACGGGACAGCAGTTAACAACCATCTGTTTTGATATGTAATTTAAAATGATAGGAGATACTATGGATTGAAAAAACACGTAAGTGCCAAAGAGACTTAAATAAATGATAAGAATTTTCTGTTGGAATAGTTCTAGGAGTCTGCTATAGTCACCTCTCAGAGTGAGGTTTTAATATGAAAATAAACCTTTAAAATGTTACAAAGGAAAATAAATGCTGCCTGCAACTGACTTGTTATGGGACACTTCCAGTTCCAGAGAGATGCAGTGGAATAAATGTTACTAATAATGATAAGGCAAATATTTCTGTACAATGAAAAATTGATCTAGGCACCAACAGTCAATAGCTTGAACGGTTTTGGAAAAATTTTGCTTTGAAGCCAGTTTTGAAGAAAAAGTTATCAAAGATTTGGAGGGAAATGAAATCTGAATGAAATGTGCTCAGTAAGAATAAATCATGTAACCCATCTAGAGCAAGAAGAACAAAATCAGGAAGAACAGATCAAGTAACCTATTTTTTTCATTTTCCAATCAAAGAAATGCAATTGATTGAGTCCATCTGGATTTCATATCCTACCACCTGGAAAACTGTTAGTTAAAATGGAGAATTTACACAAGAGGCGTAGAGCAGCCAAGCTCTACAGTAGCCCAATGGCTAGTCAAGCAACGCCAGGTTTTGTTGAGAAGGGAAGAACTGGAGGAGAGATTTTAGCATCAAAGGAACAGTCTTGGGAGCAGTATTTGATGTTGTTGCTGGTGACCTTATCATTAAAAAATAGTAAGGTGGTAATGTGATTTGCTGACTACATAACATAGAGGGGCATCCACCCGGCAAAGAATTAGAATATTATATAGAAGCAAGGCTTAGAGTAATAGAGATGAAATTCAGTAGTACAAAGTGTAAGGCGATAAGATGTAAGATGTCAGTAGATTGCCTCTGCTGGAAGTGACAGAGGACCGAAGAGATCTGAAGACATTCAGCAGCCAGGGTGGCTGTAAGCTGCCAATGTAACATAGCTGTGAAAAAGGCCAATGCAATTCCGAAGTTTATCGGTTGAGGTTTTTTCCCAGCAGAGGCAGAAATGTGTCACAGTATGAGGGTAAGGGTCTCTAATGAAACTTCCTCTGAGTACTGTGTATGGTTCAGGCCACCCATGGTGCAGAGAACTTCAAGCAGGACCAGGTACAGGTGGGCTTTGCTAAACTGATGAAAAAAAAAAAAAGCTTTTCCATCATTGCCTGTCAGCAGGCAGAAGGGAGGAGGGCAGACTGGTCCCTCCTGTGCATGCCTTGGCAGTGAGGAAGCTGAGACCAGAGATGGAGCCGAGCAGCCATCCTGACCGGAGACCTCTGTCGGTGGAGGAGTCAGTGATCACCAGAGCAGTTAACCTGAGCGTGCCCAGGTCTGTGCTGTGCCGTGCCATGCCAGGCTGTGCTGCAGGTACAGTGTGGTCTTCAGGTTGTGTTGTGCAGCACACAGACCTTGGCGGCAGGTTTGACTTTGCCGGCCAATTGCCTGGAGGAGCCTGCGGGCAGCTCCCACTCGGTACCAGACATTACACCACCTGTGTGGCCTTACCCGTAATCATAGAATCATAGAATCACTTGGGTTGGAAGAGACCTTCAAGATCATCGAGTCCAACCATAAACCTATGCCAAAACCACCTTAAACCATGTCCCTCAGCACAACGCCTACCTGTCTTTTAAATACCTCCAGGGACGGCAATTCCACCACCGCCCTGGGCAGCCTGTTCCAATGCCTGATAACCCTTTCGGTAAAGAAGTTTTTCCTAATATCCAGTCTAAACCTCCCCTGACACAACTTGAGGCCATTTCCTCTTGTCCTCTCGCCTGTTACTTGGGAGAAGAGATTGACTCCCACCTCGCTACAACCTCCTTTCAGGTAGTTGTAGAGAGCGATAAAGTCTCCCCTCAACCTTCTCTTCTACAGGCTGAACAACCCCAGCTCCCTCAGCCACTCCTCATCAGACTTGTGCTCCAGACCCCTCACCAGCTTCATTGCCCTTCTCTGGACACACTCCAGCACCTCAGTGTCTCTCCTGTACTGTGGTGCCCAAAATCCAACAGTGCTGCAAGAAGTTCTCTTCTGAACATCCTTTCTGTTTGTCGGTAGAAATGATAAATAGAGTTGTTTCCCTGTAATATAATATCTCAAATGCCTGAAACGGGGGATTGTCTTCTCCTAGCAATGGTGTGCTGCATATGGGTTGGAGTCCCCTCTGATGCTACACCGCTTGGGGTTCCCAGCATATAAGGGCATGTAAGATTATCCGTACTGTTTTCTTCTTATAGTGTTAGCACTAATACACTACATTTTGAGTGCAGGCTTACAGAGTCTGAGTGCCTTTCTTGCTGGGGTAAAAATGGACCGGCACCTCCTGACGCAAAACAAGCAGTAACCTTCAGCACACCTAGTGAGAACTTGCACCAGCGTTGGTTCATTTCATACCTAAGTTATTTCCCCCTGCTTTTGCATGCTAAAATAAAATCTGAGAAACACCTTTCTTATTTCACCTTTGTTTTCATGAGGGCTAGAATCACAGACTGGCAGTGGAGGAAATGGCAACTTTCTCCTCTTTATCCAATCCAGCCTCCACGTTGCTGAGGAGAAACTCCCTGATCACAGCTACAGGAAACTTTGAATGTAGTTTCTATCCCTATCAAGGAGAAAGTGGTCTTGCACTTGACCTTCCAGGTGTGAGGCCAGACTCTCAAGCTGCAGTAGGCTGCTCCTAGTCCCTTCTGTTTCAAGTCTGACTCCACGTGAAATACATCAACCGAGAACGATGCAGAGGATAAACAGTAGCAGAGACTGACTTTACCTAGAGATGAAGACCTTCTCCTGGGTGAAGGTAAGGGAACATAGATCTCCCTTGCCTTCAGTGGGTTCTGAAGACAGGTAGTTAGGGTGTAATGGAGAACAGCGGATCTTCCCAAAGGGATAATTTTTTCTCTGGAGATTGGAAAAATCATCCAGAAAATTGGACCCAAGTTTGAAAATAAATTCTGGAAAACAGCACACATAGTCAGAAACTCTGTCCTCCAAAAAATGTTTTGATAGTTTTATTTAGGACTCGACTCTAGTGAAAAAGATGGACTTGGATGCTGTGGAATTTGGATAATACTCACAGCTACAGGATGCATTAGCTCTCAAAAACTCAATGGACAAACAGTCTTGAAAGCTATTTTTTCTGCTGTGTCAGGTTCTGACTTAATCTTCCAGCTTTCTCATTCAGAAAAACAAGCTGGTCTTTGGCACTATGTAATTCTAATTAGCAGAACGCAGAACTAACAGTTCCAAAGAGTCTCTCTCCCAGGACCGATGTGACTAAATGCGTGTAGATGCACAGTGCCACTGGGATTCTGAGACTTGCAGAGCTCCAAGTGGTTTGAAACATGTATTTTAATATCCAAATAGGAGTTAAGTGGTTTAAAATTAGCTGTGGATATTACCTCATTTTAAAGCCAGATAAAAGTGTCTAAATTTAGATACTAAAATAATGAAAAAATACAAAAAAAATTTGCTGTCACACTCTATCTCCATTTTAGTTACTGAATAAACAGAGGCAGCACAGAGTTTGAAAACTATATTGGACTTGGTAGTGCCATTATATCCAGAAAAATACTGAAAATGTTTTATATCCCACTTGTGATCTATACAAATTGTATTGCAATGAGAGCAGAGAAACAAGATGTTTAATTGTTTTCATTTCTCTACATCTCTCTGAATTTTTAAAAAGCAATTTGCATGTCATTAAGTCTTTTAAGATGTCAGTGCAAATAACCTACAGTGAAGGAGATGATCACGAGTCTGTAATAGAATACAGGAGTCCATCCACTGAGGCCCCTACCTTCTCTAACTAAAAATGTATATTATAGCCCAGACTCTATAGCTCAGTGGCACTGCCATTGCCACAGAATTTTTGGGGGGAAGAAAAGGTTATATTATGGTTCCCGTTTTTCATTCTGCTGTTGCAGGTTTGGCCAGTTTCCTGAGCCAAGATACATTTTCTATGACTGTATGACTGTTCACTGGCCATAATTTCTATGCTCAGGACCAATGACCAAAAACCCATATAGTTAATGTAGTTGAGCAGCTCTCGGTGTCGGAGATGAAGAGACACGTAAACTCGCTCCGTGGTGTAGCATCAGGCAGCGGCTCCCCAGGGAACAAGTAGATAGTGGGGAGAACGAAGAGATTTCAGGTGGCATCAAGGCAGAGGAGAAGAGGACACTGGTGAAACGTTGCACAGAAAAGCCTGGGACCTGCTGGCCTCATCCAGACCTTCTGCTGATGGTTCCACCCATGAGGAGGGAGGCTGCATCAGAGGAGGAGGATCTGGGAAGTTCTCAGTTGTGCCACGTGGTGGGTGTGGTGGAAAGTGGCTGTAACGGAGCTGAGCGGGTTTAATGCCTCTGTCAATAAAATAAAGTGGACTAATCACTTGTATTGAAAGTTAAGTGTACAGTGTAGAGCAAAATCTGTATTTACA
This sequence comes from Chionis minor, assembly GCA_013398295.1. Taxonomy (NCBI): domain Eukaryota; kingdom Metazoa; phylum Chordata; class Aves; order Charadriiformes; family Chionidae; genus Chionis; species Chionis minor. The sequence goes on from VZSF01001813.1 coordinate 722,343, forward strand.
ATGAAGTCACAGTGTGTTCCACGTATTAGAACTCAGAGAAAGGAAACTGTTCTGATGTAATGTTCAGCCATGCATCTCTGTGCCAAAATGCTGTGACCAAAATGAAAGAAGACAAGCCCATTTAATTATCCCTAGAGGTAATACTGTTTAATTTAGAAACAAAAAGTTGGGTCTTAGAGCTCCTGCTTTATATCTGCTTAAATGCCTCACGAGGTTGTGTTCTTTAGTGTTTTAATCTTAAATAAGATGATAAAAAAGTAGCACTTTGCCCGCAGAACAAAGAAAGTACATTGTTATTGGATTGTAACGCATTGTATGGCTTTATAGAGTTTTGCTGGTAACTGCTTCTCTAGTTTGTCTGTCATTAAGCTGAAATATCAACATTACATGCACCGTGGCATGGCATTAAAATAAAACGAATGGAACCCATAAAATATTCATATTCTTGTACCATGGCAAAGGTCAGTACAGGGACTGATCTTTCCCGCTTTCTGGTGGACAACACGATATTTTTTTTTCTCACCTAAATCTGATTTAACTAAGGAAAAACAATCCTAGAAATAATTTTGAATTGGAATGTTGATTTTATATGGAATTCAGTGACGATACTTAAAAGGGAAGACTCTCAGTTTGAAGCCGCTGTCATCGTGTCTTTGCACAGAGATAGCACCGAGTATCAGTATCTGTCTCGTCTCTCTCTCTCTTTGATGCTATATTTATCATACCCCCCCCCCCCCCCCCNAAAGGTCTGGACTGGGGCTCTGACATTCCACTGACTGCAGGCATTATTTTTGTTCTGGACCTTGAAGCCCAGTCCTTACCCCTCGCCCCGACTACCTCTTTCTTTGCTGGCTTCATCGCTGCTGTATTTTTCTGCTATTCATCCACTTGAGAGCTATTCCATTTGCTGCCATTCATTTGGGCCCCGGTAAGTGTTCCTTTACGACAGAAGATTTTATGTGCTCAATTATTTTAAATCTGAATTCCGTAATGCCGAGTTGATAGTAGCTCCCTTTATTCTCCTCAGCTCAGCAGTTATTTGAGGGACTTGTGGTGAGGATTCAGCTGTGAAAAAAAGCAAAGTAGTGCATGGGTTCACTTATTATCAACTCCGCTATCCTTGCATATTGTCACAGTCCTCTCAAATGAAGCATGGGTTACTGAGATACAGGAAGAATTTGTCGTTTAAACTCCTTTGGGCTTAGAGAAAGTGTAAATACGGTAAATATTTTCTAGTTGCATAGGATGTTTTGTGATTTGTAAAGCATTGACTGAGCTGAAGGAAATGTTATCATTTTTTTTCCTCCTTGCATGAGTTCCTGGTTTTTATCTGTTTCACTATTTGGTGGGGTAGATCTTTAAAGAATTACACAGACTGGTAAATAGCAGAAGACGTAATGCCAACAAAATCACTTCCTTTAATATGTACCTACAACCTCTGAACACGTACAAAACTGTCTGTCTGCTCAGTAGTCGTATTGAAAATTCAGTTCAACAGCTGCTAACGTATAGCTCCAGAAACTGCATATTCATCAAAATATGGCCACTAATATTTTTAGGCCCAGCTCTGCGGTTATGGAATGCTACACAGATCTGAAGAGGGAGTGTTGCCCTCACACTCAAGGGGGCTGATTAGTGGGCACAAACTAAGTAGCTGCAGGTAGCATGAGTTTTATAAAACTTGAGAGATGGATAATCAGACAGTGCTCCAAATAGGAGGAAAATCCGTACAGGAGTCAGAGTTTCTCATCATCTCTGAGAGCGTCAGACTACTCTATCTCATCAGACTAGTGGATTCTGACCTGTGAGCAATGCTTGATGTTTCAGAGGAAATATAAAACAAAACTCACAGTCTGATAAAATACCTCTAAAAGGAGTTTCCTCTTACATGACGTGAGTCAGAGTTGGCCTTTGATTTGAACCAGGAGAGCTGACTTCATGCTCAGCTCCTGCCTTACTGCCTTGGTTCTTACTCCTGTCATAGACTCCTCCTTATACTCCTGAGGACACTGAGGTCCGGACCTTTCCTGTTTGGAAGAAAAAGGTTGCTTCTATACATTTTAAACATGCTGATTTTAAGTCTTCTTCTTGTTCTTTTGCTCTGATAAGAGGTAAATGAAATACCTCATTTACCTTCTCCTTGATGGGCAACACATGCAGTTTTTTCTCCTTTTGGATCACCTTCCTTCCTTTGAAAGCCTGGAAGGCTGGGTGAATCCCTGAGCAACGGGACTGAGTAGCTGCTAGCCTTGTGGCTGCTGTATCCGTGATGAAACCAGCCAATGCTGCAAAGTAAAGCTGGTGAAGATGGAGGGAGACAACCGTAGAACTCGGCAGAAGGAAAACAGGATGTTCTCATGTTCTTCCCCTTTCAGTGTGCAAGACGATACTCATCTGCACGCCTTAACTTTGCTCAGCAGAGACCACAAAGGCTTGCAAACCCTAAACCTAGCTCTGCAGAGCAGGGAGAGAATACGATGAAGAAAAATTGAGAAGAAATCTTCTAGGAACTTAATTTCCCTAGTAACTAGGGAAATTAAGAGGAACTAGGTACTACCAGAAGCTAATAAAGTGAAATAAATAACAACACAAACTATTGATAGGTATTGGAAATGAAGATACTAGATAGAATTACTGCATTCTTTAGACTTAGATGAAAAAATAGCCAGCAGGAGAAATGAAGGAATTAAAAAGGAACATAATTTTCTGCCATAGAGAACAATGGGCTAACATTCTCCCATTCCTCCCTTTCCTCAGATAAAAATAAAGTAAATGCATAAACTGGTCTCCTTGAAGTCACAGTTTCACTGTGGTCAGGATATCAGCAATTTCTTTTTACATACTTAAAGACCTCTGAACGACTTGCTTACTTGTTGACTTTCTGCAAACAAGTGATCTGTTCTGTTATCACACAAAAAGCCATTTCCTTGGGAGTTCTGAAATATAAGAAGGTTGAAACATTGTGGTTTGGGTTTTTTTGGATTTCTTCTTTTTAAATTTGCCTTAGTTGGGAAGAGTACTTGAGCAGTTACCAAAATGAATAATTTGAAATTTGTTGACTCGCTATCAGAACCAAGTAATAAAGAAAAAGCCAAGGACTGAAATCTAGGAAGCATAAAGACCAGGGAAAAAATACCTGGATTTTCATGAAATTGTTATTACACTCCAGCCCTGTAAGTGTATTTTATGTCAAAACATCAGGTCATTGTTCATTAACATGAACAAAACCAGAGGCAGAACAAGTCTCCTATTGTTGTGACTGATATTAAAAAAAATAATGTCACACACCTCTAACCATTGATTTTGGGTCGTCTTTAAATTCTTCTAAACATTTCCCCACTGTAGTTCATTTCTATTTATAATCATGTACCTCTTCAGGAACAATCCTAGCCATGTTGTGTGATCACCAGTAATAAGAGAAAGAAACGTTATAGGGATTAGTAGAGGCATGTCAAAGAAAAAAAATCAATTTTAACAACAGCAAAATAAAACAAGAACAAAATAGAAACCAAATTGACAGCTTAAAGAAATCCAAGGGAAATCCTTTCTGCACTCAACCCTCATCCCATTTTGAGAGGGGAACTACCTCTCACCTGATCAAATTGCCTTCTACAAGCAACTGCAAGACAATCTACTGACGACTGTGCAAAGTAAAACTTAGATGGGGATATTGTCTGCAGGAAGTTTCTTGATGATCTTGAACATGACATTCTAGGTTAAAAAAAAGGGTAATTTGGACTGAGGAGCATGATATTATTTTAAATGGATATTTGGTATCACATAAAATAATCAAGGTAATGCATATTTACAGAGAAAGTGACAGCCTTCTCAATTGTAATGCTTTTAATTCACTGTTAAAATATCAAATTGAATATTAAATCAAATCTGAAAATCGGTTTACAAAAATGAATGAAATATTCATATCTTTTTATTTCAGCTTATATAGCCTTGTTGGAATTGTTCATGCTTCTTTAAATAATTTATTACTTCATTCTCTCTTTTGTAATTTAACAAAAGTATTTACACTGTCTCTGAAGAAGCTGAGTACATAAAATTTCATTAGTTCACAGTAGTGAGTGGAGAAGTTGAGCATGTAAAACTTGATTAGTTTGCAGTAACAGGGACACCAACTACAAATGAATGGACACAACAGCGCAAAGTTTTCTGGTCATGATAAATGACATAAGTGTCTTAAAACTTAAATATGAACCTATCTTAAAGTCTAAAACACATCATAAAAAGATAACCCTAAATTCATTGCATTTGATTTTTGAAGTTTAAGGTCTCTGTTAGTTTGTGTTGTGTATTATTTGTATGCTAACTCAGAAGTTTCTTTGCCAATAGCACTTATGTTTGATCTGTCCTTTTTCAGACACTGTCCTATTTATTTACATTCAGAAAAGTGCAGTAAAAAACGAAATTAGAAGAAACCCATGATGTCTTTACCTTTCTACCAAAGACACCATGAGAACTACGACCGTGCGTACCGTCATAAAGCATTGCAGTCCACTGTAAGCCAGTACCAAAAGGAAACAAAAAGCAAATCTGCTGTCTACGCTCAGGGATCTACAGCTTACGCTCGGGGCTCTGCAGCCTATCGCCATGGATCTGCAGCAAGCTTCAGCCTTGACTCTTCAGCAGCATACAGTCATGGCTCTTCAGCCTACGACCTTGAGTCAGCAGCCTACAGCTATGGATCTACAGCCTACGATCACTCCGCTGCACAAAGTAAAAGATCTGCTGCCTACAGTCTTGACTCCGAATCCCTCAGCAAGAGCTCAGCTGCCTACAGCCATGGATCGGAATCAATCAACAAGCTGGCTGCAGCCTACAGGCTGGGAGCTGAAGCCTACAGTCTTGGGTAAGCAAATCTGCCTTTGAAACAATAATCTGAAACAAAAACGTCCAACCACTTCCCATTGAAATCAGTGGTAAAACTCTCCTCCTCTTCCACAGAAGTCAGCTCTGTAACTTGGTGTTAATGTGTTTTCCAGGCTTGGTGTTTTCCTTTGGCTTTGGCAATGGGAAGGACTGCGGTCAACATAGTTTGTTGGACTAATTCACAATTGATGGTTGGATTGGCATAAGAAGAGCACTGGCAATGCTGATGTGGCTGAATGATGACATGTTCATGCTCCACACTGGTTAGGCACAAGCCACCTCTCCTTCCAAGCTCTTTAGCCATATTAGTACAGCTGAATTTAATATGCAGTGTTGAGAGAACTTTTGGGTTGAGGCTGGCTCTTACCTGATCACGTTGGAGCAGTAAAGAACCCAGGGCTGTCCACACAAGTTTGAGTTGACATGTCCTTATATCATTAAAGAATTCTTCTTTGGCCTAATGGTTTCACTTTTATGCTGAGGGATTCAAGACACATTGACATTTTCACACTGTATATTGGTTGAGGCATACTATATCCACAGTAGGAATACCCTGAAGTGTTCATCTTGCATTAGAAGAGCAGCTATGCTTAACTGCCATGTTTTGTGTTTGATTAAGATAATAAATATTGCTCAAGCAATTACATTAGCAGAATATTTTAGATATCATAGCCTCACATTATTTGTACGTATCTCAGAGATTTACAGAAATTAGTGGAGTATTAAAGTAAGATTAGAGCAGCTGTTAGCAATAAAGGAAATGATCAACAAATTACAGCCCAAAACATCTACTCACTGTTATATTAATATAAAATTTAGCATATTATTAGCAGAACTGATCAAGAATTGTTCGTTAGAAAAATTTAATTTTGAAAACTGAATATCCTCCAAGGATTGTAGATAAAGATGGAATTTTGGCCAAAGCCGCTGGAGGAAAGACTACCCGTACCACAGTGAAAAGTATCTTGTGATTACAACCTTCATTTGGCTTTCAGGAAGTTCAGGGTCAAGTCTCTATTTGCCACGGTCTGTTCAGGAATTTGAACCTCAGGCTGTTAGAGCCTTTTGAGATGAGCCTAGAGATGAATGACTTGACTACTTGACTGTCTTGGGCTGGGCAATATCCAGTCTTTGTTGTTGAAACAATTTCACTTGTGCAAATAATTAACCACTGAGTGGAGCAGCAAGAAGCTCATTTATAATCTGCTGATGAAGGGAAGCAAACTGGAGATGCTGGAACTGAGGATTATGTTTCCAGAGAGAGTTGGGTAAGGGAAGATATTGCAATTTTTGCAGTGATGCAACTGCTCCTACGTGCTGTTGCTAAACCCTAACCTAAAATCTTCTTTTTCTCATAGAAAACATCCCCATGAGAAATGGGAACATTACTTAAAGTTGCAAAAAATGATTGTAAAAAAAACCTGCTTCCGAGTCCCAATTACAAACACTTCAGTGACTCTGGTTTGTCAGATGAGTTTCTTCTGGAACCTGTATATTCTCACCAAGAAGAACTCTAATGTCAGCAACGTGGTAGTAAAAGAAATGGAGTTGCTTAAAACATCTCCAGGTTTCCTGAGAGGTTTTTTTGAGATAAGAGCTTTTGTTTTAAAATAGCATATTTGGTGATACTTCCAAGCTAGTCTGTAGTACAAGAGTTGCCAACAGATTGATATACTATCCTGGTAATCAGAGATAAGAATGTCTCAGCTGTAACTTCTTTTTTTCTGTGATCCTATCCTTGTGTTGGAGGTCTGAGAAACACAGTGCTGCTATGTAAGACTAGGGCTCAGGAGATTAGGGCTACGCAATTTAAATCTCTCTAGCATGAAACTTAATTAATACATGAAAGAATATGGTTCTGAATGATAATCTCAATGTTTAACCTAATTTTATGGTGAATATGGCCTCTATGTTGGTATTTGCTTGGGGTTTGCAGCCCATTTTGCTGCAATTTGCAAGAGGTAAAATAATGCAACTGTATGGTTGAATGTAATGCCAATTTAAATGAATTCTTTCCAAGTTTGTACTGTCTTCCCCAGATAGCCCAAAACACTTCAAAGGATAATGTGGAGACAAAAAGTGTTACTAAAATAAGTTTGTCAGATCAGAGCCTTTCTGATTTCGCCTTTATGAAAGGAATGCTGTAGCAAAAAAAAAAAAAACCAAACCAAAAAAGATTCTTCAAAAACTTTCAATTTGCAAAAAGTAGAAAGGCCCCTGAATGGAAATGCTTTGTCTAAATGATCTACAGTAGTGGTGTTTGCTTGACACCTGAATGGACAAACAAATCCAAATCCAGATAAAATACCTCAGCTAACAATTGATTATTGCATATCACTGGATTTTAACATCGAATATACATTTATGTATAATGGATATAGTTTTGTGGATCAAAACCCATTAAGCCCAACAGGAAAAGTATACTATTCGAATACTGGTCTTTTATTCAGGTCACTTCTTATTTTTATCTAAAGTAGCTTTTGTTAAACTTTACTAGCGAAATTTACAGAAAAATTTATCTTACAGAAGAAGGTGTTCATAAAACAACAGTGTTGACATGCAGTTAGTGCTATGCGAGGAATTTATCATGAGAAAACTGGAGAAGGACTAAGGACAAGGCAACCTGCAAGACCTTGAACTGAACCCAATTCTCTGACATTGAAGCCTTGCTCAAGTGGAAAACATGCCCAGAGCATGGCCACAGACAGCTTGAAGGAGATGCAGCTTGCTTTTCTTGAGGACAAAAAAGGTTCCCTTTGCAAGCAGGCTGTCCCTTCCCCACATTTCAAGTCTTCTTCACACGACAGCTTAAAGAAGTAAAAGGAGAGAGGTGAAAACTGGCAAAACCAAGAACAAATTCAGAAGCTTGTAGCTTTGCTGGTTACGTTTTGCCCAAGCAGCAAAACCCTGGGCTCCTAAAAGAAGGTGAGTCTCACGGTGTACAGGTGGCCGCTTCACGCCTAGCCCTCTCCACCAGCTGGTGGGGCCACCTCTAGCCAAACGCTGCTGCTTTGGCCTCCCCAGAGCCAGGAGGAGCAGGGTGTGCTGCTTCCCCCAAGGAGCAGGCAGGGTCTGTAGAGGCAAGGGGCAGCAGCTCTCTCCCAAAAGCCATTGTTGTGGCCACCCGTCCTCTTCCCTGTCCCATCCTTGGGGGCCACCAATGTGGGCAGATGGACTCATGTGGGAGAACCTTCTTCTCATGGCACCGCTCCATCCTCCATGTGCTTCTGAGAAGCTTTGAGTCAGGTCTGCCAAAGCTGCTTAGAGCACTACAGGCCTGTCAAATGGGACTGCTGAATTAAACCCATTTACCTCATTTTTGGGAAGCTCAGTGATTTGCCTTTGCTCAAGCTTTCACTGCTTTTCCATGTTTTATTTTCCTGGCTGGCAGGACCAGATAATCCCATTGTGTCACAGACTGGTTATCAGCCACCAAATGGGCCAGAGACTTGCTTAGAGAGAAAACACAAGTTATTGGCGTGGTTCAGGCATTTTTATGTATTTTGCAAGTCGGGAGAAATAGCAAAGAAGACATGGCATAATTCTGGTGAACCAAGCAAAGAGAGGAGAGCTGCCTGACTAACTTGCAATTAGTTAGGCTGCCAGACAGTAAAAGCGAATGCTGTTCTGAGTGATATTGTAACCAGGATTGGTACAGAGCTGAGTAAATAACACCCATTAAGAAACATGAGAAGACTGTGATCTTGAGAACCCTACTGGCACTGCTCACCCATTAGTTTATTATAGGTGAGGGTTAAGAAGGTGGCGTCCAAACATCATAACCAAGCATGGAAATTGTTTTAATGAGACCTGCTATGTGGAAACAATTCCCCTTTAAAAAAATTTGTTGTGGAAGCTGTGTTAGGAACAGCGTGATTACTGCCAGCAATATTGCCTGGGCCTGTGACAAATCTGTCAGCAACTTAAAATTAATATGGTCACCTGAGAGCACTTCTCATCTTTAGAAGCTGGCTTTAACAAGCTCTCTTGTGAAAATGCTTTTCTATTCCCTCTCCTGTAACTGGGTTTGCCAATCCACTCTCTCCTCTTCACAGTGAGTAAATTCAAACATTGCATCTTAGGAAAGAAGCAGCTGCTGGAAAGAGGTCCTGGAAAATGCCTGTTGGCTAATGGAGCTCCTCCAGCAGGTACAGCTGGTACAGCTACTGTGCGTACCAAATGCATCCCTGTCTGCTGGCGGAATAAAGTGGGAGAGAAAGGAGTAACAAAAGCATGCTGCGGACAAGAAGCCTGGTTTTCTACAGGTGTAAATGAGCTTACAGGTGCCTTTTCATGCAGGCGTGGATTATCTAAGGAATAGGGTGTTGCAGTCCATGGGACACATTTCTACATGCACTGGGTGTAGGGTCTCTTTGTGCAAGGTGGGAAACCTGTCCCCTCAGGCACAGACACAAGGGCAGTGCCACCATATTGGAGTATATTTATATCTGAGAATGAGACATCAACACAAAACCTCTGGTTGGGAGTTCCAGAGGCCCTGCACAGTGCTGTTGTATTTAGTTCCTTTGCTGGGCTAGAGGGAAAAGCTAACAGTGTCTGACTGTCCGTTTTCTGCATCCCAGGACAATACCTGTGCCTTTAGCATTTACAGTCACCCAACTCCCAACTCAGTGACTCCACTGAGAAACTACGAAAATGCTGGCATTGATATTTTAACATGCTGAAAACCATCAAGAAATGAGGACACTAAACTTGGGTCACAAATCTTGATAAGGCAGTGCAGATAGTATCTGACCTGGAAAAACGCATGCATACGCTAGCTGGGCATATCAAATGAGGCTGAAAGCTGTTAAAAGGTCATGGTACTGTTCCTCCCTGTGAAACTAGAGAGCTCTGATACTCTGCTCCCTCTCCTCCAGGGAGATTCTGTTCCACATATCAGGTAAAAGGTTGGAACATTTTAAAATAAAGGGCAAGATTTTAGAATCTGGTTCAAGAAAGCAGAATCCTCCTTTGGGCTACCTAAATAATGGTTGTAGGCAGGGTTTGGGTTTTGTGTGGCACAGGAAGAAATAGTAATAACAAAAAAGGAAAATGGAGGAATAAACTTTGTGATGGAAGTAGTGACCAATTTGTTTTCCCATGCAAAGATCTCCATTTGAATATACATTTCTACTAGCCTCCATAGAGCTCTGCCTGAACAAAAGCAAACCATAGGAGGATTTGAAAAGAAGAAACTTCTACTGCTTAAAACTTATTCATCTCAGCTCTTGATTTATGCAGTGCAATTCTACAAAAAGATTTTGGAGTTACTCTGGATACCTCTCTGGAACACCAGCTGGATGTTCTGATGTGGTCATGAAGCAATTAGAAATTTTGGAACAGCTCTGAGGGAAAGTGAAAATAAAACGGAAAGCATATTGCGTCAGTGTGTTAATCCAAGGTATGCTTGTGGGTGCTGTTCTGATCATCTCATCTCAAAAAGAACAGTCTGAAACCAGAAAAGGGTCAGATATCAGCAAGGAGGGTAGTGGGAGGTGTGGAACACCTTCTGCCTAAAGAAGGTAAGGCACTGGGGCTCTTACCTTGGGAAGGAGGCAAACGGGGGCATGTAACATTAATGTATAAAACAGTGAAAGATGTGCAGAGAGTGAACAAGGAACAATTTTTCACCGTTTCTCACACATAGCGGTGTGTAAGCACAAAAGAGATTATAAAGTTGCAGATTAAAACATGTTCAAAGAAAGTGCCATTTTCATATATAAATAAATTGTAAGCTCACTGCTACAGCCATGATACAACCTCTGGCTCAGGAGGGACCTAGGCATTTGATGGAACCAGAAGGATTTATTGGGGGAAGTATTTTTTTTACATAAGCTTTCTTTTTACCTGCTCTTAACCATTGCTGGAAGAGGAAACTGGTCTAAAAGCACCATTGGCATTATTCAAGGAAACACTTCTCATCAGGGCCCTGCTTGGTCCAGGTCAAGATTTTGGAAGAGCAAACGACTAAAGTAAGTCGGTTGGAGTGTCATGTTAGCAATCTGAGAACAGCAGACAATTACAGGTTCTACGTAGATCCATTAGTCAGCTTAATGTTAGCGTCTGTGCTTTTAATAGTTGAGTGCTCTCTCTCCTGTACCACTACACGGTATTGAGACCCAACCCTTGCTCTTAGAAGACAGCACAATGACTCTCATTGCAGCTGCCCCTTCTCAAGAAAGAAGAAGAGAGGAAAAGGCATCTAGAAAGGTGCATTTCTGGTCCTGAGCACATGTACAAAGCACCTACCAAAGGATGCAATAACCTGAAGGGTCCAGGAGCAGTAATCCAGAAAATAATCAGGTGGCTGCAGTGAAAGGTGCCTCAATCAAGAGACTTGCAGTTTAGAAAACTCAGAAGAGAGTGGGAATCAGCTGTGCACGTACAGTGTTTTTATCCTAGTCATTATACCTCAATAAAAGTCCCAGTTCCATCCCTGTTTCTCAGGCTCCATTGTGGTGGAGATCTCTGCCATTAATCTGAAGGATTTGGGGGATATTTTCATAAATCCAGCTGTGGTAAGCAGAAAAAATGAAAGCGGGATATTCAACTTGAAGTGTTTTATTAAAAAAACCCAAACATCAAAAAAAGAAAATCTATAGTAATTTATTCTTTCATTTTCAAATAACTTTAGAAAGTTGAAAGTGAAAGACAGGAAAAAATCCCCACATGTAGGAAAGAAATCAACAAAAGGCCTAGCAGAGGGTGATAGGAACTGCTATATATGCTCTCTATTAATTCCCTACATGAGAGTGTAATCTGGACCTTAACTGAAAAGTAAACTGACACAACAGCCAAATTCCCCTTTAGGAACAAAGAGCAAGCCTGGATTTAACAGTGCTGAAAATGCCTGAGATGACATTTTCACCACATTTAATCTACTTTTATGAAAACAGAAACTTCTTGATGTTTGAATTGAAGTTCAAATGATACTGTGATCTTTCTCAATCTAAAACCAACCAGGAATCAAGTGGCCTCCTAAAGGTGAACCTTAGGGATGCCCTAGGGGCATAAAGCCCCTAGGAAATCCAGTCTCAGAGTCAAAATTCCAGGTTTGTCCCATTTTAAAATAGGACAGGAATAAAAGTCACCTGCTAAGTAAAGAACTGCAGCTCCTTGCAGACCATGGTTCATTTCTGAAAAATAATTAAAATACTTTGCCTTTGGTGTTTCTCACCATTTATTTGACAACGAGTTCTCCCAATGCATTTGTGGTTGACTGCAGTGACTGCACCACATTGTTGCCCAAACCAGGAGTGAGGCCATTGCATACCCTGCTTCACTCCTCCTCTTCCCTCTTATTTTACTCTGCCTGGGCTGTTTCCAGGTATTTTTTACTGGGATTTCTGTCCCGAAGGCTGGATCTGCCTCCCTTGGACTCCCTCGCTGGCTGCCTTGGGCAGCGCTTGGCATCAGACCCTGGAGCAGAGAGCTTTTCTCTCCCGTAGGCTCGGTCTGCGCCTTGGCCAAGCCAGTGGTGCCCGCCATGGTAGACCCTCGGCCCCAGTCCTGGGATGTGTGTCACAGCCCCTCTCTGGCTGTGCTTTTGCTTGCATGGAAAACAGGATACAGGGGGAGGAGAAAGGAAGACCAACTGGTGCAATTGATTTTTACCTGCTGTACAGAGCGTTTCTTGGCTGTGGTGCTGTAGGCACGGTGGTGGTGGCTACAAAGTGGGCACCCAGGGGGCACAGAGGAGAGGGCTGCCTCACTGCAATGCTGGGCAAGCCCAATGAAGTTAAGTCTGATGAGATGGACTTGACTGGAAGGAATGGGAAACTCTTACTGATGGTGCTGGGAGTGGCAGGGCAAAGAGATGAGGGCTGGAAAGCAGATGTGGGAGGGGATGTGAACTTCAGGCAAGGTACTAAATGGAGAAGGAGAAGAGATGACTGTAAGAAAGTCATTAAGAAAGCTAGAGAATGGCAGACTGATTTAACAGGTGCTGGGGTAGGGAGAGAACTCAGCCTCAGCAGAGCAACGGGCACAGAGAAATGAAGGAAAGAACGATGGGAGAACGAAACAGGACATGAATGATGTGATCTCACACACATGGTCTCACATGGATAGATCATTAACACATATTTTGGAAATTAAGCACTTTTCCTGGTATGGCTTGTGTTAGTGGCACTGCTGGAGCTCGGTACTTTTGCAGGGATGCAGCCTAAGGAAAACATTAGCCGAAGCGCGTGTCTGTAATCTTACATTATACATGTGTAACATTCTCAGGGGCCCAGTGCCAGCATGAGTTTTGATTATATGTGTACAGCAGGCTGTGTAGAGACACCAGCGTAAGCTATCCAGCGTACGGGAAGCAGGTTAGTCATGTTAATGATACGCGTCTGGGCTAACGAGCCTTGCTGAGAAACTATGTGCCTTAATTGTGCTCCTGTATCTGTGCACATAAGTGGTAAGCTTATGCTGTGTAGACAAATCTCCAGACCAGAAGCAGACTCACATACGATGTCCCTTGGCGATGTTGAAACAGAGATGTACAGACACTTTGGGGATTTATAAGCGGCTGACAGCTAATTAGGATATTCCATAGATCTGGGAGTTAGAGACATGTTGCATTGGGAAAGGAGGACAGAGGTATTTGTTAACATGATTTGTAACCATGTTAAAAATTAACCTAAAGTGACTGCCTCAAATGTGCTTCACACTGTTCAGAATCCCTCGCGGGCCGGTGGGAAGGGGAAGCCTTCCCTTTGGTTTGCTCTTCTTTGTTTCTGCCCGTTCTCCGTTTATCTGTGCTACATTAAATGGTGTTGCTTCACTTGGGTCTCCACTTTCAATGGACTGAGGTGGTGCAGGGGAGCACTCGGAATGGCAACACTGGTTACTCGGCAATATGCTGCCCTACAATTTCTGTAGAGAGGATTAAATGCGTTTTTACTTTGAATGTATTTGCACACCAACATTTTGGTTGGGGACCAGGCAATTTCAAGGCTGCAAATTTTGGAAAAGTAGAGGTTATGACTTCAGGTACAATCTTCAGAATTACTCAGTGGTCTTGGTGACTTAAGGATCTACCAAAAATGGGTATACAAACTCCCCAAGTCCCAAACCAAGAAGCTATTAAATGTGCATTGCTACAAGTTATATTGTTTATTCTCTCTATTTAGATTCAGTATCAAGAGGCATCAGTGTTATATTTGGAATGATGAGTTTGTCAAAAATGCATTTAGTTATGTGTTTAATAACTCTGAAGCCATGGATATTAAAAATTATATTTTCTTGCTTATCAAACAAAAGAGCAAAAATCTTCAGTACTTTTATTTTGGAATGTTTCTTAACAGCTTTTTTTTCCTTTTTCACAAATTTAACAATATTATTTTTATTTCAGACTGAAAGATTCGAATTTAATGATTGAAGATCAGTCCTATAAGATGAGTCCCAAAGCAAAGAGAGCAAAACAGAATTTGATAACTGAGGACAAAGAGAACGAAGCCATAGACTACTCAGTGCCCATATTCACAGGACGGTACGTTCATTTTGCTTTTGTGTAGTATCTTATTTCTGACATTATCAATGTATTATCAAATTATCAGGTAATAAATCCATTAATCATTTTTTACACTCATGGATCTCAAGGTGATAATTTGCACTTCACATGAATGATAAAAAGACAAAGAGAACTTTGTCTGGCAGAACAGACTGACTGGCAGAAAATCAGACATTGAGCATCCAGAGCCAGGACAAATGAACCGAGGTGTCTGGACTTTGTTTTGAACATGTCGCCAGGGCCACTTTCTATGAAATCAAGATACAATTATAACCCTGTTTATTGGGAACTAGGCAAGCATGTTGTCCGCATTATTTAGGTTATTCTTTTGGTTTGAAGACTTGTTCCGTAATTCAGTGTCTGGTACTAAGCATTAAACGTAGAAACAATGAAACGATGTGCTAATGTTTTGTCCTGGCACAGGGAAAACTTGGAATGAAACCAAATACTTTCTCAAATCATCGTAATGATTCACACTGCTCTCACGTGTTGGTGGTATTTATTGCACGGTTACTACTGATGTAATATGTCTTACTGCAGCAGTGTCCTCAGTAAAGCTGAATGTGAACTTTATGTGGAAGCCAGAACCACCATGAGCAAGGAGGCTGCTCTGCCCTTTTTGGGGTATGGCATACTGATTTTATTAGGAGTCTCTGACAGCTCGAGCACAGTCACTTGTTCAGATTAATACATACCAGGGGGCGCTGTGGAAAACTGGTTCCTGATTGGAGGCCAGGAGAAAAATTTCTTGCCCGCCTGCAGTTGAACAGCAACCTTCCTTCAACTTGTCTTCTGCAGCACAGCATTTTTCATGGGATGCTTCCAAGCTCTTTCTGGGAGCCAGTGCTTTTCTGTCTACTGCTTAACCAACACGCAATGTCGCTTCCGCTTTGTGTCCAAATTTGTGCCTTCATGTGAAACTGCCTTCCATCTTGTCAGTGGGAGATGTTATTGCTTTGGCCTTCTGAGCATTTGTGATGCTTTTGTGATGACACTGGCAGTTTTGCGTTTTATTAATTCCTTCCCACTATCCCGAAGTAATTTTTTTCTCACCCCTTGTACATTTCTGTGTCAGATTCAATGCTCTTTGATCCACCCAACATTCAGAAGCACACACTGTTGCATTTTAAAGTCATCTCTTCAGAGTTTCAGCTATATCTTCTGTGACAGAAATACATAAATATGTGTCAAATAAAACTTGCAGTAACACATTTTCAAGGCTTCTCACTACCTTTGCACTTCACCCAGTGTTTCTGCTCATGTAGCAGTAGATTTGCAGTTCACCATCATCTGTTTCCCATGCCCTCAAACACAAATATCTTCCTTTTTTATTATGCCTAAGCCTACAAAAGTAAAATTTACAGTGTTGGTCAATAGCTGAAAATCATGACTGATGCCTAGTACTCCTGGATGATGACCTTAGCTTTTTTACAGGCCCCTGTGATCTTAACACATCATGTCAATGTCTTAACAAACCTTAACAAATTATCTTTTTTTATATTCCTTTTTTGTGAAATTAATACAGTAATATCTAACTCAGTGTGACAGTGTGTAGCTTCATTTATTTGTATCTATGCAACACTTTGTGATCATATATTAAAAGATATTGTTGGATTTTTTCCTCATTGTTACAAATCTTCTTCTTCCTATTGTTGGTATCAATCTTACTTTTTGCACATGGTAACTCAGGAAGTTGTGTGTGCTTTTGTGCCACTGAAATGACTCAAATAATTTGTTTTTCAGTTAGTTAAAAAGTATAAAAAGGGCATATGATGATTGTTAGGGTGCCCAACTTAACATGGCATGAAATGGTTGGGGTATCTGTTTTAGGCTTTTTTTCTGTTGGCATCATGCTCACGACCGCATGCCAAGACTGCGGAAGTTGCATGCCACATTCCTGTCAGATATTTATTTTTGTTTGAAAGATAACAGCTGAAGCCCATTGAACCATGTGCATGTTACATGTCACTCCCAAATTCCCCTGTGAAATTGATGTGTTGTTTCCCATGGACAGATAGCTTTTACAAGGAATAGTTATTTATAAAGGTTAGCTCTCTGTGGGTTCATCGGAGCTGTTGTCCGTGCTGCTGGATGACCTTCAGCGCCATGTCACTGTTTCCATTATTTGGTTCTCCTTCAGAGCCCTCAGGTTCTGCTGTAAAAAAGCTCAGATTTTTAACTTCACAACCGTTCTTCTTAAACACCTAGCCTAATCCTTACAAAATAAAACTAAGGACAGCCAAACAGTATTCTAGACAATAAAACACAGCTTGATTTAATATCACAGGTGCTAAAGATGCTTGATGTGGCTTGTGGAGCTATTTACAACCATTAATAAGCCTATGCCAAAGGACTGCAGATGGCAGATACCCTTTAAATAATATTTTGTATCTGCCATTTGGGGTTTGATCCCATTGTTTCAGTTTAAAAAGTGTTTTCTACTGAAACCCCTGAGACCTGACTGCAGAATCAATTCTTAAAGGGTACTACATGCTGTTTCTGATACATTCATCATTTCAGGGAATGTTTCTCTTTGATCTGGGCAGATTATAACAGGAAGAAATGATTAGCAAATCTAAATATTTAATACTGTTGATCAAAAGCATCTGGGGACCACTACTGCAGATGACTAGGCTGAGTCCTGTATTAGTCTGAAGATATTCATCAGCTCTCAGAAGGTGCTTTATGCCTTGAGGAGCGGGCCCATACTGTGAAGTTGCTGAGATCTTAACTACTATAATTAGGCAGGAAATAATGACAGCTTGCCTTTGCAGAAAAATGACACTGATTCATTTAAACTAAATGTAGATAGCTAAACTCATATTAATTAAACCGAGTTTTCAGAATCATCTTTAGAAATCTCTGCCGTATCTCTGCAGCTTCAGATGATATTTGTGGGGGGAGCTGATAGGCCTAAGTGAAGGGAATCAATCACCCCACAAATACTTTGAAGGATCATCCTGTTAAAGCAGCCTGAAACACAGAAAGTCCAAGGCAGAGTTTGAACACATGAGGGAGATCAAAGCTCTATGCTGTTAAGTAAGTTTTTCAGTCTTTTGAGCAATTTTTATGCATAATTAAGTTTACAGCACTTTCCCTGCTTGGCTGTCTTGCGTCTCACTGAAATGACTTCATAGCCCAAAGATAAGGGGCTGGGCAGTTGGGCTTGAATCTAAATTTTTTTTGAGCATTGAGATGTGCTGTCAAATGCGTAATATTAGCAATCTCAAAGAACACAGAAAAAAAATCATTCTTCCAAATATTTTTGCTTTGTAGCAGTAGTAAGCGTTTTATGATAAAATAGTGAGGCTGTGCTTGAGTGCATTCTGGAAATAACAGAGGCTGTTTTCTCTATAGTGCTTGCACAATGACACTTGATGAGAACTTAAACAGAACCTCTCTTCATTGTGCCATTTAATGTTGCCCTAAAGTAACTGAACTCAGCAGAAGGGTGTTAACACTTCTCCTTAAGGCAAGGAACTCTCATTGTATATGCGCTGCCATAGCAGCTATAATGTCCTAACAGTGCCAAAATGATATGGCTGCTATGGTACTTCCATGTGTACATATGGAAACAGGATTGGACCCATTGAGAGTAACTGTTCTTTGCATCTCACCTCTGTAGAAAGCCTGAGGAGGACGCCTCAAGAAAATCCTTGATCATCTTCTTGAAAACATTTGGAAGAATAGTCACCCCACAAACGTTACAGGATTGAATTTTCTACAAATAAAGAGAGCTTTTTGTGATATACAGTAGTGTGGGGTTTTTGTATAAATCACAAATGAGGATATTGTTATACAGCTACAATTGCCTCCTGCCCCTTTGGTAGTATTATTATGAATGCTGCAGCTGTAAGCCAACAACTGAAGATCTGTGGGTATGCCTTACACTCATCTTTATAGCGATAAAGAGATATAAAACCACAGCAGGATAATGGTTAAACTGAAAATGTGCATGGCATAGTTATACAGAGAGGCACTGAAAATGGTCACGACTTTAGACAGTGATATACCCAGTCATTCTGCAGTACTTTTCCATGTTTCTGCTTTAAATAAATGCATACGGGACTGTAATAGCAGAAAAACATTATGAAAGATTGTTGGCTGCCATAGTTGGCTGATTTGATAGGAAGTATAAATGGAATATGTTATCAGCATTTTCCAACGGGATTCTGCTTTTTAAAAATCCTTTCAGAGAAGTGAGTATCAGTGGGATCACGGACACTGAAGAAGAAAGAATTAAAGAAAGTGCTGCATATGTTGCCAAGAGGAACCTTTTTGCCACAGGTGAAGGAATTAGTGTCAGCAAGGTGGCCAAATCAACTTCTGAAGAGGAACATCATGAAAAAAAATCAAGGAAAGTAGCGATCCGGGAGTCTGCTGAACGTGTGGCCCTGAAGAAAACGGTAAAAGAGTAGAAATGAACACCTGGGCTGCAAACAGCACGGGTCTTTTTTTGTTTGGTGTTTGTAACGTGCCTAGCACAACAGGGCCCTGATTTATACCATGGGCAAACACAACAATGGTAGTAGAAACCTAAGTTTTCTTAATGGAAGTCTTTTCAATGACTTAAAGTCTTGTTATCTTGGTGTCAGGAGGATAAGAAAAGGGTTCAGTGCCTGAGGTAGGCACCAAGAATGCTTCTGTTGTGATGGGAGAGAGAACGGGGCCAGAGAACACTCTTTGGTCGTGCCCACACCTAGTTAAATGGCACAACATCTTTCACCTGAATGATGAGGCAGTTGCTGGCAGAGACAAAAAGGTGCCAATATATGTATCTTGCCAATACAGAGGCAATGGAGTAATTTCTGGATTTTTATGGCCTGGGAAAAAGCTTGTCCAAAGTGTTCATCCCAGAGTTTTAATAATGGTGGAAATTAGGGAGGGAATTGTTAAAGACAACTGGAACTGAATCTCTAATTGTGGGTAGCTTTGATATGATTGTGCAAATTCTTAAAATTAATACTCAGAGGATAGTTACAGATATGTTATGACCAGATGGCAGGATATATCAACTGCAAATATGTTTCCTTTATCAAATATATTAATGCTTTGAGCAGAAGAATTGGCAATATGCTTACAAAATATCCTCATGACATGAGGCTGGAAAGGGTGTAAATACTTCGAAGGACAAGGTAAAAATTCAAAATCACTTTGAAATTTGAGAAACAGTGAAGGTGAAATTTGATAGCAACCAATGGAAATTACTACACACAGAAGGAAAAGGACAAGTAAACATGGAATGCCTGGCTGCGTAAAAGTACTGGAGGATCTAGGAGTTTTAACAGGTCACAAATTTAATATCAGCCAATCTGATGTCAGTCCTTATTATATAAAAACAAATGTCATTCTAGAGTGTATTAACAAACGTGTTGTCATTAAATCACCAAAAAAAAAAAAAATTGTTTAATTGTGTTGGAAACTGTTGGACCTCTGATACTGAGTAGTTACTGTTTTATGAATGTTGAGGACAAGTAGAACCTATCCAGAGCTGAGAAACAAAAATTGCAAGGAAAATTGTTATTGCACAGTTTATAAAAGACAGAAGGGATTATGAAAGCTGTCTTCTGTTAATAACCTTAATACAGAAAACAGTAATTCTCCATGTATGTGAAAGTTACGCTGGAAAATCAATAGCTTAGTTTGCAGAAAGCAAGATTTATAGTATATTAGGAATTTTTTTCCAGCTTGGTGGATATCCAAGCAGTGCAAACTGTTACCCTGGGAGGATGAAAGATCCCATCAGCAGGAAGGGTTTGACAGCAGGTCTGTCACAGGTGATCTAGGCATACACAATTTTGCATTAGAGCAAAAGTACAGAAGACATACGAGTTTCAGACCTATTTCACCTTTCACTCTGTATTAAAAAAATAATTAAATGTGGAAAATTATTTTACTTAGAATACCTCTAACAGGAAAAAACCAGTAAAATCAAATCTAGCTATTTTGGAAGGAGAACTTCTTGAAGATGAAAACTTTGTCTTCTGTGTCAAGGTGACATAAATACATTAAGTATGTCTATCCAATTTTTAAATAAAAATTGCATATTTTTTTATTGCTCTTAAAAAAACCAATATGTTTTTAACGTATTAATAGTTTGCACTTATAACTGCTGGAGTTTATAATCAAATGTTTCTTTTCCAGCTAGAAGAGACTCAGGCATTCCACAAAAAGATGAATCAAGATAAACTTTTACATGCTCCTGAGTTTATTATCGAGCCTCGTTCTCACACTATCTGGGAAAAGCAAAATGTCAAATTTCATTGTTCTGTGGCTGGCTGGCCAGCACCCCGTGTTACGTGGTAAGTTTTTATCTCTATCACTGAAAGTCACCACATAACCAATATCTGAAGTCATCTCAGCAAATGTAGTATTTTTTTCAGGAAAAATACAAGTTCAATTTAAAAAATCAGGTACAGAGGCCTGTCAAACACCTTTCAAGTCACCTTGTACAAAAAGAAAGCAAAATACTAGAGGCAAAATAATACTTCATGTAACAACAATATGAGTACATAGATTTTTTGTTTTTTCCATGGAGGCATCCAATATATTCTTTCTGTCTGCTGATGAAGGAAAAATAGCAGTTTGATTCATAGCAGACACATCGTAAATATTTGAAGTCAAAGACTGCAGGTAGGTCCAGGACCATCCAAATCTTCTGAAAGCTTTGGAATCTATAGGAAACCTTCTATTCACTCAAATGGTCTTTGGTCTAAATCTTTACTGTAAGAACTCCAAAATACACTCTTAGCCATAGCTGAAGGTCTAATTTGATTCTTGGGTTAAAGTTTACCCTGACTGGAATTGAATTTAGCTTAATTAACAGTAACTTCTGAAGCTTTACTGTCTCACCATCTACTGACCTGATCTTTCTTACCTGTTTCATGCTACACAGATATCATCAAGTTGTTGAGATAATAGGGAATAAATTTTTCCAAATACAAAATCAGATTTAATGCTCATTATTTAATTTAAAAGATTCTTTTAGAATGTGTATATAAAACGTATGTATGTGTTTATAAAATGAACAAAGAATAATCCTGTGTTCAGCATTAATTAGGAGTAAGTCCTATGGAGATTCTATTTGTGGAGACAACAGAAAACATCTACCGCATCATGATGTAAACTCATATTTTGTAATTTACTACTTGAATTTCTTAATGGACTCTGTGTTTATCTAGGTCTTAAAAAATTTAATCTCAGGGCTTGACAAAAAGTGCTCCTAAGTACATTAATAGGCCAAAGCTGATGCCCGTGAAGTCACTTGGTCTCTCTCCTTAGACAATGACAACCGACGTCCAGGCTCTGCATGGACACATTTTTCCCATCATCTAAGGGTTGCGAATGCCCTGTTTTGACATTTCTCCTAGAGGAGATTCCAGACAAACCCTTCAGGTCTGTCTCAGCTGGATGTAAGGAATGGTCAGCTACCCTCATGGCTGTAATCCAGCTCTGTAACCTGAATCTTAACCAAGAACGCGAGTGCTGGGCCATTTTCACTTTGGTTAGGATTCACCTTATCCCAAAAATCAGACATGGTTAAACCAAGGCTTCAGCTGTCCGCCTTTGCTCTCACTGTGAACCAGCCTTTCACCTAAGTGCTAAATGCGGATGCTGGAAATTAATACATCGTTTTACTGTACATCTGAATTCCAAAGGGATTGCAGTTTGCCATAGGCTACTAATGGAAAAAGAGCATTCACAGCCATTCCAGCAGGTGTCTTTGCTCTGAGATACAGAATAGTGCTGACCTGGATCCGTCAGCTCTCATTCAGCATTTCTAACAAAATGTCAGTTGCGTATTCCAAACAGTCATTCTTTGTATAACCAATGGAGACCTTTTCATGCTGTGCATGATGAATTATAAAGCTTCATGAACTTTCTCTAAAGAAAACCCTTACTGTGTGATGCAGCTGTTCTGACTCCTTTGGAAAAAGCATATGGAAAACCCAGGACATTTGAAACCAGTAGCAGAAAGCATAAACTATCAGTGCGTAATGACAGTGGGAGGTTGCAGTCCAACATTAGCTAATGACTTGGCTGTTCTGGAATTTGCATTTCCAGAAATAACAAATGGTCCTTCTAACACATGAGCCCTATTCTTTCCATAGATGAATATGAATAAGCCAAAATGGAATAAATTATTTTTTACTAACCTGATAATGAAGACAATAGAAGTGAAAGTCTTCTCGCTGCTGCTTGACTCAGCTTGTTTCTGCACAGCACCACATGCTGCTAAATGCCCTCGCTGCCAACAGTATCCAAAGGTCGCCCAACCCTTTGGAGAAAAGTTAAAGAGATTACGGAGTCAAGCCCCATTTACAGGATTTCATATTCCCTGGAAAATATTAGGAACTGATGACATCATTCTATTTCCTGAAATGTTTGACACAGTAGACAGAATATAGAGATGCCCAGATGTTCCCAGGCAGATCAGTCTGGGGGGCACCATCACACAGATAAGGTGAAGAGTGGTGGTGAAGGGATTTACTCTTAGTGGACACGTGTATTATTCTTTGCTGTAAGTCAGGATAATGCAGTAGGAGACCTGTAATGAGGTCAAGCATCTCTGCAACTGTTTGAAGTCAGGAATAGAGCGCATTGCCCTGCATTGAATCTCTCTTCATAGACATCTTGCTGAGAGGAAGATCGGGATGAAAAGCATTAGGGTTTATGATCCTTGGCACTTGGAAAAATCCCAGTGTATTCCTGTGCCCAAACATTTGAAGGCAGGGAAATATTCTTTATTTCACAACACTGAAGTTGTTGAAAGGCAATTTTCAGATTTGTTGTGGCTATAGCTTCATCTTGAGACATATTAAACTAATTATATTCTTGGTAAAAATAAAATAGCTTATTACTGACTTGTTTGGTAAAGTGGGACATGGCACTAACAGCAGAGCAGTTCCGTTTACTGATCAAAAATTATGAGAGAAACTGACCTTCGAAATCCAAAATGAGGAAGCAAAGCTCTTTGTCTGGATATCTGTTATGACTTATGAAGAGAAAAGTTTATTTAAGCTGCATCAAAGTGAGAGATGAAAGTACTTTTATCTACCATCATTTATATTTCCACTTCCCTTATATACGCACCTTATGTACTTCCCTTATTTAGCACAGGGAAAGCTATGCTAAAGGAGGACATTGTCTTAGGGAACATTCTTTCTTTATAGACCTCATACCAATCCCAAATGTACTGTAAACAATTCAGTGTTTATTTTTGTTAGACTTATATCTCCAGTTTGTTCCATATTAATCATGTTCACTTAAGATTCACTCGAACATTTACTTGGTTACACGATGTATTGTTCAGAATGAGTGACGTTTAATGCAACGATGGGTGAGGAAGAATCTATCGCGAACCACTAAACTCTCCCTCCATGAGTCTCAAGCTGTTTATATAGATTCCGAAATTAGCAGTGCCAGCTCACTACTGAGCAGTACCGGTTCATTTCTTCAAATTACTCACTGGGAATTTTGAACAGTAAACTTTTCCTACCTGAAGATATACCTGTACCAGAAAACACTCATAGTGTATACTTGTAAAGGCAGAGAAGTTTTTGGTAATACAGCTTTTGCCAGATCCCTCTCTGCAATGCACTTGACCATCAAGACTTTTTTTTTTTACCAGTCTAACCTTATTTGCACTGGGGCTTCTGCAAACCCAGCTATGCAAGTAACAAAAAAAAGCTAATTTCCTACTGGAATTTTTTGTGAATATGCAGCTTTTGAAAGTAGATGAAATATGCAAATCAAACAAAATGTGTACAATACCTAATAGGTGAGGGTGCTTCAGAATTTTCATTGTTTGCAATTCACAAAGCTCTGAGATGTTCCTCATGTGTCCCCTTGTTCTTTTACAAGCAGTAACCTGAAATTCATGGTAATATAAATTGGATTTCACCCTGTTCAATGCTATTTTCTCCTTTTAATTAGAAAATAAAATTCACTTGGGGCAAGTGAGAGAAAGAGAGCAAGCTTAAGCTTCTCTTAATAATGTCTTTCCAGGAAATGAGACTACAGTTTATCTAGGAGAAACATGCAGAAACTGATGTTCTATTTCAAACCCCAAGCACTTGACCTTTTAAAGTACATAATTATACACTTCCGTTTGTGACACACTGTTTCTTTGCTTTTCCATAGGTACAAAAACAACGTGCCCATAGATGTACAGACTCACCCTGGCAAGTATATCATTGAAAGTCGATATGGGCTGCACTCGCTGGAGATTAGCACGTAAGGGAATACTAGATAATTTAACAAATAGCTTAAGATGAAATGTTGCTATAGATTGAGACCTGCAAAATGTGAACGTGTCTCTTGGGGATGTAAGACTTATCAAGTTTGTACAGCTGAAGTGAATGCCGTCTACTAAGTGCTGAAGCAGTTCTGGTTTTCCTCAGTACAGGATACGCAATTTACCCGAGTAATTTATCTGGATTATTATTCTATTTATGGCTGAGTCAGAAACATGTGGGACATTTGTGATTACTTCGTCTGTTTGTCTGCTGCGTGAGTACAGTTAAACATGAGAAAAATACAGTTCAGGGTAAAAATATTTGTTAACTTTTTTTCAAATATAGCAAATTTTCTGGTTCTTACTGAAATGAGGAACAGAAATGAGATGTCCACACTTATACACAAGAAAGATCTTTAACAGTACTCATCGTCCAAATGGGAAATTTTTGCAGGCACTGTTTTTTGCATTAAAAAACATTGAAAACATGAGACCTAATCACCTAATTTGACAATCAGCAAGAATCTAGATTTGATAATTTAGATACTGGTAGGTGCCCTTTGAAAATATTTTATGATATATGCCATTTCTACAGCTTCCATGTTAGGCATCTCTCCACAGGAGACAGTAAATTAGAGGTAACTTAGGGATAACTTAGATAAATATTGCCAGACAGCTTTTTCTACTTCCATTGTTTTCTCAATTTCAAATCTGTGAGTGATATTTGAAAACAGACATATGTTCCAAACATTGGATTTTTAACATTGAGAAAAATTTAATGGCTGCAATCTGTCCAGTGTCCAGTGTGTCTGTCTCCCAATCTTTTTCTTGTTTGTAGATTTTACGCAGATTTCTGAGGGTTTTTTTCTGATCTAAAACGTAGGACAGGGTATGCCAAGGAGTAAAGGGGTGCAATGCCTAATAATTTTTATCATTTTAGGTGTGATTTTGATGACACTGCTCAGTATCGGGCTTCTGCTATGAATGTAAAAGGAGAAATTTCGGCTTATGCTTCCCTTGTGGTAAAGAGTAGGTTTGCAAAATATTTCCTTGGTGTTTTTTTGCTGTAGTTTGTTTTTGTTTTTTTTTTAAGATGCACATTACCAATTCATTTTTGTGGCTCACAGAGCCTTTACCCCTTGGTGACAGTGACTGGAGTTGCTCTTTTTCTGTCTAGGGTACAAAGGAGACATCGATGCAAGTCTTTTGCATGCTGGAACTGTTTCCATGCCTCTGGGCCGTAAGTTGCAATATATGTTTGTTTGACACATCCATTTACGGTTGCGACACCATGACAAATGACTAAGCAGAATATTTTGTGACATTATTTAAAAAGGAAGCAGGTCTGATTTACAAAGGTACTGAGCTCTACAATTTCAGGTGGTGTTAGCTTCAGCCATAGCAGGAAATGGATTGCCTTCTGGATCTATGGCTATTTGCTTATATAAGAACCATCCTTTTAATATTGCCCTTGGCTGCGGAACAAAATCTGTCAAAGAGAGAAACACTTCATCTCTTGCAATACATTAAACATGGTCTGGAAAAAAGCTAGGGGGTGCATGTGCCTCGGCAGAGCAGTTGACTTAATCGTTCACGTCTGTTGCTATGCCATTCCACGCATTGCGAAAATGCATAGAAAAGATCAAATAGCCAGAATCCAGTTTGAATATTTTGGATATATCAAGGTAAAAATTGTAGTTTGTTTTACCTGAAACCCTCACGTTTTTGGGGGATTTACAGTATTGCATAGCTACTTCCATGACGAGAAATGGTAAGACAATCCACCCACACACGCGATGCGTGTGAAGTGCCCTAGGGCTCCTGTGCATGGAATGCTTGGCAGATGAGACTTAAGGACATTTCTTTTATTGTAGTGGCACAAATAGAACCAGGGACATGCTTCAAAGGCATATGAGATGTCATTTATATACCGAAGCTCTGAAATAATAGAAACACGATTATGCGCCACATTACAAAATGCAAGGCCACAAGTTTCCAATATAATTTGGGATTTATCACTTGGTAATTGGAATGGAAGATAGTGACCTGCATATATTCATTGATCACAAGAAAACTATGAGCTTCCAGTGAAGGGTACTTGTGGAAAAGGAAAATGGGAGCCTAGGTTTTATCAGCTGAGCTGTTTTCAAAAGAAATATGGAAGCCCCTGCGCCATGTATGTGCAGCACAAGTGTAAGGCGCTTAGGATATTCTGTCTGGAATACTGCATAACTTGGGTAACACATCAGAAAAGGTAAATTCAGGAGCACGTACCAAAACAGGCTACTTGAATGGCCAGGGGAATGGAGAGCTCATTTTATATTAAGAGCCCTCCCAAAAGGCTTATTTAACTTATAAAAATGAAGGTTGAGTGGACACACGGCTGCCCTGAGATGGAGCAAGGAGTTAAAACAGGGAAAGAAAAGAGCCATATAAGCTAAACATCAGCTTGACCTGAACAAATCATTACTCATACATAGAAGCCTGTTTAAGTTATAAAACAAACCTTAGGATAAAACAATAAAATGCTGGATCTGAAATTTTTTAAATTCTGGAATGAAATTCTGCAGGAGCCTCTCCCTGATAAAATGAACCAGCAGTAAGAATTAGAATTGTATCAGTAAAGAAATAGTTGATTCTCTGTGATAGTAAGGTCTTGGATTATTTGACACTGCAATTAACCTCTGAATATGATTGCTGAAGATATATTGTTTCTATTTACGTATTAAACGTTCCCTGAGCTTGTATTCATAATCACTGGGTACTTCTGCTTACTACTCTCATCACAAAAGGAAAGAAACAGTAAACAGCTGGATTTTTTTTTTCCTTGTGCAGTTGGCGTTACCCCTCATGGATATGCTTCCAGGTTTGAAATCAGCTTTGTTGACAAGTTTGATGTAGCCTTTGGGAGAGAAGGAGAGACAATGAGTCTGGGCTGCACAGTTGTCATCAACCCTGACATCAAGCGCTTCAAACCAGACATTGAATGGTACAGAAATGGTGAGAATTTTTGACAAGAATTATAAACTTCTTTCATGTAAATCTTTACTTATTCCAGCATATGTGAACATTACGATTTGGTTATCACTTTCTCAGATTTCTAAACAGTAATATCTTCTCTTTTTCAATTAAAAGTCTTAAGAAACTTTTAATTGAAACTTTTAATTTTGAAATGGAACCACAGTTAGAAAACAGACAAAGCACCGTAAAACAATCTACTAGGGATTTTTTCTTCCTTAAAAAATTTAAATTAGAAGCATTTCGGTCAGCTCCAACATCTATGTGGCCCATCTACATAGCCCTTGTAGCTTTTACTGTTTATTTATATGCCAAGACATTTCTTAAGTAGTTGCACAAATGTGTTGTGCAAGAGCTGATAAAAACTGTTGCTCTCTGAAGGTACAATTTGAAAATGAAGACAAAATTGGCATGAGAGCAGAATTAACTGTATTTCATGATTGTCTTCGAAGACTGAAAGTTGCATAATAAGAATGGTCTTTTGTGTGTTTCCAATCTGTCTAGTCCCCATATTCAGAATCTGTTCCTCAGTAGATCCAACTGCTTCTCATCAAGACATTCTCTAATTTCTAGGTGTTCTTATTACGCCATCCAAATGGGTCCAGATGCACTGGAGCGGGGAGCGAGCTTCATTAACGCTGACTCATGCAAACAAGGAAGATGAAGGTCTTTACACTCTACGAGTGGTGATGGGAGAGTACTATGAAGAGTACAGTAGTTATGTCTTTGTTCGAGGTAGGATATAGTCTTGTGAATGAAACTCACTAGATAAATGTTGAAAATGCTGGCAAAATCAGTCCCAGACATTTTAGGTCCTTTTTTTCCAATAAAAAGAAGATAATTATTTTTTATTAATAGATTCTAGCAATATAGCTTCCAATTGTTATCTTTGGAAAAATTGAACGCACACCTCAAGCTTTGGTGTGACATGCTAGAAGACTTCTATACCATATTGGCATTGCCAGGAGGAAATTTAGAGTATTGATGTATCTTCACTAGTCCTTCTCAATTTCAGCCTGTGGAGAGTACCGGACGTAAGTCATAAAGAGGAAAAATCTACATAATAACTTAAAAATGTATTTTTGTAATCATCTCACTGCTAGCTGAACTGCACTGTTTTCACCAAGATTTTGTGCATCATTTGAGGGGTTCTGTCTAACGCACAATGCAGGAAAAATACAGTGGAAGGGAAACACAAAAGTCTAGACCTGGGGAAGAATAAGCTCATGCACCAGTACAGGCTTGGGGTTGACTGGCTGGAAAGCTGCTTTTCAGAAAAGACCCTGGGGCTCCTGGTGGACACCAAGGTGAACATGAGACAGCAATGAGCCCTTGTTGCAAAGGACAGTGGCATCCTGGGCTGCATTAGGAAGAGCATCTCCAGCAGGTTGAGGAGGTGATCCTTCCCCTCTACTGAGCACTGGTGAGACTCACATGGAGTGCTGGGTCCAGTCCTAGGCTCCCCAGTACAAGAGAGACATGGACTCACTAGAGTGAGTCTAGTGAAGGTGATGAAGGGCTTGGAGCATCTCTCATATGAGGAAGGGCTGAGAGAGGTGGAGCTGTTCCACCTGGAAAAGAGAGGGTTTAGGGGGAGTTTATCCACGTGGATAAATATCGGATGGAAGGAAGTAAAGGAGACAGAACCAGGCTCTTTTCAGTGGTGCCCAGTGGCAGGACAAGAGACAACGGACACCAAGTAAAATACAGGAAAGCTCATTTAAACGTAAAGAAACACTTTTTTTACTGCAAGGGTGGTTGAACACTGGAACAGGTTACCCAGACAGGGCTGTGGAGTCTCCATCCTTGGAGATACCCAAAATCTGATTTGACGTGGTCCTGGGCAATCAGCTCTAGCTGACTCTGCTTTGAGCTGGGGGTTGGACTAGGCAATCTCTGGAGTTGTCTGCCAATCTCAACCATTCTGTGTTTCTCTAAAGTAAACCAGCAAAGTGTAGAATTACAATGTAATTTCTCTGGGTCTTCTTTGCTTGTACCATAAAAAAAATCCTTGAATTTCTATCAGAGAAAGGTTTCTTTAAAAGGAGCCATGGCTATCAGGTTGCATGCGGATTCTATATCGGTCCCAGCTGCTAAAAGCAGCTGAAGCGTGAAATGCTAATTCAAAAGGCTTGGGAAATTCCTGGCTCTGAGACCATGCCCGGAATGGCACTGTGTTGCCCAGTCCAGCAGAGCTGTGTGAGATAACAGCCTGCTCAGAAAACATGACTGAAGCAGATGTTTTCATCACCTGAAGAAAAAGTCTACTGAAATGAGCATCAGTGACTTGAATAGGACTTGTCTGTCTGTCTTTGTTTTAAATTCTGCTGCCATCTAAATAAAAGATCACCCTCGTTCCTGTTACATCTTCTAGCAATGCAGGTATGACCTGACTGCAAACTCACTACCCCTTTCACCAGAGTCTGTTACTAGTCAATCGGTGTGTTTGCCAAATTCTAATTAGATTAATTGTATTCTACATTCCTACTTAAATGGCCCCCACAGTCTCAGTTGGCTAGTATATTCCTCGCTGCTCCTCCTAAATTGTAGGAAAATTTGCCATAAGTGGCTGTCTATAGTATTTAAGCACACGCAGCTGTCTTACTGTATCATGTGTAGAAATCCCTGTGTAACGATGGAAGTGAGTGATGCACTAATCAGGCTCGTAACACCAGGTCTTTAGATAGGCTTTGAGAGCGTATGTGACTCTTCTGCCATGGCTACCGGTCGGCATTTGTCGGTAAGCCGTCAGGGTATCATGAAATCCTAGCCTCCCTGAGGCTGATCAGCAATCTTGGTTGTCCCAGCTATTTCCCAGTCTGCCTTGGAGAGAAACTGTGGTGTCCTGTGTTAGTCTAGTCGTAAATATGGGCAATTAAAACCATTTGAATGAAGATCACTGAAGGAATATTGTTATTACTCTTAAAGTTCTTATTATTTTATTATATTAACTGGATTGCTTACTCTGTACATTATTGTTTTTAAAAATGCATTGAATTAGCTGTAATTAGAACCTGGACTCAGTAACTTTGGCACAGCTTCAAAAGCTCTACGTGATGTTACTCTGCCTGTAAGAGAAGACACATTGTAAAGTGTGAGTGTGAGATTTAAGTGTGAGATTTTTTCCTGAAAACTACTATTTTACTTAATGAAGCATGTTAAATATCCTTATAAGGCATTTTTTTCTGAAAGCCAAAGGCATAAAAAATAGAGATTACTGTATATTGTAATACAAGATCCTGTAGTGCCTTGTAACATCAAACCTTTTTAAGAAATCTGGGGTTTAGATAGAATGTATGAATCATATTTATTAGCAAAATATTTTTTTTCTTCAGGTATATACATCTTTCTTGTCTAAGTCAGGTCTTCTTTTGAAGTAGCAGGCTTGAAAAATGCTACATGTAATTGTACAAATTGATGTTCTGCAGAAAAACAACCTCTCTTCTTTGAAAGTCTTTCATACAATCTTCCTGCAAAGGTCATTTTTCTCTACATGAAAATTACCCCGTCTCACAAATCAGACTCTGGCTGTGTAAACAGTAAAATTCCCCAGTGCCCAGCTCTGTGCTCTGTTTTTTAAAGCTTTAGATAAGATATGTCCAGAAGCTGATGCTGGAGTCAAGGCCCTTTGACACCAGCACTCCCAGATTTGTGATAAATACTTCAAAGGAACAATATGCTCATCCTTATGAAGGTCATATTCCACAATGATAATGTATGTTTAACATAATTAAACTTCAAAAGGTTTTGATACCTTTGCAGTTCATAGCTAACCAAAAACAAACAATGAAGGACTATGTATGGAGATATTTAATTCAGTATTGTATATCTAATGGGTGAATACTTTGATTGAGCTATTGCCTAGCTGTAAGGCAAGATACCAGCCTCTTATCCTAAGTAAAATAGCAGGTAAATATATAGTCTGCCAAGTTTTTAGTTCAGCTATGTCTCTGGCAGCTACCTAACCAGAATGCATGTTATTAATTTTATTTAAAATGCCTAGGTGAGTTACATTTACAGTATGGTGTAGCATGTTAAGCATTTGTAAATGTGGTAAAGAGAAACTCAAAACCTAGAAAAACACTGGCAACATTAAAACAAATACTTTTTGAGGCCAGTAATGGAACTTCTTTTTTTGGCTCAGTAGGAACAGAGTTCTGTCCTTACAGATTAATAATTGTGAAAGAGTTGTGGTTCACATTTGGAAATCCTCATAGATGCTGATGCTGAAATCCCCGGAGCCCCTGGCGCACCACTGGATGTGCAGTGCTTAGATGCCAATAAAGATTATGTCATTGTCTCCTGGAAGCAGCCCGCTGTTGACGGAGGAAACCCCATCCTCGGATATTTCATTGACAGGTCAGTGAGCACTCCAGACTGGACAATTTGTATTGCTGCTCATTCTAACTCAAAAACCTAGAAGCACATTGAAAAGCATGAGATAAAATAAAATTGTAGAATGGCTAGAGTTGGAAGGCACCTTAAAGACCATCTAGTTCCAACCCCCCTGACATGGGCAGGGACACCTCCCACTAGATCAGTTTGTTCAAAGCCCCATCCAGCCTGGCTTTGAATGCTTCCAGGGATGGGGCATCCACAGCTTCCCTGGGCAATCTGTTCCAGTGCCTCACCACCCTCACAGTTAAAAATTTCTGAATAACATCTAATGTAAACGTACCTTCTTCCAGTTTGAAGCCATTATCCCTCATCCTATCACTACATGCCCTTGTAAAAAGTCCTTCCCTGTCTTTCCTGTAGACCCCCTTTATGGACTGGAAGGCCACTAAAAGGTCTCTCCAGAGCCTTCTCTTCTCCAGTCTGAACAAACCCCAACTCTCTCAGTCTGTCTTCAGAGCAGAGGTGCTCCAGCCCTCTGATCATCTTTGTGGCCCTCCTGTGGACTCACTGCAACAGGTCCATGTCCTTCTTATGTTGGGAGTTCCAGAGCTGGATGCAGTATTCCAAGTGGGGTCTCACCAGAGCAGAATAGAGGGGGAGAATCACCTCCCTTGACCTGCTGGCCAGGCTTCTTTTGATGCAGCCCAGGATAGTGTTGGCTTTCTGGGCTGCGAGCGCACATTGCTGACTCATGTTGAGCTTCTTATCAACCAACACCCCCAAGTCCCTCTCCTCAGGGCTGCTCTCAATCCATTCTCCACCCAGCTGTATTTGTGCTTGGGATTGCCCTGACCCAGGTGCATGAGCTTGCACTTGGCTTTGTTGAACTTCATGAGGTTTGCACAGGCCCACCTCTCAACGTGGGGACCAAACAATGACCAATGACCAAAATGGTCATTGTTATTTTTATTCTTGTTGCTGGCCATGAGAAATTGAGTTTTTTCATTTTTAGATTGGCTGGGTCTGATCTAATTTTCATGGAAATAATTAGGTCCTGCTGCATTTAACTATGTACAAAGGATTCTAAGAGACACTGTGTAGCTCAGCCCCTCCTGCTTCCCATAAGGCTTCAGAGGCCTCGGGACTTTGCAGGTGATAGTTTACAAGATCAGCTCTTTCATGGGACAGCTGTGTCTCCTCCTTTACCACTGTTCTCCTGCCACTTTCCAAATAGTTACCACATACCAGAAAGCAAAATACTATCTCAGAGGGAGCTGGATTGCTTTTATCTGCTGTTGTTTTCCAAGCTCTTAGACTCGCAAGCCTCATGCACATCACGCCTATGTGTTTTTTCTCTGCAACAAGAAGAATTGGAAATAATTTTTAAAAATATGAAAACTGAATGTGTCACACAGTGGCAGGATTCCAGAACCTCAGAATTCAAGAAATTCAGTCGGCATTTTGAGACTTGCAGTGAAGTTTTCAGAGCTGGTAATGTTTGTCTGAATTTCAGTAATAGAATACATCATCGGTAATATGGAGTCCCTGTGGGCTTATTCAGATGCACGTAAAAAAACCCCAAACATTATATATATATACGCACACACTTATAAAGCCACTATATTGTGCCATTGTATATGCAGAAATTACAGATGTCTAAAAAGAGGGCATTGCTTTGTGAAACAAATCTAACATCCAATTCAAATACAATTTTACTGGTTTGATCACTTATGAGTGTCAGTTGCTGCTGTAACTACGTAGTGCTAGGTCTAAGCTACAGCTCTTTAACATTAATTGAAAAATCCTAAACAAAAGACAGGACTAGACTCTGAAAAATGACATCTCATTTTAAAATGAGGCTATTGAGGGATGTCAGCACTGAGACTAAATGCAAGACAAACGGCATTTTGCTTTTTTTGTTGTCTTCACTTGCTTTATTCTACATTTGCTCTTAAATTCAAAGCTGTGTAACTGCTCTCCAGTATTTGATCCTACTGAAGGTATTTAGGCACCCCAAATATTCAGCCAGGGTAGCCCCTAACTGCCTCACAGAGTGAGCCTTGAGGTTGCCTGAGATGGCAGGACCGGTCTGTGCTGACACTAGAGGTGAAGCTCAGGCATCCTTCGCCCCAAGCAGAAACCAGAACCACAAAACCACCCAGAGCGAGATGGCAGCAATTCCCAGAAAGGAGATGCTTGCATCTACCAAGAAGTGTGGGCAGGCACCATAACATTCAGTTCAGCAGTTACCTCGGCAGCAATAAAAAGTCTTTCCCAAACTGCTAGTTTCTGTTGGCCATCTTGCTGGATACTGGGAAGCCATCCCTGCAGGCTCCTCCTGGCTCCCTGAGCCAAAGTCACTGTGGTCCCTCCCTGCTGCTGGTTATCTCTTCCTTCTGCCAAAAACCAGCCTCCTGCCAGGTGTGAGGCTCCGCAGCAGTGGGACCAGCACCACGCTGCTGGGTCTTGTCGTTGCAGTGGCTGCAGCCACCACACCGCAGGCTCCCTTGGCAGCCCCAGTGAGGTTGGAAGCAGGATCCGGCTGAGTCCCTAACTTTCACCCCTTTTGCAGCCATCTCTGGCCACAGAGCTCACAACAGAGGTCTCCATGCCCCATGAAGCCCATCATTTTGCGGGATGTACAGTGGAGCGCTGTGCATGAAAGATGAACTAGTCGTCTTCTGGCAACTGCAAAGGATACGTGTATTTCATGTCCCTTCAAGTATGCTAAAGCTGACGCTCCCTAAGCATCCTGGAGCATACTTGGGAGGGTTTAAACAGTGAAGTGAGTTCTCTTCAGGTTCCTTCCTCAGTTCAGGAAAGAAGGGGTGCAGCTGCAAGGGATTTAGTGCATGCCCAGGTGCCACTTCAGTCCTGACCCCTTGGCGCAGCTGCTTTGATGTCACCAGTATAAAATGCCATTGAGGAAACTGGTATAGACCAGCCAACGAACACAAACAGATGGTGAAGCTGTAAAAGGGGGTGAACGCTCAGCTTACGTTTTCCCCTTCCCAGCACTGCTCTTGCTGTTTGTATTTTTCAGGTGTGAGGTTGGCACCACCCACTGGACCCAGTGCAACGAGACTCCAGTGAAGTTTGCTCGTTTTCCTGTCACTGGTCTGATTGAAGGACGCTCCTACATTTTCCGAGTCCGAGCTGTGAACAAAGCTGGCGTTAGCCTACCGTCCCGGGTGTCAGAGCCTGTGGCTGCTCTGGATCCTGCTGACAGAGCCAGGCTTAGGAGTAAGATGTGCTTTTTTGCAGGTTGCCTGAGAGGTTTAAGAAGTCACTAGTCCTTAAAAAAAATAGAAAAATTACAACCATCTACTCATAAGCCTTCGAAATCCCACTAGAGGGAGCAATGCAAAAACAAAATACTCTTTGGAGACAGCTTTGCCGAGAAGAAATCATCTCCGTGCTCTCTGCACAAAGTGCTCGAAGTGCTTTGGCTGGCTGTGGTGCTACGCTCCGAACTTGCAGGAAGGGAGGAAAAGGCACAGGAGAGCTAATTGCCTGAAGAGACTTGCTTTTGTTCAGCCAACAAAAAAAGCTGAACGGATCCTGTGAACAGTCTCTCTCTGTGCCACAGACAAGGGTGGCTGACTCTGTGCTCATGTGATGATCAAAGTCTTGCAGCAACATCAGCACAGCGGCAGGGTAGCCCAATAGATAATTGATCCCAAGCTCTCTGCTTTAAAGTTAACATTTTATGAGTCAAGGATATTTTTCCTGTAGCCTGGCCACGTCCCAGATGTTTTGCTTCCAAATCCACCTCTCTACCTGTATGCTGAAACAATATGCCTAAAATCCCATTATTTCTACTTGTTTCTGAAGTTTTACTATTTAAAATGGTCTGCTGTGAAGGGCCATACAATAGGGCACACGATAGCATGGAAAGCTACAGGACTCCCAAGGTCCCAGCTTGTATGTCTTACTGTGTTTAATGCTGCAAGCTGCAGAGCGCAGTCAGATGATCAAATATGGTCTTCAAAATAAAAACAAAAGGCTGGAGGAAGGAGGTTTGGCAGTGCCAAGAAACATTGTGCTCAGACAGACACGTGAAACCTGAAGCCTGGGGGAGGCCTCTTTTCACTTGTGGAAGCTGTCTCAGGAGAGGAAGTCTGGTCTTAGCAGCCTATTCCCGTTATATCTCCTCCTCTTGTCCCTTATGATCCTCATTTCTCCCCACCTGCTCCCTCTCTGCTGACGTTTCCAAAACAGATCAGCCATCGTAAGGTGAAACACATGGATGTGGAGAACTGCATTGGCAAAAATTATCTCTGAAAGTGCATTGACCTGGGTAGTAGCTCAGTGCGTAACTGCAATGATACGATAAACATAAAGGTGCTGAGAGAGCCACCCAAATCATATCAAATGGATATGTTGAGTCAGGCTGAGCAGTTTCTGTTTGTGACTGTGAATCATGATTTGAAAGTTGGTAATGTGCGGGAAAGTGCTTAAGAAGAGACAAAGAGCAGCCTGCAGGAATTTGGCTGTCCTTTTAATGAGTGAGCTGTTAAACCAAATGAATAGATTATGGAAAATAAAGCTCTGAAAACGATGATCTCAGCGAGCCAAATACCTCTGCTTGTCACCTAGGTGACTTCAGTGATATTTCAGCAAGGAATATATGCTTCAATGGGTTAAATTTTCTAGCTATATTGATTGATGAGGTGCTGTCAATATTCAAGCCAGTCAGCTTAGAACTAGGTTGGATAACTAGCTTTCTACATGAGCAACAGTCACAGCAGTAACAAAAAATGGACCTCACGTGAATCTTACAAGTTAGTTTTTAACCACAAAAGAGTTGGTCTTCTCTTTATTTCAAAAGTTCCTGAAGTCTCCCATTTCCATGATACTTCTGACATGTGTTTCAGGTCACCCTTCTGCTCCCTGGACTGGACAGATTATTGTCACTGAGGAAGAACCTGCAGGTAAACACAGCCCTTTTGCCTACAAAAGTCTAATGTGAAGCTGGCTGAGTAATTAGGAAAACTCCCAATGAGTTCAGTGGACTTTGGCATGCACCCAAAGTTCGTTGTGCTGAGAGTCACTTGACCTTGAATAACTCCCAGCTCAGTTGACGAGGTGAGGTTTCATTATTAAGGACCTAAGAAACAAACATGCTCAGAGTTAAAAGAAGGACATTTAAACCCAATATTCAGATGACCTTTAACTGTATGTTTTAAAAAAATACCAGCTGCAAAGATATACTAATACTCCTTCTATATTTTAACTACGGCACTAATTCTGATACAGGTATGAAGGAATTAAATCCCAATTCCTTTTCCTATTCTTCTCTCCTGTTCTTCAGAGGGTGTTGTTCCTGGTCCACCTACAGACCTCCAAGTTATTGAAGCCACCAAGAACTATGTTGTGCTTAGCTGGAAGCCTCCTGGGCAGCGGGGCCATGAGGGTATCATGTACTTTGTCGAAAAGGTAAAATTAGACAAAATCAGAATCATGTTGTGGCAATATTTTACATTTGTTTTGCCACCTCTTCTGTACTCTTAGTTAACTTTCATTTCCTCCTGAGACTTTCAGAGTGGGGCCAGGACTAGAGCTTGTATCCTGTTCTTGTATAACAGAACTTGTATAACTATTACTGTAGTTTAAGATAAACTAGGAAGAAAAGAAAGGTAGGAAATAGGAAAGTAGATGCAGAATGTGTCACACGCTGCAATATCCTTTTACGAACTGGATCATTGACCTACCCTGGAATAGACAGGCTGACAAAAGAAAGCACAGGCCGAAGTCACATGGTGGAGGAGTTTTTTTATATATATGTTTTTAAATATATGGACACATACATATATATAACATGAAATTTGTATAAATGAAGCTTGTCTGGTGGGACAGATTGTTAACGTTTTGGATGGAGGCATTCTGCAAGAGTTTCTTGGCATCAGCACTTTCTCCTCCAGCTGTCTTTTCATATTTATCCTCTACATTAACTTTCCATTTGCTTCACCAACTCAACAAAGATGACAAAATTTCTCTTCTAGAGCAGAATCAGTTTTCATTTCAGTGTCCTGCTTTTCTGAGATGTTTTTTGCATGGCTGCTAGCCTAGAAAATTCTTCACACCATCACCCTTTTTATTTGTATCACAAACTTTTTTATCAATGCCTTTCCCTGTCAGTCTAGAGGTGTCATCATGGGAGACATAAATATCTTTCCATTATGTGTTTTTCATCTCCTTTATGAAATCTGGTCTAAATAAATGAGTTTCACTTAGCAACAGACTTAGAGAGGATGAATATATGAATTTTGAGTTTCCATATAAGTAAGCTTTTTAATAACCTCCTGCATGCTGATTTCTGAGCACTAATGTCACACAGTCAGGTAATGTTTTCCTGAGCATTTGAAATACCTCAGAAATCAGGACCCATTATTTGAAATCATCTTTACTGTAAATCACAGGCAAAAACTAATTACTAATATTAATGGTATAAGGGATCATGGTATGTAGAGCTTCTAGCCACAGAAATAAAAAAAATTCACAGATTAATTGCAGGTGTTAATTTTTTTCTGGAAAATGAAGGTCAGATCCTGATTAATTCTGGAAGCCACCCTAAAAATATTCTCAAGAGTGGCACAAGAGCATCTAGAAGCAATGCGGTAATGTTAGAGTTTTGTTCTTTGGGAGATGTTGAATGTCTGCAGAATTTATTTTGAAAGTGGTCCAGAACTGGATGCAGTTAATAATGACATTGCTTCCTTGTGGCGGAGAGGAGTTTAGCCTTGATATATTAAAACCAGTAAGCTTTTACGTTAGTTTTCTGGAGTAGGTGGACACCTGGCAGATTCATAAGCTTCGAAATACACTCTTTCTTTGGAAAGGCCCAAAAAAGGAACTGTGACTCCCCACTTTCCATAGCAGACATGCGTTTGGTGGCCCAGGTAGAAAGTCCTTGTGGGGTTAGACTCTCAGCTTTCAAAGGCTTTTGCTCCAAATGCAGTTTCTGGGTTTGCCTGCAGTGTGTTGCCGGTACAGAGGACTGGCAAAGGGTGAACACCGAGATCCCTGTGAAGTCTCCTCGCTTTGCAGTTTTTGACTTGTCTGAAGGCAAATCCTACTGCTTCCGAGTTCGCTGTTGCAATTCGGCTGGAATTGGCGAGCCTTCAGAAGCAACTGAGGCCACCGTGGTGGACGACAAACTCGGTAAATGTGTGGTCATATGTATTAAATTACCCCCACGGTATCTTTTCAGTTTATGATGTAATTGTCTTGTCTGAAGACAGATAGCTGTCCAGTAAGTAATTCAAGCATGAGGAGTAGTCAGAGATTTATTCCCTTTAGCTAAAATAATTTTGGTTTGGGTTGTTAAACCTTTAATATATAGTCAAATGACAGATGCAATCCAAGGGAGTTAAGCTACAAATAGTGATGCCAAGAACTGCAATGGCTGCAAATAGTGAAATAAAATGAAAACTCAAGGAAGTATAAAAATGTTTTGTTTTACTTAGAGTCTTTATTGAAAATAAGCCCAGACATCAGCAGAGTTTAACCTTCCTTGTTTGCCAAATTAAACAAAAGTGAAGAATTTAATATTTACATAAATGCAGAGACTATTTCTACTGGAAGAAAAGCCAAGATGTTCACCACAGTAAAGCATCAGTAGCTATGTCTCCTTTAGCAATTTGTTTCCAAACGGCAATGCAGATTTGAATCTAATTCCCAGATTGTCTCTGTTTACTACATATTGGTTGAATTCTCAGAGCAGTTTGATGCCCATGAACTACATTCTCTAAGAAGAAGAGTAAAAAAGCTCTTCTTGAAAAACACTTTAGATGCAATTTGCTACTTAACAGGGGCATTTGTTTCTGATTTATTCTGTGGGCTGCACAAAATTATACAGTGTGCACCTAACATATTTTCCCTTTTAGAAAGCTCCAAATCATGTCTCGGGTGCAGGTGTTCTGCACAAGGGAATAAACTAAATCTAGTTTGGAGGAAATGCCCATAACCGTAGGCAATGGAGACACGAGAAACCTCACCATCAAAGGCTTGAACCTACTGATCCTGTCCTGCTGTGCCAGATTATTGAAACCAGAGGAGATTCGGGAGGTTAAATCTCTATGAGTTGTGCTAGTATAATCAAGAATAGAATGTCACTCTCCTTTTATTTGTAAATTTTGACTGGTTGGTCACTAATTTGTTTCTGTTTCTCTCCCACAGATATTCCCAAAGCTCCTGGGCGTATTATGCCGACTAGGAACACAGATACCTCAGTTGTTGTCACTTGGACAGAGCCCCCAGACGCCAAGGAGCTGGTTGGGTACTACATTGAGTCAAGTGTCGTTGGATCTGGTCGTTGGGAGCCGTGCAACAACAATCCAGTGAAAGGCACAAGGTAATGGTTTTTAAAGCATGGAAATCATGGTCACCAGTTTTTTGATTTACCGGGTATACGTGCTTTCCAGCCATTAGTAGTAGTAGTAAAGTTAATCGCTCTGTGGTAGCCAGCAGGCTGGAATCACTCCTCCAGGTGAAGTTCACAGGAAGTTATAAAAACATATTTCAAAATGCGATTCTCTTGTCCAAGAGGAATTTATAATCAAACTTATATTAGAAACAATTAGTCAAAGGAGAAGGAAACATGGACATTACTAGTGAAGAAAAGAGAAGCAGCTTGCTAGTTTTAGCTATGATACAACGTGTCAGTTTGATGAAAAACAGTACAGCAAGGAATTACTGAAGTTACAAATGTGGAAAATTAAACTGCATAATGTTTGGAAGCAAAGTCCTTTGTTTTGGAAGACTGCTGAAAGCATCTCTGCACTGTGTATCTAGAATGTCAGGAGGAAATGTGGACTATATCACACTAACAATATTACTTTCTAACGGCTCTTTCACTTGCAATTATCAAGATATTAATGAATGCTCTTAAATACTATGTATAAATTTACATTTCTTACTGACATGAAGCTCAGTCTCCAGTCAGAAAAAAAAAATCAAGATTTAAAACTTTGCAAGCTAAATCAGATTTGGTTTTGTTTGAATAAGGATGTTATCTTCAGAGTGTAAAGGAGGAATTGCAGAACTTGATCTCAAGCGGATTGATGTCAATCCAGAAGCAGCCCATGCTTGTTATGACTGATTATGCTTATTTGTAATTGCTATCCATGATAACCTTTATTACAATAAGGCTCTGCTAAGTACTCTAGAACCAATTTTGTTGTTTAGAAAGGCATTGTAAACGCTTAGTATATCAAAAGTACCTAAAACCCCACTTGCTTGAACACAAGCACAATTTCCTTTAAGTATTTTTTGGTGCATTTACATTGCAACAGCTGTATGTGCCAATATTATATACTTTCATAAGTACTGCTGTGATTTATATTGTGGTTACATCAAGTGTTGATGAAGTTTCGTGCCATTTGCTTATTTTGAAATATGAAACGTGATCTTTATTCACTGTAGAAATAAAAATATTTTTCTGAGTTACAATATATTGTGATGAAACTATACTGCTTAGGTTCCTGTTGCTGAATTTTTAGTCAACGCAATATAATGCATGATGCAGTCAGGCACAGGCTGACTGTTAACTCTTGGCT
This sequence comes from Chionis minor, assembly GCA_013398295.1. Classification (NCBI taxonomy): domain Eukaryota; kingdom Metazoa; phylum Chordata; class Aves; order Charadriiformes; family Chionidae; genus Chionis; species Chionis minor. The sequence continues at coordinate 763,885 of VZSF01001813.1, forward strand.
TTTCTGGTTGAGTCAATCTCAAATCATTAGCAGTACCTCATAATTTGTATGATCCAGTATATTTTTATCTTTTGAAATTTGTTTTCTGCACACATCCTGATGAAAGCAAACAATTTGGAGAAGTCTGGTAGAATGGGTAGGGAAAATTCTGCTCTGAAAATTTTGATCCAGATTTTATTTTTTCCCCCAAAATAAAATTTGGATTTTGAAATACATTTTGTTTTCCACATAATATTTGCTTTGTACATCATTGCATGATGTCAGCGTTGAGAGCAAGACATGACATTATGAAGTAGAACAAAAGAAAAGTAACATGAAATAAAATACACTTAAAATACCTATTGAAAAATAAATGTTGTTTTACATAAAATGCTTAAATTTCCAAAACACAATTTTTCCAAACCAAATTATTCTTGTCCTGGGAAACTTTGTGTTTTCAGGGTGGATACCATAGAAAATTTATGAGGTTTTTTATGTGATCATTAGGTAATCTGGAAGAAAAACTATTGTAATAAAAGAGTTTGTCTGACTTATTGTGTCACTTATAGTCGCAAGAAAGTGAAATAAAAAATCTGACTTTTTTTCTTAGCTCTTGTACAATGCCCTGCAATTTTTTTGAACACTGCAATTTTTAATTTGTGATTGGGGGTGAATTATGGGAACTTGTGCTACAGGTGTCTTTAACTTATGCCATGAAGATATCCCACAAATAAATATAGACCTTATCTCTTTCACATTGTTTCCATTAGGATGTGTGGATTTTATACACTAGCGGAAGTAAGGTAGACCCTCTTGTAACACAAAAACTTAAGAAGGAAAGAGTGTTGGTAAACAGTATGTCTAAAGAGACATGGTTTTAGACATCATCTTCATTGCGTGAATGAGGCGCTTATATAAGTTCTGTGTTCTCTGAACTTCATTTAAGCGACTGGGGTCATGGTTTATCCTCAATTTTCAGAAATCAGAATAAATTTTATGGAAGAAAGGCTTTATTTTCCCCCTTAAGATTTTTATTTTCTTCATAATATTTTCTATGTATTCCTTTACCATTTTGTTTTAGATTCATTTGCCATGGGCTCATAAATGGCGAGAAGTACATTTTCAGAGTCAGAGCTGTTAATGCAGCGGGACTCAGTGAATTTTCACAGGATTCGGAGCCTATAGAAGTGCAAGCAGCCATTGGTAAGCTATTTTCCATTGGTCTTTTCAATGGTAAATATGTTTTTTTTTAACTAAGTAAAGATGTTTTCAGCAACTATTTGTAACTAATTGTTTTGTTTTACAATGCTGTCTACAAATAATAATTTATCCATAGATGCTATGGTCTCACAGCTATAGTTTCACAGTCACTGCACTCTTGTAGACTGTTCACCTTCACCATTCTTCACCAGTCTTCTTCAGGTGTTTCTTGTGAACCACTGTAAGAGAGCACTTCCAAGTTCACTTCATAGTACCCTGGAAAATGGAATGTCATCCTGATTCCGTAGTGTGGTATTTAGCACCTCTAACACACACCGTTCTATATGTAGTCAGTTCCTAAGAAATCTGTTTTCATACCCAAAACCTAATAATCAGTGTGATGTGTTTTTTGTAAACCTTCTATAACCCTGTGTGTTCTCCCTTTGTTGATGAATTATTTCTGTTTGCCACTGCCTGAACTAATCCATAAAGATTAATGAGATCATTGGGCTATAATAAATTGTATGTCTGCAACATCCTCTCTCTCATTTGTATCAAAACCACATACCTCACAACCTTAGAGCAGAGAGATGTGGCCTAGGGCAATTTTGCGGGATCATTTTGAAAGGATCAGAAATATGACTTGGAAGATCTAGTACTAAAATAATTGTAGCAAATGAAGACTACTATTAAATTTCCATATTTCTTCTGCTCTGAAAAGTAGACATTATTAAAAGGGCATTACTTGTGAGCAGGTTGAGAGGTACTCTATGCATTTCAAATTTTTGTGAATTTAAGCTTAACGTTTTGTCCGTAAAACCTATGATTTGTCATACTTTGGCTGTATTGTTCACTGTACGCATTTCTTCATTCTGTTGACTAAATGAAGAAAAAAAGAATGTATTCTAACTCAAAATGTCTTTGCTGTTTTCTGGCAATTATAGGGGGAGGATTGCTTCATGGTGTGTGTCCTGAACTGAGTGGTAACGCTGGTGGACTAACAGACTGCACTACCAGCTGGGAAGGCATGCATGAGTCCTCCCAGCCTATCTTTGACACAGACGCTTTGCTAAAATGCAATGCTAAATTTAATAGAGACACTCTACCCAGTAGCTCTGACAAACTGGGGAGTACAGGAGACAATAACACGAGAGAAATGGTTAAGGACGCTATGACATCTGCGCCACAAAAAGTTGCTGCTAAGCAGGCAAGTAAGTCTCAACCCGAGGATCTTTTGACACTGGAAAAAGTGACAAAGAAGGAAGAGATAGGTGAGAGTTAATAAAATAAACAGATTTCACTGCTTTGGTACGTGCACTTCAGACGGTTGTAACCTCTGCTTGTCTGCGCCACAAGTGAACGCGCTCTCCAGTGATGCATCTTCCATCAGACTCATTAATTACATGCTCAACTCTCCTTTAAGATCATTACGCACGTAATAGTGTTGGAGACAACTTTACAAACTTAGTGGCTACTGAAAGTGAAACATATAAATCCATTTACTAATTTAATAGCTTGTTTGACTACGTATTAATGCATCCAAGATACTGTATTATTTCTAAATCACTTCAGTAATTTGTTAGGAATCTTGTTACCTAGTCTGTGGGTTATGTACGTGTGAAGGAAAGCACATCTGATTATGATGGTAAGCATGAAAATCTGTGTTGTGTTAGGATATATGGAGATCCGTTGTGGATTTATGCCTAAGCTCCAGCTTATCTGCTGAGACACAGGGCTAATGAATGTTGTGTTGTATTTCTGACTGACAGCAATATGTAATGAGGAGAACCTATCAAGTTGAAGGCACGAACAACAAAATGACGTTTTATGTTGTCAACACTTAAACACCTATTATGGCTGAGAAATGTGGGGCTTGAATTTCATTTAAGTTCTGGTACCTGGCCAGTGAGCTGAATTACTCCCCAGCCTTCTGAAGGGAGACCAAATGGCTTGTGCAAAACACTGAACAGAAGAGAAGCTAGAGACACCTGGAGCTAGCTGACACTGAGATAAAATGTTAAAGACAAAAGGAAACGTATATGATGTGGGATTTCCATCAACAGTAAGACTTCAAGGTCACAAGTAGAGCTCTTCAGTGGTGCATGACATACTGGTTGTGGGCAAGCATTTCCTCACTAGATATAGAAAAACCTTTACAGCAAAATGGGTTGGGATGAAGTTAATGGTTTCTGTACTGTTAAAAGAAATTTTTTTTAAAAACGAAGATTATGCAGCAAATTTTTAAATTTAAGTTCCAGTAACAGACATGTTCCATTTCTGGTCAGTCTACAGTGCCTATGATAACGCCTCCTTCCATTAAGGTAAGATCATGTGATGGGTGCAATGATAAAATTTGCACAGTGTATAAATTCAAAAGGAAAAAAAAAAAGAATGAACAGATAAACTATGTTCTGGGAAGGGAAGAATGTGGGTCTATTTAAAAAAAGGGACTATCATGAATATTGTATGCATAAAAAAGAGTTTGCTTTCAGCAAAAGAAAACAAATCATTGCATCTCCAATTTTTTTACTTTTCCTGTAATATTAGTATTAATTCCTCATTTTTCACAGTTTTGAAGCAAGTCCTGATCACTTACATAGAGCTGCAATCGCAACACAGTCTTTCACTATGCATCAGCTTGCTTCTCAAAACCCAAATGATCCTGAAGATTAATTCCTATGCAGTTTGGAGCTTTTCATTATGTTTGTTGAAGCTTTTATCCTGCATTTCTTATTCCGACTCCAGAAACTTCCCTTGACCACGTAAATATTGTCCTAATCAGGAAATGCAGGATGGGAGCCACGTGAATACGGTAACTCAATGCCAGTCTGCCTGTTTAAATATTACTTGCTACTTATGTATTATTCACATTGAAACAGCTGCCCCGTCTCCACCTTACGACATCATGGTACTCGAGAGTGTTCGTGACTCGATGGCATTAGGATGGAAACAACCTAAAGTCACTGGTGGAACTGAAATTACCGGCTACTACGTGAACTATCGTGAAGTGGTTGATGGAGTTCCTGGGCAATGGATGGAAGCCAACATTAAGGCCATTAGTGAGAGGGCATACAGGGTAAGCAGTTAACTCCTGTTATTGCTGTAAGTGCAGACAATTTCCAAAACAGATCTCAAAGACAGATTGGGATGAATTATGACTCAGCGTGCAGACTGCTCTTCAGAGGGTTTTATATCCATGATGATAAATTTATTTAGCTCTGTTAAATTTCTCTGCAAAATTATTTGTACAATTACTTGTTTGTCTGGCACCAACTGTCATCTGTGAATGCACTGCTCTAGACATAGCCTGAATTTTTGTAAGTCAGGCCCTCACAACAAATGGCATTCCTACTGGACTTGGTGGACCTACCCCAGTGCTTGCTGGTGCTGGAACCAGCTCTGTGCCAGCTGTGTTTTGTGATCGGTTCTTGACCCGATTTAGAGATAGCGCCAGCTACAACCTCGTTGAGCTGCTTTACAAATGAAAAGCAATGCCAGGACGGAGTTTCACCCCGCTGTGAGGACGTCTTGCCTTAAGTGAACTTGTTCTGTTTCACGGGACAGATTAATATGATTGTGGAGCAATACCCTGCTCCCTCCCTGACTACCAAAGTGTCTATCAATAGGAAAAGGGGCTTACAATTAGAGCATGCTAAGACCACTCATGTATACTCCACCACTAATTAGAGGAAAAGCCAAGATAATTATCACTTTATCTATGATGTCAATAATGCTTTTATCTCTTCAGGCACTTAAAAGCATGCTCACGCATTCAACAGTTGTCATTGTGACTTTCTTCTAAAGCCTTAATCCAAAGTTAATAAGTACCATCTTATTGATTCTGCAGATTGAAAACCTGAAGGAAAACATGGTGTACCAGTTCCAGGTGGCTGCTGCTAACCTGGCTGGAGTTGGGACACCCTCCCTGCCCAGCCAGCCCTTCAAATGTGAAGAATGGACCATTGCTGTACCTGGTAGGATCCTGAGTGGGAGGTGGAGGTTACTCACAGCCCAAGGGTGCTCTGTGATCCATTAGCTAAGTTCTCAATGCCTTCAGGTTCTGGGGGAGTCAACAAGCACTAAAGTTCATACCCAGGCTTGAATCTCCATCACTTTGATTTAGTATGTTTACAATGATGCATTAAACAATCCCTATTTAATCAGTAGCATTTTACAAGCAGCATGTATTTTCTTTATCTTTCCTGCTTGGTTCCTGTACTGTGTCTGCCGCTTTGCTTCCTACTTTAAATGGTAGACGTAAATACCTGTTTAAGGTACAAGGCAGAGAAGAATGAGGTCCTGTAACCCTTGTCTAAATGTATCACTTCAAGGCCAGATCACTGGCCTTTTAACACTCGTTGAAATGAATGAAAACAACCTCCATTGTCTGCAGTGAACTTTAGAGCAGTCCTTGAAGCAGCACAGTAGCTTAATAATTAACTTATTTCCCCGAGTTTGGAGATTATTTGTCATTTTTTGTTTGTTTGCGAATATTTGATCAAGATACTGGATCTCAACAAATTGGATTGAGCTTTGGGCTAGTCTTTTTAATAGGCATGGGTTGTATTTATATTGGGTCTAGGTATGATGCAGAGGAGCTGCACGTGTCCTGTCAACTCTGGGTATACAACAAGGTGTCTGGTTTTGGTTTTTGAAGTCTTATGCATTAGCCCTTTTGGGTTTTATTTTGATATCACAACTGCAACTTTTACTCTTAACTTTCAGGGCCACCCCATGATGTCACATGCATAGAAGTTAGGAAGGACTCTTTGGTTTTACTGTGGAAGGAACCAGTTTATACTGGTCGTAGTCCTATAGCTGGTTATTATATTGATATGAAGGAAACTGAAGCCAAGGAGGAACATTGGAGAAGTGTCAATGAGAAGCCACTTCAAAAGAAATTCTTGAAGGTAAATAGCTTAAGATTCAAATGCTGATACAGTAGTATAATCTTGAGGAAGTCAGCCTGCGATAGCATTATCCTGTGCTGATCATCGTTCCATGTAATGAGATCTACAGTAGTTTATGTTGCGCTGAGGATACACATGTGTAATGCCTGTATAGTCAGACAAGACAGTAGAGTCAGAAGACAATCCGGTATGACAAGCCTAAAAATAAAAGAATGCACTCTAAAACCAAATACTGTTCTTACAACGCAGGAGGCAACCCTAGCATTTCCTAGCTCAAACGGCAAGACAGGTATCACTAGACAAAAACGGTTGGCACAAAAATAGACATTGTGATAATGTTTCTTTCTAATACAAAATACTCTCTCCTCACACTTCACAGCAAGTTAAACCAAAGCTTTTTGCGCTATTATCCTACATAATTTTGTGGAATGACTTCTAAATAAGGGATCAGCTGTATCTCTGTTCTAGACGTACATCTTAAATAGGTTTGCCATTTTCAGAATATTTGAAAGACAACTCACTTCTAAGTGTAATCCTTTCCTATACATTTTAAAAGAGGATTTGCAGGTGTTATAGTGTCAGTATGATTCCTCAAGTCACTACAGTTAAATCTGTACCATTAAATGCCCTCCTGTTTCTGCATAGATGTGGCTGGCACTTATTATGCTGACAATTTCATTTTTAAAAGCCAGAATTTACCTGCAGTAAAAAACTATGCTGTTTCAGAGGTCAATGTACATGAGTTAAAAACATCCTGTTCCAATAACAATGCTCCTTTTTCAAAGAAATCAATGGCAATAATGACGCTGTCTGAATGTTAGCTATGCATACAAGGGAGGAGCAGGCCAAACAGATCAGTCATGTCACTCTGGAATTGGAAAAAAAAAAAAAAGATGAGGAAGAAATATTTGTCAACTGGAAAAGGAACAAAACAAAGAGGAAATATAATTTTGAAGTACCCAGACTAGAATTGTAAGAAGTGTGAATTAAATTCAGTGTTTTGTAACACATCATGCATGTATGTGTATATTTGCTTCCTCCAGATAGGCGGCCTAAAGGAAGGTGTGAGCTACGTGTTTCGTGTGCGGGCAACAAACCAGGCTGGTGTTGGGAAACCATCAAATGTCACAGAACCTGTTGTAGCTGAAACACGACCAGGTTTGTTAGAAATACTTCCTCCTTTTTTGTCATATTTAGACAGGTTCCTGTTTGTGTGATGTGTTTACATACAGGCTGCACGCGAACAGTCTGACCCCTCTCAAGTCAAGCTTTTTAACTAAGCAGGAAATGAGTTACTTCCTTGTCTGGTATATTTTAAGGTCAGAACAGATATTCTTACTGTAACTACATGTTCAGGAATATAAAAATACAATAAAGTTGTGATATTTGCATATATTGATAAATGCATAAGCAGAGACCCACTAAGATCAGCTCAACCAAAACATTCTACAAATGCAGATTTTGCCCTTCCTGTAGTAAAACAGTTGTTTATGTTTTTTCTCTCTCCTTTCTTTAACTTATGTCATGTACCTGAGGAAAGGGTAAGAGAAATTCCTTTTTTCTCTTGGCTTTAAAAATGTAACGAAGTCAGTTTGGAGACCATCTTCATGAGGAATTCAAGTACAACTGTTTGCCAGAGTTATCCTTAAAGGCTGGCTCCAGCATGTTTACAACGCCAGCAGGAAACACGGGAACCAGTGCAGAGGCAGAATCTCTGTACCTGGAAGTTCAGAAAATCCCTGAGTTTTATTTAGCTATACAGATAACATACGTGACTTTGATCAGATTCAACACCTTTTTGTCACTAAGTCCCTAACAGAGAACACAAGCATGGACTTGTGGCTTACTCATCTATAGACTATTTTAGAAGCAGAGGGTTCTACAAGGCGGAAAAACAAATTCCCAGATATTTTAACCAAATCTAGTATAAGGTTAGTATGACATAAGAAGGTACATGCGTACAACATAGCCTGGATCCACCATACACCCTGTTTTCCTCTGACAAGTTTCCTTCCTCCACCTGCAGGCTGTCATACCTGATTGATCCCACCTGGGAAGGTTCCTAACAGCCCTAAAAGAACAGGATCAGTGGCAGGCAGTGGGGCATAGGGAGTGTGAGTAGCAGTGCAGGGACATAGGTAAAGGAGGTGACTATCTGGGCAAACAGCTACCTACCCAGTCAGGTTCACAGCTGCTCCTGCCTGGTGTCAGGGTTTATTCGGGATGGTATTGACTGTGAGCTGTTGAGCAGACATCACCGGCGGTCATCAGTTCCCATTCCCACCCAGGCTGCCTCAGGAGCATTTCCCCAGGATCCTTTCCTTGCTTCTGACTCCAAGGTCCATTTTTACATCTCCTATTCCTGCAGCAGCACTGGCACAGCTCTCGTAAATGCCTGGCCCTTATGACCAGGGCAGCAAAAATCCTAAGAAGCCTTGAGTTAGCTCTCAGTGAGGCTGTATATCAAGAAAGTCTGAAAAAGGAGGTGTGAAGCTGCGGGTGTAAAAGAACTGGAAAACTCAGAATAGGGTGACTGCTAGTGAGCCTGGGATGGGAAGAAGGGACTGGAAGGACAAGATGCTAAGTTGAGAGGGTGTAAGACTGGGGTACGTGGACAAAAAAAAAAAAAAGGTAAGTGTTTGAGCAAGAAGGGCTTGGGACAGGATCTTTCGAAAATACAGTAGCCATAATTTCACATCTACAAGCCACTGAAGCCCTAGGGTTATTTCCATCACCTACAAGTGCAGTAAGGCAAAACTTAGAAACTTATTATTGAAAACAGCTTATATACAGCAACCACTTCTAAAAAGAGAATCAAAGCAGTATTAGTACTAAACTTTTGGCTTTACTAATCCATTTTCTTTGAGGGTTAATATTTGTCTGTCAGACTGTTAATAAAAAATTGTTATGAGACCAATCTTTGAGTGTACTAAATAAAGGATTGGTCATGCCATTATAATTAAAAAAAAAAAAAAAAGAACGTAAACTCTTGTGAAGATGATCATCATGACAAAAGAAATTTGTACAGATTTTTCAGTGTTCACCCAAATGAGTCACATGCCCACCTGGCAATATGAACTTGAGCAGAACATTTCATTTACAGACCTTCCCATTACAGAAGGATGCCGATTTCAGGAACACAACCTTTTTGCAAATGAGGCTTGGGTTCATAGGTATAACACCTGAGGAATCACAGGAAAGTCAGGGTTTGGCCCAATGAAATCTCAGGGAAGCTGTAAATTATTTACTTGTATAAATCTGGTTGACCCATATTTTGAGCTGAGATCTGCAGATATGGCATCCACCAAACTGAGCTTCTTAAAAGTATTAAGAAAAGACAAAAGGCTTATTAAAAAAATTATTTCAGAAAGCAGTCTCTTGGGCAGGCTTCCACCTTTCTCACTCAAACCACACAAATCTCAAGAACAATAATACCATTTTTTTCAAATTACCACAAGTCTTTTGGTGTTGCCCAATGAATGCTGGCTTCATTACTGTATTGGATGGAGACAAAATATTGTCAGGTCTCTGTAAACAATTCCTGCTGGAATGTTGCTTTTGGCAAATGTGTAAAATCGCCAGACGACTGAGCTTTCTAATCAAAGAATGTAAGTAAATAATATCCTGAATGAAAATATTTGCTTTAATACAAATGGTACCAATTGTCTTTATCCAGTGAAATGTGTAAATATAATGACGCGATAGTTTGCATCTAACTTCTCTTGTTTGAAAACCACATTTAAGTTTTACTGCTAAAATTAAATGATAAAAACCCCACCAACATAAATAACAATCCAGGCTACTTTTGAGCTGTAACTTTGTCTTTAGACAAAAGCACTTTGATGTAGGGGGATCTCACAGGAAGCAGGGGATGTATAAAAGCAGATTGCAACTCTTCCCCATTGCTGCCTTTAGTCCTTGTGCATCTTGGTGCAAAGCAAAATTAGATTCTGATCCTGCATCAGTCACTTGAGAAGGGCTTGAACCTCAGAAATTCATGAAACCCTGTCCCATTCAACTTTTCTGACTAGCTCTATTCAAAATGATGCCATGAACTCTAGTGTTTTGAAGCTGTCTGCTTTATCGTCATGTTATCTCTTTCCTTTCAATGTAATAAAATGCTCAGATAAATGGAGAGTTGACATGACACCTAAGTCATCTGTTTCTTATGATGACTTTAAAAGAAGGTCTGAATGATATGTTGAATTCACCGAGCTATCTGGAGGAGGGAAATTAAGATTGCTACTCCTATGGCAGCCTCTTTGTTTCCACTTTATAGAATAGGTGGAGGCCTCTGGTTAGTAATTTGAGAAGATTTTTTTTACTCGTATAAATATGAGAGGTAAACACCGTCATCACTTCTGGAAATAAATGTTATGCATCTTTATCATAATGAGAATACTTTAAAACAAATATAAAAGATTCTGTCCTTCAAATGAACCTTCTGGCTGCAATTCTTTGCACACTGAATAAACTGCCATCAAAAGATTCATGTGCTAATGATCTACAGGAAACTAAACACTAATGAAATGTCAAGTGATTAATTTGCATATAATAAATTAAATTATAAAAATTTTGCAAATATGCTGCTACCTAGTAAAATATTTGTAGACCTTAGACTTCATCTATCACATATTTGTACTTAAAAGTGCTTCATTACTGCGAGAGCCAGTAAAAAACAGTACCAAAATGTGAATATCAATCTCATCTTTCATTAAATGTTTATGGCAAATTATAAGGACTAAGAAAGCAGCGTGTACACAAATTGTCATTACAGGAGCTAGTCACAGAGCTGGAAAGGACACATATAGTATTAGGATGATGAAACACAGAAATCGCCTTGTATGCTTGAGGCTCATTAAGAGTTATGCTGAAAATAAGGCGTTTAATCTCGATGTCAGGAATACGGCTCTTGTCTTTAAGGTACAATTCTTTGTGGAGAAAGTGTGTCATTAGCATTCTGGGCAGCTCGGAATTGTCTTAAGCTAAGTAATATAACATTCTATTCAGATATGAGGTCCAGCTCAGAGCTGTTTGGAAAAGGAGGCTGAATGTTCTCCAGCACCTCTCGGTGCACGCCCTCTCCCTCACATTGTCAGACAAGTTGTTGAAATGAAAATTTACGCCACAGATGACGAGCTCGCCAAGCCGCCCAGATCCCAGATGAAATTCCCACAGCTTAACCGGGCTTGTGAGGGGGCAGGATAGAAGTGCCTTCAGGTTTCTGACCTGGGATTCACCCCCAGGGCCTTTTAAAGGACAAACTGGGTCACCTTAGCCAGCTCAAGGGGACTGTAGGTACTGGCAAAACTGGGTGGGTGACTTAAGCAGCTAATTGCAAATATTCACTGCCTTTGTGGGCCCGGGATTCATGCTGCAGACAGGCGGCAGGGCCGGATGCCAAGGAACAGCAATTAAACCAACCTCCCGGAGTGAAGCCAGAGTCACTGAAAATGTGCCTCAGTCGCACAAGTGAGTCCTGATGGGGCAACACGGTTGTTTCCTCTTCTGCCTCCTGCACCCCTTCAAACAGCCGCGTTTGCGCACGGTATTCCCTTTAGAGCTCTTATCTTATTAGGGAATAAGAAATTCATGCTGTGTAATGAAAGCTCTGACTACCCCTTACCACGGAAAATACTGCTATTTAATATTTCAAACATTTAGAGGCTTGCTTCCCCCCCCCTCCGCTTCAGGTTTTTCCAGAGCAAATATTGTAATTCTCATGTGTGCTTCGACATGCTCAAATAAATCAGTTGATTTATGATGCTCTTTAATATGTTCCTTATTTTTATGGATAAGAATAAGAACTGTTCTTGTGAATCAAAGACTGAGGATGCCAATGTTTGCAACAATTTATGTGTCGACTGGGAAAACAGCAAGTTTCTGCTTGATCTACCCTGTGAATGATATCTATGAAATTTTATTTGCTGGCTTACTGAGAAAGTGGAATTGTCTTGGTCTGGTCTTCCAGGAACCAAGGAAGTGGTGGTTGATGTAGATGACAATGGAGTAATTTCCTTGAACTTTGAATGTGATCAGATGTCTCCAAACTCTAAGTTCGTTTGGTCCAAGAATTATGAACCAATTGAGGATGACTCTCGACTGAACATTGATACCAAAGGCGGAAAGTAAGAGCCCTTTGGGGCAGCAATAATCTCATGTTTCAGAGGTTTAGGCTGGTCACAGAAATCCATCCTTTTCAATGTATGACCTCCGTAAGGGTTACATCTGCCTCTGTGACGGAAAGGCTACTTTATGAGTATGCTGTTCTCCATCAAGTCCATACGCAGACCATTTGGAAATGGAGTCAGGCCTCCTGTTTAGGCAACTGAGTTGTTATGTTTGGGCATAGGGAGAGAAAATCTGTGCTCTTTCATCTCATAGCCTGTCAGTCAAGGCAAATTATTATTATTATTCCTATTGTTATTATTTTACATCTCCAAAGGATAAAATTATCTGGACACTTGCAAAATGATTTTACCATGTAACACTGTCGCAATCTTTGGAGGTGCTGGAGTAAGCAGGACTCTCTTTCCAACGGCGTCACCACGGCCTGGTTTGGTAACTTCTGTCGTGCTCTGCAAGCCTGCTCCATTTCGTCAGGCTCTTAACAGAGAGGATGAGATGGCAAATGCACAGGTTCAGCCTGTGAAGTACCTGGGTGCTTTTCTAGTTATACAAACCGTACAGAAAGAAACGGTGGCTCACCACGCTCTTGGTATTGCGTGTGAAAACGGATCACCCTGTACTCATGGTATCCTTTCACGCTCATCAAAGACTTGCCAATGTGTTTTTAAGCGTGCTTGCACTAGGTTAAACTAGCTATCTCCACCTCTTCTGGCACTCTGAGAGTTGTGCCACCTCCATTTGTACCAGACGTGGTAGGACCTACCCTGCTTTATACCGGCCAGAGCCCCGCATTTGCCTGTTCAGTCAGAGCAAAAGCTAATACAAGACTATTTTCATCTGGTGTTAGAGACATAAAGGAGGAGTTTGGTTCAGACTGATCTAATCTTTTTATCAAAATGCTGCTTTTATTTTTTTCCCTAAAGGTCAAAAGCTATCTTTAAGGATCTTGGAGAAGATGATTTAGGAATTTACTCTTGTGTTGTTACAGACACTGATGGAGTTTCATCAAGCCTCACAATTGATGAGGAAGGTAGGCAAAATGTCTATTAAGCATGCCTGTTTTGCTTTCACATCTGTTTTCCCCTGCTGCTGTGTCTCTCAGATCCACAAGGCATACACACTTTATATTATTTCTTTTATGTCTTTGCAGAAATGAAACGCCTACTTGCTCTGAGCCACGAACACAAATTCCCAAGTAAGTGAATCAACCATGTCTGTAGGGGTGAGTTTTGCATGCAGTGGGGTATCACAAAGCTCCTGCCACCATCAGGTAGGGAAGTCACTGTAGTAATTTCAAGTGAAAGTGGGTTTGAATTAAAAATCTAAGATTCTTTTTTTTTTTTTCCTTTTTGTTTTGGTACATTTGTGTATTACTGGTGTTCTTCCCGATCTGTTGCAGGCTACTGGTCCAGGCATATAATAGGTCTATATTACAGTTGGCTTTGTTTCTTGTGCAGAGCAGCCTTTTATAGTTACTCAGCATACCTAAGCTGACTTGAAAACCTCAATTTGAAAAATTCTCTAACTTTACTCCAACTGAAGTTAGCATAAGTTAATTTTAATGTTAAGAAAGCAGGCAACTGTAGTAAACTCAGCTGTAATGATCTATATATACAGAATTTTCCTGCTGTAATTAATTCCCCCCCTCTTTCCTGTAACACTTGACAATATGAACATCCTTCCTTCTGCTTAGGATGGTATTTTTGTCAATTTCGCAGACCTGCCATACCTTTGTGATATCCTGGTATATCAAGTTGTAGTACAACTTGGTTGTACTTGAAAACAACAACTTGGTTGTACTTGAAAACAACAATTTGGTTGTTTTCATTGGAATGTAACTTCAAGAACTGAAAATAATAATAAATTGGATTGTAGAATGAATCCTATTACACACAACAAGATGAGACCTAAATCTTGTCTCATCATCTCCCACTACATTCTCTTCGTCTTCATTCCAGACACTAGAACTCTTGCCAATGTTTTAACATCTTCAGCTTTGTGCACGCACTGCTGGCACCTCTGCCACCTCAGCCCACATCGCACCTCTCAGCCCAGTCAAAGCTTGGCTGCAGAAATGTCCTGGTTTTTTGCCCACGTCATCTCTCCTTCTCATTTCCTTCTGTGTTCTTCCATGTCAGCTCTACTCTTCTCAGCATATTGTATCACCTTCTGACAGCTTAATGACAGCCCAGGCATCCCCTTGTTTACTCCTGCTCCTCCCAGTTGTTTCCTCCTAATTGTATCTTCGCGCTGAAAGTTAGTCATCAGTAAACCTTACTGTTGTCACACATTCTTACTTGTCCCGACCTTTGTCTTCTGAATGCTCTTCCGCTCTCTGTGTTCATAACTAACATCACAGAATAAGCTCCTCAGGACACAGAGCATGTCTTCTTTTTTGCATCGTGTTAGGTAACTGTACACTTCTAGCTGGGCATGAGCTTCCAGGAGGCACAAGCAAAAAGGGAGATCACTGCAGAATATTTCCTCAAGGAGGAAACTGTCTCATTTGCTTTGGTCACTCTAGGCCCTGTGGACACTACCAAAAAAAAAAAAAAAAAAAAAAAAAAAANAAAAAAAAAAAAAAAAATTACAAATAGGGGTTAAGATACATCTGGCTATGGCTATGAGGCTAGAAAAATAATAATGAGCTCCTATGGCTCAACAGGAAACTTTAGTCCAGATAATCTGTTTGAGGATTACTCAAAGTCTCTAAAAAAAAAAAATTATTCTATTCTCTTCTAGTTGCTAGGCATTTCTGATTCAACATAAGCTCTCGCGTGTTGCTTTGCTTGTACTTCTGAACTGCACTTAATTGTAACTTCTGCTTAGAAACATCTGCAGGCAGTAACTCCATGGGAAAATGGGTTGCCAGAATAATGCAGCCTTACAGAAGGAAACTATGGAGGGGTGTGGTAGTGTGTTGGTGCTAGGTAAAAATAAATTGTTCCAGCTCTTCAGTTTAGCCGCTGCCCAAGAATCCTCTGTCAAGGGCTTGCGGTAATTTGTGACGCTGTAAAAATAGGATGTAAAACCTTGTAAGCACGATGGCTGGAAAGCACCTAAAGTAGCTGTCAGTTGGCGCTTATGGAAATATTTTAAAATAAGACTTTTGCTCGTGGAGGACCGTAATGCAGATTTGTCCAGTTCCTTTAAGCTGGGGAGTGAACAGCCTTTTCCTGAGAAAGAACACTTTTGCATCCTTTCAGACCATTGTTTAACAGCTTCTGGGATACCTTCCTCTCTTCCATGTTACACTAAGATATTCATAGTTAATTACATGCAAATCAAGTGGGGGTTTAAAATTGCCATAGAGCTGACAGTGAGACAAAAGCACTGCAGCGTGATGTCTATTCACACTCTCTCCCTCTTGCTTCCACTGGCTCCTGTAGCATTTCAGTGAGGGGTTTTTTTAGAGAAATTATGCAAGACCTGAGATTCCTTTTGTTTCTTACAAGCAAAGGGGTGCTCTGGGTAAGGAAGCTTCACACGGACCCATGTGCACTGCTGGGGCACACTCCTAGCAGCTTGTTCTTTGCCCTGCTCCCTAATAGTAACACTGTCCCTCCAGGCTTTCCTCTCTGTTTAAGCCTGTGTCTTCCTCATAATTCTCTTTTTTTCCTGTGATTGTGGCCTCACCTGTCAGAAGCCGGAGAGGAGAGGAGAGGGATGGGATAGGGTAGGGTAGGGTAGGGTAGGGTAGGGTAGGGTAGGGTAGGGTAGGGTAGAACAGAATAGGGTAGAACAGAATAGGGTAGAATAGAATAGGGTAGAATAGAACAGGGTAGAATAGAACAGAATAGAAATATTTTCAGTTGGAAGGGAAAAACAACCTGTCCTTGGATTTGTCTGGGAGGAGGTGTATCTTTACACTGTCACCAGACTACATCATCAAGCATTTTGCAACGTGTTTGTACTCTGTCTTCAGCTATCCCATGCTACACCCTTGTAACGCAGACTTTACAGTGCTCTGAAAGTGGAGACTGAGGTAGAGTTCACACACAGCATACGTACTCCCTAGAGTATGATTTTGTTGAAAATTTGAGCATCCGCTAAAGCAGCTAAAAATGATGGAAGCCAGTAAAATGATCAATATGCCCCAATATCAGAGTCTAAATGCTCATGTTTAATGTGGCTGATTAGGATATTTTAACAAAAAGTTAAAGTGAAAGCAAGCTGAGCACTTTTATTAAAAAGAACAAGGAAAAAAAAAAGACTAAGATTACCTGATGTACCCTTTACATGATTTTTTTTCCTGGTAACACAAGGAATTGGTCTGTATGCAGGGGATTTATTCATAGGTAAACAAAACGTACTGGAGAGATTGAGGGTGTGTTGTGATACTTGGTGAATTCTGGGAGATGGAGGTTCCACCCAGTACAGGATCAGACTGCTTACAAAAATCTCTCAACCTGCAGCTCAGCAGCTGACTTTCTGATATGGCTTTGTGCTTGGTGTTTTTTTCTGCTGAGTCAATTCACTGTCCTACAGTACCACTGTTAAGTGATTTATTAAACGTGGGTCTGCACCACACAGACTCGCATCATGCTGCAGAGATACTTGCAGTTTACCTTTGAAATAGATTTAGCCTTGTATTAGAATGGAGGGGCACCAGCATTACTCAAATCCTGAACAATTCCAGTCTGTTCAGACCTAGTGATTGAAGGATCAAAAGACTAAATCTTGTCTGTCGTCCTATGTATATGTGGGTGGAGAGCTACCACGAGCTAGTTACCTTGTGTACGGTATCCGAGTATGAAAGGAAGAAGTGGCTTTCTGATTACGGAAGAAAACAGTTGTTGGGGCACAGGCAAAGAATATTCTTTATTCTTTTCTTTCTTTTTTGTAGCTGTCCCACTTGCCTCTGAGTTGGCAGTGGAAATTTTGGAAAAAGGGGAAGTGAGATTCTGGTTGCAAGCTGAAAAACTGTCTGGCAATGCAAAGGCCAACTTTGTATTTAATGACAAAGAGATTTTCAATGGAGAGGTAAGCCTTTTCATCGCTTACATGTGTTTGTAATTTTATGAGTATCAATGAGTATTAATGTCTCTGTCTCCAATATACATCCAACTAGTGTTCCACACTAATGCATTTTCATGAGAAATAACGTATGTCATTGAAAGCACCATTAGAAAGATTTTGTCCGTAGTTCTGAGCTGCAGCTGAATTCTACTGGATGCAGTTTATAAAGTGGAGTTAAATGACTTCCTGCCAACTTTGTGAGTGCCACGTGATCTGTTAACTCCTGGGGACCATAGGAGTTCCTGCAATTAGGTAGTCCCAGGTTAAGCGACTACTGTGGTCTTCAAGGAGTCACTGCAGTAGCCCAGATCCACCTTATCCCCTTCATCTATGGCCCTAGCATACCCTTGTGCTTGGTTCTCACCTCTCTTTGCAGGAACTTTGTACACCAATTCCCAAGTGGTTGTTTCCAGCCACAGAACTTGTTACTCCCAAAGACATGACATGGCAGGCTTTTGTTGCAACACTGATATAAGGTGGAAGGCAGAGATGGAGCATTCTGCACAAAACCTTATAAAAATATAATTGTCCTCAAAGAAAGTGTTATTCTGAAGAGATGCAGATCTACACCTTTCTAATGAAGAAGAACATAGCAGTGACTATACAACATACTATACAAGGAATGGCACATTTGTATAGCATCAGTACATAGGCTTCACCTCTAACAGATCTCTTATTTGATTTTATGTTTAGAGCTGGAGCTAGCAATACTACCATTCTAGCCTGAATAAAGGATCTGAATAAAGAAAACAAAATTTCACCTAAAGATACCATATAATGTTTGACAAATATTTTCTGACTCTGACATCCATTAACTATTACTTTACTTTCCATTCCTGAAGAAATATAAAATGAAGGTGGACCAGAAGACTGGCCTTGTTGAGATGATTATGGATAAACTTGAGGACAAGGATGAAGGGACTTACACTTTCCAACTGCAGGATGGGAAAGCAACCAACCAATCCAGCCTTGTCCTCATTGGCGACGGTAAGCTAATCTGTATTTCCCAGTATACCAAGGCTACCTCAGTTGTCATCTTCACTGCTTTCAATGCCAATAGATGTTCCAGTGGTTTTTCATGTCACAGTGCTTGCCTGCCTCATATAGGACGGGGTGTGTGTGTGAACTGACATTTTTAATGTGCTGGTAGGAAGTGGAATTTTTATAGAAATGTAAAATACTGCAGCCTGCCATGGTTTACTTTTCTATGGATGGAATAAAAATTTCCCGTGTAAAAAGCCCATTCAGGTGGGAACATGTAGCTGCACCTCTTAGAGCTTGAGCAGCTCGCTGGCTCTGCTGCCACTCATTCGCCTTCCTACTGAGAGCGGAAAGTAGCTGTATGATTGGGGATTACGCTTCATCAGACATGCCACATTAAAATCCTGATGACTGCAAGCAGCTAGGAAAGTTGGGTTAGCCGTAATCAGCTTCTAACACTTTGAAATGTTCAGTGAAAACTTGCCTCTGTGGCAGGATTCTCACTGACCTCCCAGATACAGAGTTGCACCTAACTGTTATAGTGACGTTCAGTACTGTACAAATGGCACATGATGTTTAACTTTACATTTCTTAATGATTTTAATTCCTAGTATTCAAGAAGCTGCAGGATGAAGCAGAGTTCCAGAGAAAAGAGTGGCACAGGAAACAAGGTGATAATATGGATATTTATAAGAATCACATATGTGTTGGTCTGTAAAGAGTTTGTTTATATTTATATACGTTAATTTGAAATAGATGGTTTTTGTTCTGTTATATAGTTGCTTACTTTCTGAAGGAGAAATAGGAAAAATAAACCACATTAGAATATAACGGTCAAAATATAATTGTCAAGAAAAATACATTTGTCTTTGGGTTTGTATCATGAATACCATTGATGTGACCTTTAAAAATATATATGCAATTTTAAACAGGTCCTCATTTTGTGGACAAACTGGGATGGGAAGTTACCGATGACTGTAATGTGATGTTGAAATGTAAGGTAAGGGGCAAGGAAAACATTGAGTACAATGTTCAAAGCACTTCGACCTACCACTACTTAGACGGTGAGGGCGGGAAGGGACTGAAGACGTGCCCTTTGCTTGTGTACTCCCAACTGCGTATCGGATAGCTACGGACTCTCTGAAGGCTAATCATGCTGAGCTGACTGCTCATTGCGTGTAACAAAGTACCTCGGAAAACAGCTTGAAGTTTTTTCTTCAGGTCTGTCAGCCACCCACCCAGGAAAAGGCACCTGAATAGCAACAACAAGTCTTTGTGAATCCTGAGACTTTCTCATTTTTGGCTAGTTTATGTGTATAGAAATCGCACTGATTCCCCAGGCTCCTTGAAGCTGTTGGCAGTCCCTTTCTCCCTCTTCTTATCCCCACTGTTTTCCCTCTTGCATCCCTCGTTTTAAAACGGAGGCCTGCAACCACTCACTGCAATCAAGTCGTAAAGCTAGCTGTTCTTTTAATGAGAGATTCAAATAGGCTAACCAATGTGACATTGAGTTCCCCTGCTCGAAGGCAGAGAATAATTACAATATGGTTTTCATCCATCTTAGGTGGCCAATATTAAGAAGGAAACACACATCGTATGGTACAAAGATGACAGGGAGATAATGGTAGATGAAGAACATGACTTTAAAGATGGCGTGTGTACTCTGCTGATATCAGAGGTGAGTGATTGTCCTTGCTAGCCCTCAGCTGAAGTTACTGTCAGGAATTCAGATGAAAGATACAATCTAATCTGATATTTCAGCAGAACAATCAAAAAAGGAAGTGGGTTTTAAAAATGGAAAAACTTGCACGGCGTCTGTGTTTTAGCTAAAGCAAAAGTCTATCTATAACCGCTCGTTCAGATTCTCAGGAAATGATGACAGAAGAGATAATAAGCTTGTCACTTCCTTTGCATGTCAGTTTAACAACAGAATGAGACCACATTTACATTGCGAATGGCATTTGGAAACGGCTTGTCACTCAGGCTTTCAGAGGACTGCCCTCTCTGAGTCACCAGAGAGGTCTGGTCCATACCCAGCCTTGTTGCAGGCTGCGGGGGTGACCTGCGTTCAACACTTCATCTCTTCTCTCTCGGTTCTTTGGCTGAGGAAGGGGAGAAGTGTCAGGGCCCCCTGGGGCTAGGCGCTCCCCCATGGCTGAAGGCCAGGACCCCCAATCCGTGGCCCATCCCACCGCCCCAGCCAGGATGGGGGCACTGGGGAAGCCCCACCACCCAGCCAGGGGCCACCACCAGGGCAGCCCCAGCCCCGCACATGGGGCACTTCCCTGGGGAGGGGACGTCATCTGGGTTCAGGATTAAAATCAGAATTTTTCCACGGCAACTATTCTGAATAGTTTTACTGTTCCAATACTGCAGTTTTCTAAGAAAGATGCTGGCATTTATGAAGTCATACTGAAGGACGACAGAGGAAAGGACACCAGTGAGCTACAGCTTAAGGAGACAGGTCAGAGCCACCTTCTGCACACTGTCAGCCACACCAGCTGGCAGCCTGACTGCTCGCCTGCAAGCGGGTTTGGGGTAGTCCAGGCAACTGCGTGAGTCACCTTCCTGTGGCTTGGTCCCTCCTGCGCATAAGATCATTAGCGCATTAGAAAAACACAAGATTTTTCAGTTCGACTAATATTTGAATGCAGCTTATTGTATCTGGATTCTGTAGAATTCTGGGAGAACGTGATGACTAACATTAAGCAAAATGATAACAGGTTTCCTCAGGGGGCCATCAGTAGTGTAAGTCTACAAGTACAGAAAGAAATTACAGAAGTAGATAATTTTAACAGATTTCACATTTTTATTATGTTTTGCCATTCATTTATTTAGGGGCCTTTCCACTCTTTATGATTACTATATTTTTTAAATTTTACTTATGCTTCCAAGCAAGTGGAGAAAAATCTGTCCATTAGAATGTATATAGATGGGTTAGCATTCCAACTGAACAGTGTCATTTACAGAGCGGGAAAAAAAAAAAGATAACATGGTTTTGTTCAGCTGCAGCAGTATTCATCATGGCTGCTGTTAAATTCTGGAAATCATGGAATAACAGGCTATATTTCTGCATTACTTAGATTTCTAATATTCTTTATAAGGTAGGTCCGATTTCTTTTTCAAACCTACTGGGGAGAATATTTCAGAGCCAGTACTTCTCCTATTATTGACTGTGCTTGAGCTGCAGACACAGAGTCTTAGTCTCTGGATTTTATTTCCACAGCTTTTGCAGATCTGATGAATGAAGTATGCAGAAGGATTGGTAAGCACTTAATTCTCTTTCAAATGAATGACTCATTGTGACACTCAATGAATGCCTGCCTGGCTGCACAAAACCATATGCTCTTCTTTCAGCTCTATCCGCGACAGACCTGAAAATCCAGAGCACAGCTGAGGGTATCAGACTGTACTCCTATGTTACTTATTATGTGGAAGATCTAAGAGTAGGCTGGGTGCACAAGTAAGTATGCAAAATCTTTGCAAAAATCAGCGCGATTTTGTTTTTATAGACTCAGAAAGAACCTGGATATATGAGAGAGATGAGGCCCAGGTTTCTTCTCATCTCTCAGGAGTCCCTTCTTTCATGAGTTCATTTCAGTGAATTACGCTCACGTGAAACCAGGACAATAGCCAGGTGTTGGTGGTGTAGCGACCTCCTGTTGTTTGCCTCGCGAAGCCTGTGCCACGGGATGCTGTCAGTGCCATGCTGCTCC
Organism: Chionis minor; assembly: GCA_013398295.1. Taxonomy (NCBI): domain Eukaryota; kingdom Metazoa; phylum Chordata; class Aves; order Charadriiformes; family Chionidae; genus Chionis; species Chionis minor. The sequence goes on from VZSF01001813.1 coordinate 785,819, forward strand.
AGAGTGCTTCCCACCTCCTGAATGGGAGCTGCGTCTTTCCCTGAATCAGTTTTATGAAGTGATGCAAATATAACCTGAGACCGACAAGCTTTGAAAGAGGCCAGCACCACAGGCTCAGAGAAATGTAGCCTGGAGGTCTGCTTGTCTAGAAGCCGCGGTTCACAGGAACTGGGACAAGCAGGCACGTCCTCTTAACGCATGGCTTCACGTTCAGGAAGCAAAGCAAGTTTCAGCATGTGCCCAGGGCAGTAAAATCCAGACAGCCCTTCCTGTGAGCGCTACGAACCTAACCAAGAGAGACAGAAGAACTGAGATTTTAAAAAAGAATTTGAATGCCTAGCTCCCCATAAAACTAATGGGGGTTGCGTATCCAAATCCATGAGACAGCTTTGAATTCTCAGCCTGTGCAAACAGCGTGCACTGGAAAACTCAGAGAAGTAAACAACTTCAATTCTGTTTAATAGTAACATATTCGAATAGCTTCAAATCTATTATTATTCTTCTTGCTGCTTCACTTCCTGTGGACATGGTAGTAGTTAGTCTTTCGGATGGAATCTGAATTACTGATCTCTCAATAAAGCTCATGTAAATGAGGCACAGTATACCCAGGATGCGCTGTAGCAGCCTGGCTGTAATTGACGGTGATGCTAACCAGCAACGCTTGTCAGAGAAATGAAAAAAGTTTGAGGTTTTCCTGTTTCTTGGCACCCATTTTGACCTAGTATCGCCAGGAGTACTAAGCATTTCAAAACTGGAAGTGAATATGAAGTACTCTGGATTCCCCTCTCTCTCTTTCTCTCTCTCTCTTTCTCTCTCTTCCCTATTTAATTTTTAGAAACTAATTTAATCTTGAAGCACATCAAATTAATCTAGTAAAAACGTTCTGTGACCCTCTAGTATATTTGAAGTTATCAGTTTAAAGATAAAAAGGAAATGAGTAGCTTATTTGACTAATATTTTTGACTGATCCAGGGCAATTAACTGCTTAGCTAGGAAGCTGAGAAATTGATATTTTTTGTGAAAGCAAATATACTTAGGTCAATGTATGTTTAATTGTAAACGCCAAAGCATAGCCGAGTGTCAGAAAACATTCCAGACAGGCAAACACTATTTGTGTCAAAAGTGGGGATTTTTGTATGTACGGCCCTATATAGTTTTGTTGTGCCCAAGCAGAAATAAACTTACATTAAGAAGAGATACGAACATTTGAGGATGCATGGATTACCCTTCAGAGATCTGGATTTTAAATCTGTATAACTCTTCTCTGGGTCAGGTCATAGACTGAGATGTATAACCTTGCTGCTTTGAGGAGAGCTAGACCTTGAGCAGGGAAAGACTGTCATGTCAATTCTGCCCTCTGGCCCCTAGCTTTGTCAAGAATTTGACTTCAAAAGTTTCAAAATATAGCAGCATACCATAGCGCCTTGGAAATCATTTAGTAACTGCAGGTGTACTCGGTGACTCATGATGAGCAAATCCCATTTTTACTCCAGTAAAACAAAAGGGTAACATTGTTTTGTATTCTTCAGCGATACCCAGATTAGGTTCACAGACCGCGTGAAGACTGGTGTCACCGGGGAGCAGATCTGGCTGCAGATCAATGAGCCAACTCCACAGGACAAAGGCAAATACACAATGGAACTCTTTGATGGTAAAACAGGGCACAAAAAGACAGTGGATCTTTCCGGACAAGGTAGGCCATTCCCTTTGCTAATACAATTTCTATGCAGGCATTAACACTGTGGTTGGGCAGGAGCATCTGTAGAGGATCTTACTATGGACCTCTTACCCTTTGGGTCGTAGGGTCTCTGCAAGTACCTGGCAGCCTGGCAGTGTTTTTGGGGGACAGTGCAATTTGTTTTCCCCAGCCTGTGCTCTTGGGTCATGAATTGTGAACGGCTTTTTCCTCTTCCAGATACCCGCTTGCAGTTTGCCTACTGAGACGTCAGCCCAGTTTCTGAGCTATATTACAAAACTTCTTGTGTTGCTGGCATTGATTGGCAGTTTTAAATACAAGTTGTAGCACTGAATGCCTTCTGTATCTTTCCCTTCCAAGTAATATTTGGAGGAGGAAGTGAGGGACAAGTTTGTTCTGTTACTTTCCTACTGCATTTCTTTGATAGATATAATAGGGCTCCTTATTCTTCAGAGATGTCAAGACTGGTCCCTTTCATCAGCGTGATAAAGAACTGTTAGGGGAACAGCTAAAATTATTTGCATTGACTGTTGGAAGCTTTTACTCTGAGAGACCTCTCAGATCCTAGGGAACAGATTAACTCCTTCCAAACTGCTAAATTTCCATTCCCAGCTGTTCTCACCCCTAAAGCTTCCCTTTGGGTCTGCAAGCACTGTGTAAGGGCAATAACCTTCTAATCATCTCCACGTTGCTCCTTCTGTACTCTGTCCCCACTTTCTGAGAAAAGAGATTTGTTCGCCCCTTTCAAAGCAGAGAGGTTGACCTCCCACATGACAGTAGCTTAGCCTGAATTTACAAAGGAGACACCAGTTTGCAGCCTGGTTTGTTCATGGCCATCAGTGTGATGCTCCAGAGCAGATGTGAAAAGCACTTGGAAAAAACAAATTTCCTGTATTCCATAAGCCAGTGGTCTCCGAAGTGGGGTGTGTGCAAGATGATCTGCTGGAGTGTGGGAAGAAAATATGAGAAATTCAGTAGCACATCTGTATAATTTATAAATAAACAAATAAACATGTATTGGGGGTGCATGCTCAAAAAAATTTTACCTGTAGGGGTGCATGATCACAGAAGGTTGGGAGACCACTGCTGTAAGCTGCCATTTAGGTGGTGTGTTGTGGGCTTCTCCCTCTGTTTTGTGAGACAATTTCAGCCTATTGCTCTCCTGCTATCTTTTTGTCTTCAAGCCTGACTTTTAGAAGAAAAAAAGTGTGTTTATGCATTCATATGTATATATAACAGCTGTCATATACAAGATGGCCTCTATTAGTTGAACCATTCAGCATTTTAGGGTGTATGCAATATGCATGCATCTATCTATTAATATTTCTTTAATTGTGCCTACATTTTTAATTTAGTTTTACATTCTAAATTTAAACTTGTGATAATTTATCTACAAACTTACATTTCAAATCAACTTTTCTCTTTACAAAGCATTCGATGAAGCCTTTGCTGAGTTCCAGAGATTAAAGTAAGTATTATACCATCTAAATGCAATAATGGCAGCCATAAAATAATGAGAGTATTTGTTTGTTTTGTGCTGGAGCTAAACTTATCCTGTGAAACAAATCCTAGTTCTACAGAAGTCTGTAGGAGTTTTGCATGTGACTTCTTTGGTGCAATTCTTATATAACTGTTAGGTAACGAAGAATAAGCAGTATTGCCAAATGATGAGAGAGATTTTCCTTAACAGATTAGCGGCAATTAAAGAGATAAGCTATTTTTCAATCACTCCAAGTAAACTTTAACATTTCATTTTACTTTCTTTTTTGTTTCTTTCAACTCCAGGCAAGCTGCGATTGCAGAGAAAAGTAAGTGGGCCTTCTTTGACAATAGTTGCAATAAATCTTTTACAAAGGTTTTCTTCCTGTCCAGGAAGGTTGTGTGTTGGGAGAGGGAGGGCATGTAGACATGCTCATTCTAAGATGAATCTGTCCTTGCACCAAGGGGAAATGAGGAGAATGACCACTTAGTGATTTAACATTGGTGCACGTTACAGCTAATACCACTATAGCTACAGGTTATGTTGATTTTTCCAGTCTAAGCTCCTGTTCTCACTACCAGTTAGCCTTCTCTAAAAATGATCTTCATTGCTGAGGTCTCTCATGCATGTTCTCTGCACAAAAGTCACTTTGTTTTCAAAAATGGGGAAAACCACTTTGCTAGATTTGAACTATCTAAAATGTCAAATGACTCTGCATTGCATATAGAGGTGGGTAAGAAAGCAACAGTAGCTTTTGCATTATTTAAATTCTGATCCCTGAATCTCCTGATACTTTTGCGTGTGTGTCAATTCCAACATAGCAACTAAACCAAAAGTATGTAATAATTACTTAAGGAACAAGCTATTACAGTTCAACTTGAATTATTGAGCTCAATATTCTCCCTATTTACAGACAAAAGCATGGGAAAAAAGGTAACACATCAAAAAGTTCTCCCACTGCAGATGACTTTCAGACCTTTCTAAAAATGAGGGGAGAACTGGCATTTGAAAAGTTGTTGGAGAGCAATGTGTAGAGAGATCTGAGCTAACTCCTCCTGGACATACACTCCAAATAGAACAGGGTTTCGAAATGTACACTGAATCCCTATGAGTCCCAGCTGAGACATCACGAAGGGATCAGTAACAGCCCTGCCCTGGGCATTTCATTTCTAACCCTGGACCATTCAAAAGGGGCTTGCATGTTAATTGACATAACAGAGTCCCGTTCCTGGTCTCATAAGGTTGTTATCTCTGTGCTCCAGAGCGCATCTTTTATGGAATACATTAAAGGAGAACATATTGTATAGTCATTTTCTTCCCCTCTGCCAGCCTCCATCAAGGCTTACAACGAACAAAATCCATACTCCAGAATAAATGCACCAAAGCCTGCATGATCAGTTTATTTGTATTTATGTAAGATTCCTATGGGACTTTGAGCTTAAATCTAGACCAAATATTGATCTCATTTACACACAGATACTTACAAAGTGGTGGAATTTCAGTGCGGTTACTGAGAATGTCTTTGTATTTAGATGAAAACGCAGTCTCCACCACTTTATTAGCTGTCATTCATTTCCTTTTGGAAATACAATGGTTTTAGTGTACGACACTAAAAATGTAGAGCACCAGATCTCAAAAATGCAGATTTTTTGTGTGCATGCAGAAGTAACACTGAATTGATGGCAAAATCTGCAGGACACAGCACATGTACTTTAATTCCCCTCTCTAAGTGATTGACACCAGCTATTAACACATCTTTTACTGTGAATTCAACGTTTTTTAAAGTCCAAATGGTGTGCTAAGAATGCTGGATATTTCTCTGCTAGCGCGGATATCAGAAACATGTTTTACATAAATAAAAGAACTAGAAGGGAAACAGAATTGGGGACACAGTTGATTTTGAGACATTAAAGAAAATTATGCTTTTTTATTTCTAGATCGTGCACGGGTGCTTGGAGGTTTGCCCGATGTTGTCACCATCCAGGAGGGCAAGGTACGGTAAATTAACTGAAGTTTTGCACAATAGCCCAACAGCTTGAATACCTTCCAATGATGGGAAAATATTCAACTTTTTTTTTTTTTTTTTTTAAGGATGCCATCTTTAACATCTGCTACATTATTTATTCATCCCTTGCCTTCTGTACATAATTCAACGGTCTTGCACAGATGGGTTTATGTATTCAGGGCAGTGTCTTTTCTTAAGCATTAGATAAAAGTGAGATGACAATGTGAACTGAGACTAAAACTCCTTATATAACCAGCTCTTTAAAAATTCATGCACAGGTTTCACAGTTAGATTTTTTTTTTTTTGTAACAGGGGACCAGGGAAGTTTAAATCCTTTTTTACAAATTGCTAGTCTTTCTGTGTCTTTTACAGTTAACTTCCTCAAAACGTGGCAAGATAGTCACACCTCTCAAGGCTGGCTTTTAAACGGTGTAAAACTAGTAAACAAGTCTAACTCGGTTATCTTCCAGACAAAAGGAGTTAGTTTTCTCTGTTTCACCAGGGTAAATGGGAAGGATGTCAAAAGAAGTCACTGGATTGTATTAGCAGAGTTTAAGCAAAAGATTATTGTAAGGCACTCCCAGAGGAACGCAGCTACGTCGACACTTGAGCACAGAACAGGTGACCCAGAAAGTCAGTTCTCAATCTTGCAACATTTTCCCAGCACGCGGAGTCTCCAAGTTGCTGCTTAATAGTACTGAGACCAAGAAGTGCCGGTTCCTCACTCTCTGCTGGTCTGCCACTAGCCAGTTCCTCTTGACAATGCGTGCGAACACTCAAATAGGGCAAGTAAATGTCACTGAAAACCTCTGCCTTAACCACTACGGTAAGACAGCCTCCTGATATTTCTGGCTTTAACTGGCAGTAGGTCAGCCAAGCTAAAAGCATTTGGTTATAAGCTGAGCAGGAGTCTTAAGAATCTAAAATCTTTGTCTGAATCGCTTAACAATGCGAGATATAATATAGTCAGCAGATAGCAGGCCGCAGCACTTCTGGGAAAATTAAGTATGCTGGCATTAGAAAATGAAAAAAAAAAAGAACAATGAAATTTAATTAAACCTTTCATTAAAGGATTTAGCAGTTTGGGGAATGCTGTAGAAGTAAGAAGCACTCATGAGCATTGTAACTAGGTAGAAGACACAAAGAAACAATCAATTTGCAGAGTCTCAGCTAATAGTGCTTGTGCTTGGAGATGAGATTCTCGTACTGTTTTGGCAGGGGGATAAATTTGGGTGGTTATTGTCAGTTTTAATCTTTCTGTCAAAAGAGAGTTGATATGAAGTTGAGTATGAGCTCACTAAAGCAAAAGGTGTAGAGTTTATTAAAAGGGAGTTTGTAAAAAATGAGTTGCAAAATCTTACCCAGACGCACGTTGTCCTTGACAGCAAGGACATTTGTGATGTTTGAATAAGTGACTGAAAAACTCCCAGAACTCAAGACAAATATCCTTGACCTTATGTTTCTGGATTCAGTAGATGATCGTTTTGAGAAACAGAGTAGGACAGAGAGTGATTGGGGAAAACAGTGCTTGTTTGGGTGGTGTTGGCTCACCTGTCTATTGTTTGCATATATGCTGGAGAGAGGCGAATGCAGTTCTCTGTTGTGTAATTCATGCCAATTGCACAATCATCCAGGATTTTGAAAAACAGTAAATGAGGTAGCAGAGGACTGGCAATTGCAAGCTTTGATTCTGAATACAGGCGCAGCCATAACTACAGAGTTATATGAACAGATTGCTATCCGTAGATTGAACTTCCAAGCATATGCATGTCTTAAACTTAAACTTAACACTGTGACTGTGATGCTATTTATTAGCTTTTTATATGTGAGCTGAAGGATATGTGTGAGAACGAATGAACCAGTGTTTACCCAGTGTTAATCAAACAGCCTTCCAGATGGCCTAAGAGGCTTCCACTGATAGACAGAAATGCTCTTCAGCAGTGTGATATAATTGGAAAAGGCTAAGTGTCAGTTCATATTAGGGAGGAATTTGACCTGACAGAGAACACTAGCATAAGTTTTGTGTACAGCCGGCCAAATTAACCTAAGTGGCTGTTTTAATGAAGGCCTGTAAGTGAGTAAGGGGTTTTATTTTTAAAAGGAGAGGTTTAGGATTCTGACAGACAGACATTTTCAGACCTAGAAGCAACGTGTTGCATCCTTCTGCCCACTGACTCCCCGTTCTACCCTTCTGCCAGGGGCAGGTGCCCTCACAGGTAGGCTGGAAGAAGGGAGCAGGTTCCCATGACTGCGCTGCTTCCAGTCACTCACCGCCATCTTAGCCCAAACGACTGTGAAAATAAGTTTGTGCTAATCTGCAAGAGGAATGGGAATACTTGAAATACGATGGCACGTTTCCCTCTGCCACCTCTACTACCTTAAGCACAATACTCTGCAGGGAAAGGCAGAAAAGGTAGGGGGGGCACAAAGGCTCTTGTGCCTGCCGCCAAGGACACATACCTCAGTGCCCCAAGTTCAGAGTTACAGGAACGTCTGTGTGGAGCTCTGAAATACTGAGATCCAGTTCAAAGAGATGGGGTTTAGTCACCCTTTTTTTTTTTTTTTTTTTTTTGAACCAGATAGTTCAGGTTTCCTGATAGATTTCATTCCCTCACCTCAACATCTAGACAGGTTTCCAGCCCTCCCCTCAGGAGGACAGGACACACTTCTTAACCAGGGTAAGAATTTCAGGTTGAATACAGCATTATAATCAGGGGTTTCTGTGAGCAGTAAAGACGTGCATTAACTTATAAACACGTAAGCAAAAACAATCTCCTGCCCAAGAACAGAAAATCTGAAATAGATAGGTGCAGTCACAGTGTGTGTCCACTTCTCCTTGGCTAAGGCTCCATAGTTATGGAACTACCTTCCAGAAAACCAAAGATCTCGCCACCTACATAGTGAATTATAAGACGTCTCTGCACGTAAGTACCTGGAAAATAAATAAGAGTTGGAAAGGTAAAGAGGAGCATGGATATCAAAACAGGAACTAGTGATGCAAGGTTAAGCATAATACAGCTATTTTGAGGAATTATTTAGAAAAAAAAATAGAGTCATCACAGCTGTTTGGATCTCTTTGAATTAAAGGGTACTGACACCACTTCAAACACCTGAGGTTTGAATGATGCCACTAATAGAGCTGTCTGGACTTGGACATCAGCTCATTAGCATCTTGGAGCAGCAGCTGGGGCCACTTGGTGGTGATCTCTTGCTTGCTAGAGAATCGGAAGACAATAAAGAAATACTGAGCACCTGAAGGGACGCATTGCTTGGCCAAGGATGAGGACATGTTTGTATTGACAGCAATAAAAAAGAGGGGGGAAACGTAAAACCTCTTTTTTTTCCCCTTGTTTTTCACTAAGATGGACTGATATAGCAATCAAAACCACATTCACGTTCACACCAGCAGGCTATGAGAGAAGGCAGTCAACAGCCCCCCATGGTCACCAGCTGTAGGTGCTGCGGGAAATGAGGTAGAGGCTGTTTCCACCATGCCGTAACCACCTCTCACTTGGAATCTGCCTTTCCTTCGGTACCAAGAATTATATGTTGTTGATGGAAGAAAGACTTCTCCCTCCCTTTTGTTCTCATTTTCTCAGGTCCTTAGGGCATATGGGATTTATTTGATTTTTATTTTGTTGTCAGAGGTATAAAAATCATTTATTTGTATGGAGGTATCCATTTTTTCTATCTGCTAATTTCAACAGCCTTCTGGGTATCTGTCTTCTGTCCCATCTCCCACCATCACACTACCAGATAAGAAGCAGAGAGGTCAAGGGAAGGTAGCCTGATAAATAGATTCCTCACAGTAGATTTTTATCATGACAGTCTGTAGTGCCACAATGTGAGTGCTCTTCAGTTGTCTCTATTTTTGATGTATTATTATCAAGAGCCTTTAAAAATGTAAGAGAAACTTGATTCCAGTCAAGTGTAAGCTTGTCAGTTCCTTGTGTATCACTTAGTCCATGCCTAATGAACCACTGAAGACCATTTTCTCTGCAGTAAAAATTCAATTTCCATAAAAAAAGATCTACTTTGAATAACTTTTTAAGTTCAAACCTATGTATTATTTAATACCTAGACATAAATTGATTCTTTCCTAGATAAAGGTTCAGAGAAAGGCCTAGGTACCACTTAAGTTTCATATGAATATTTTTAACGTTTGACTCTATGTGATGTTCATTTTTGTGAACTTGTTTGAGAAGATTCCCATGGTATTGCAACTGCAGGAGGGGATCATGTGTATGTATTGGTATCTCCCAAACATGAACTTCTCAGCTGATAACAAAAAAAGGAGGCCTGAACGTTGTGTGCACAACAGACTCCTCGGCTAACAGAAAGTATCCAACTGCCAGTGATCTCCAAAAACTGAGTCTCTGATAATGAAGATACTTCCTTCAGTCTGATGGGACTGAATTCAGACCTTAGAAACATTACTAACATCAAAGGGAAATACTTATACGAACACCAGAGAAAGGGTAAAGGCTGTATTGATTTCAGTTAAAAATAGTTTTATAGAAGTGCTTAAACCAATTCAAGTCTGTTGAAAGAGCTGTCAGGGCATAGTTTAAAAAGATCCTAAATTGAACAAAGTATTCCAGGGACACTTTGTTCGTAGTTGTTTAAAAAGGCAGGCACACTTTTTTACCTCTGTGGCAAATATATAGTGAGCTTAACTGACTGGTCCTTAAATCCTCATTTCAGGTCTAACACACACATGCAGATAATATCTAATTTTATATTAAACAATATGCATGGAGAAAGCTCTACTAATGGTTATGAGAGTAGAGAAGGTCCATAAAATATTGAAAGGTTTTAATGGAGTTTTTGTATTAACTGAGTTCCTTCTTTTCCTTTATGATCAGAAGACTCTGACAAAAATTATTGATTACTGATGATGATATGTATCTATTGACTAAAAGCAGGAAGCTAAATAAGGGGTTGGGACATTTGGAAAGTTGGGCATCAAAAAACATGGCAAATATTTACTGAGCCTTACCTGTAATTCCTTTTGTACTTTTTTCTATAGGCACTTAATCTTTCTTGCACTGTCTGGGGAGATCCTACTCCAGAGGTCTCATGGCTGAAGAATGAAAAATCATTTGTATCAGATGCTAATTGCATCCTGAAATTTGAATCTGGAAAAAACGTCAGCTTTACCATTTCTACTGTGTCCACACATGACTCTGGGAAATACAGCATTGTGGTGAAGAACAAGTACGGCACAGAGACCAGCGATGTCACTGTAAGTGTGTTCATACCTGAGGAAGAGAGACAGCCTGAGCAAGAGAAAAAGAAAGAAGATAAGAAAACGAATGTGTGAATTTAAGCCTAGGAAACAGAAGTATGGGGGAGATTTTTGGATCATAGGCTGACATAATCTGTGTGCGTAAACGGCTTTCTGCTTTAGCAGGCAGCCTTGGATTTTTCCATTCACTTCACTTTTGTTTCCAATACATTTAACTGTGCCAGGGAAAACAGGGCCTTTCCTAAATATCTTCTTACTGCTAACTTCACAGAACCCAGCTGTAGCATCTTCACCCAGGCCAGATGCATGTTGGCTGTAAACACAGGCCGACCATTTGACCCTGTTCCTGGAGCATTTGACCATACAACAAAAATAGGAAGGGTGAAGGATCATTTCGTGAGAGGCAACTGATGAAGTAGATGGAAAGATAAAAAACGATTGAGGCATTTTTGAGCAGCAGTTTAGATTTGTGCCAACTTCCGTAAAGTAGCATAGGTGGAATGTGTTAGACAATTAAATCATGGAGGTATTAGTGCTAGTTTTGTCTACATTAAGGCCCCTTTGTATTGCTGTGTTAATTTAGAGAGGCCTTAATATGGGTGTCATCTACCTCCATAAATATTGTTTAATCTGCCCAATTGGGGTAAAAGTACTGTAACATAAAGGAAAATTAGGCTTAGGAGGCCCAAATACTAATGCGTGTGTGTGTGTGTCTGCAAAAATGTACGAACTCTCCTCTGTGTTCACAAATAAACAATTCACTTCTTTCCTTCCATCACAAGCTCGTTTCACTGTGTCTTGTTTTACTAGTCACGGCTCTGGTAGTTGTGCACAGTATCTTAGTCTCTTAATGCTTTCACCACTGTAATTACCTCTAGCTTTCCTTTAGATCCCTGTTAATCTTCACTTTACTGTTCACGACAAAACCCACAGTGGCATCTCATGGCAACTTTCTGCCCAGACCTTGACTGCTTCACATCTCAACTTAACAAGGTATTTTTGCAAATTCAGGCTCAGGAGTGGTTTCATGCAATTCAATGGACCTGCTCATGAATTTTCATTTAAGGGTGTCAGGTGAGTATTTTGTTAGACTGAGACCTCAGTTAATGTCATCCAAACTGAACACTGGAGATCAGAAATAATATATCTTGTAAAGCTACAAAAAGAATCTTCACTGGAACATAGAAAAAAATGTAGGTTTTTTTCAGACAAAAACATTTCAGACAAAAACCCATTTGTCCAGATCTTTGAACACACTTATATAGATTAAAAACTCCATGTCAGCTATTTTGCAACAATGCCACTGATTATTATTAGCTGAGGAAGAGCAGCAGAATGTATGTATATATACATCCTGCTGGACATACATATGATCTGTACACGTGATACAATATATATCATATATATATATGATCAGAAGCAGTTATCAGTCCAATTGCTAGTTAGGAGAGCAACGTGCCATATTAATAAATTCTTTTCATTACTAGTCTCACAACAGCACAATTCTTCACATCAAAATCTAAAGAACTAACGTACATATTTTTAGTATAAGCATGATGTGTGTGCACCTTTCACATACTTTCTCTTGTCATTTTTAGCTGCTGTGCCTGCAGACAAAGTGCTGCTTCCCAGGCACTCATTTTGCTGCAGTACTGACATGTCTGTGAGGGTGCCACTAGTAAGTGCTGCACAGTTAATCCTCACTTAAACCCTTGCCATCTGAGGTTTACTGTCACCTAACATTAAAGGCGAAGCAGAAGCATTAGGGAATTCTTAACAGCTCAGACAGCAATAGATTCAACACAGTTATCAATGGTGAAAATTGTGATTTTTGCAATTTTTTAATAGAGGGTGTTTTTTTAATCAGTTTCTATAAAGGGATAATGATTATGATATTAATAATTTAAAAAAAAATAATTCCTATTTAGCTCAGATTTATGACCTACCAAAATATGTTAGCATGTGCTTAACTTTACGCATAAAGAGTACCCCCAGTGTCATGGAACGTGTTAAGTTCATCTGGTATAAATCTTTTTTCTTCCAGAATAGATTTCACATCACAGGGATTTTTAACATGAAATTATGTAAGACTGTGTTTTCAGCATTTCGTATAAACAGTGTATGTGTTCACACCACCTTATCTCCTAAAATAGTTAAAACTCAAGTATCAAACCTGATGACATTATTGCAATTTTAACGTTTAAGTGTGTAATTATGTACATTAATGAATCTCTTATAAATATCTGTTAAAAAAAAAGTTGACTATTTAGTCACAACAGCTGCATATCAGACAAAGTAAAGCAGCGTGATTTTTAAATTTCAATATTCATGAGAATATCTATAATTTGAGGTACAGCAAGCTTTCCAAGTTTAAAGAACTAAGGTAAAATTATTTTATAATTTTGCTTAGCATGACATAAAGCCAATTCAAGGATCAGAAGCAGGTTGCTCTGTCTTGTCTAGCACATACACCTTAAAAGCAAGCATCGCTTCCCTCCTCAAGCGCAAATAAGACTATGACTTGCTCTTTGCAGTACCTGATAACTGGTGTTTATTATTTAGTATTAGCATTTTTTTAATAATGATTGCATTTTGGCAGCAGTCTGTTTTTACTACTTTATCTTCAAAGATCTGTCCTTCTGCCTCCCTCTTTTTGGCAGAACTGCAAGGGGATACAAGTGGGCCATTTCCCAGATAACAGGCTGGATTCTACTTCTCTCTGCTTCAGGAGATGTATGTGCACCTGAATGTTAGAGTAATAGCTGCTTCTAAATGTGTTGCTCCCAGGGATTCAGTTATGGTGGTTTCAAACTGAATTTGTGATGCACCCACGTTTCTCGCTTGTGCACTTTTTGTTCTTGCTTTGCTTCAGGTGATTGTGATTTCTGTGTCAGGACAGACTGACACAGTCCAAGGACAAGATCAAAATAATACGACTGTATCTAAAAAGAAAAAAACAACAACCGCAAGCAAACAGAAGGAAGGGGGAAAGAAAGGTAAGAGCACTTTTACCTTTATGGTCTTCTACTCCAATGAAAAAATTGTTAAACATTATGCGGTTAATATTCTGCTCCAATTTCTCAGGTCCCAAACAATCAAGTTTACAGTATGTATGCTCTTAATCAACAGCAAATGCAAAGGATGAATTGCCAGGTTAAATCTCAGTGTGAGATTTAAATCAACACTTTTAAATCGCCTTACCACTGGGCTGCACCTTTCCACTGCTCACCTTGGCTCACCCAGCTGATGAAAGTGTTTTAAGCCATAATAAATACTTCCAGATTTCTAAGTGCGGAGGAAAGGCCTCCTAAGCATGTATATATCCACACATGGTGTTATTTTCCAAAGTGAGACTCATTTTGGCAGCTAGACATTTCACACCAAAAAAAAAAAAAAAAAGCTCATGCTAATTAAGGGACACTAAATGCCAAAATGTTTTAGAAAAGCCTGATCCTATAGCTATTATTTGAAGTTAATAAATTATCCTCTCTTAGTTTAATGTCTATATTGAATAGTAAAGTTGGAATTATAAATGACCATTTTTTTGTCCGATTTAGAGAAAAGGTGGAAGATTAAAAGCTCTCTGGTGATTCATCATTCTTGTATATTACAGATTTTTACTGTTCTTTTAGACTCTTACTATATAATTGCTACTTGGACATTGATTTATTCTTCACAATTACAACTCCCTCGTGTAGAGCATTTTAACTCCAAATAAGGCTTAAATTCCAACATTATCAGAACATCTGTTTTACATATTTTTGCCTAAGTATTTTTTCCTTGTATACAGAGTGTATACATTTTATATCATTGCTGACAAAACATTTTATACTTGTATTTCCCTCCCCTTTCTGCTCCTAAGGCAAGAACAAGTATTTAACTGCATTTCTGTCCTCTCTTGCCTTCCTGGTATGGGTAATCTAGACATTTCTGAGCTTTCTGTAAATTAGGTGACTTACATGAGAAACAATAATTTACATCTGTAAATGTTTTGCACGTTCTACCCTGTAATCTTTTTAACTAGGACCATAAAGACTTGGGCTTGGTTTTGGCCCTGTAAAAAGCAGTAATATTATTTGTGATACTGAATCTCTTTATATGGGTATGGGAAGAGGAAAAGAACATAAGGTCAAAATCAATGTGAAAGTAAATCTTACTTGCATACCTCTGTGTTGCTGAGCGTAGTAAATATAAGGGAAATTTTATTACTTCTCCTAAATTAGATTTTATTAAGCCACACGTAGAAGAAATTATTGCTACAGAAGAGACACCTGATCCAAATGAAATCCCCCCTGTGGAAACAGAAAAGGATACAAAAAGCAACAAGCAAGCAGCAAAGACGACTGACGTAAAGGCAGCAGCAGCAGAAATGGTTCCTCAGCCTGCAGAAAGCTCGGATAAGCAGGCAAAGAAACCACTGGGAAAAAAGCCTTGAGTAAACCCCACCATTCTTGAATGAAGAATGTGATCCTGCTGTGGTCTGGATGATAAGCTCAAGCTGAGGTTTCATGGGTGGTAGACTAGCTGTAATATTTTAACACACAAGTTTATTAGTGGGTTTTTTACAATATTTGTAATACTTCACAACTTTAAATGCATAGTGGGTGGGCACCTATGTCTCAGTACCAGCTTAATTGCACTGCAGTCATTTCTAAGTATCTTAACTTAAGATGGATCTAAGTATCCATGTACTGACAAGGTGAATTTAATTACTAAAAAATGTCCACGATAGCCAGAGTTTATTAGCATGGATCCTGTCTAGAACTGACATATTTATTACTCTGTAAAAGACTATTGATACCAGTTATGCGGATCTGTTAATTGATATTGGTAGGCCATCACAGCCTGAGGCAGACCGCGCTCACTTTCTCAAGGAAACCATACGTATGGTCCTCTTAATGCCACCTGGGCTGTACTTTTCACCATGAACAACTGGGCCACAGGGGAAGACCTTCAGAAACACAACCATCTCCTATGGATGCAGGGGGGACCAGAAGTAGGTTTTCTTTTGATCCAAGTTTCTTTTGTGCAAATCTGTCCAATCAGGTGGATGAGGATGACATCTGGCCATTTCTTTTCACTGGGACTCACGTGACTGCTTCTCAGGCCCTCCAGTAATTCCCCCACAGCCTCGGTGAGGTACTATGGATATAGCATTAACCCATAAATTATCAGCTGCCCCATGTGCTCGTATCTCTCCACTGTTTCTGCTACAGCCATCATATTTCTGTTTCCAATCCACTGTCCTCCTTCCCCTCACCAGGATATCAGACCCACTGGTTTCTTGTAAGAGAGCGCAGCTTCACGGTCCATGTAAGCAAGGAATAAATATAAGCCAAGAACCTCAGCTTTAAATCACTGCTGCACTCATTCACATTCATTACTGTTTTCATTCACGTGTTTATGTACTGAGGATATAGGAAAACATGACTCATTTGTGGATGCTTAGATACGTTGAAAGAAGCAGAGTTCAATCTGAAAAACCAACCAATAAAAACAAAGGTCAGGATTTATTCTGTTAATATGCAAATTATCAAGTACAAGAAATAAAAATAAGATATATGAATTACTAGGAGAATATTTTTATTGATTTCAACTCTTAGAAGGCTCTAGCATATTATATTGGCTTTTTCCAGAAGGATTATTGAGGAATGATTACTGAACTCCACTGATGGAGTGTTAGGTCTATCACAAATCTGGAAATACTGAAAAAACAAGAAGTATCAGTTTCTAATCCATCCTTTTAGAATTGTTAGCATGAGAGAACAAAAAATCCTAATAGCAAGTAAATGCGTAACACCTGAGACACAGATATCTCTGATGGAAAGCAAGCCATTTCCTTCCAGTAGAATTCCAACAGCATTATTCGACTCTTTAAAACTAACAGAAAGATTCCTGCTGGATCAAATACTAGATACAGAGCTTATACAGAGGCAATTAGAGTAATAACATTTCTGTAAACAAGGTAAAGAATTTAAATAATTTGGGTGGTCCATTCTGAGTGACAGAAAGATGTAGGATGCAATAGAGGAAAAATTATGCAAATGAAAACATTGACTGCTACACAGTCAAAGTGGTGGGAGAAACTTAAAATTCAGACTGAACTACAACTAAAATCATCCTACTAGACTTAGGTACCATTTGACACATAAAACTTGGTTCAGTTCTACATCACATCTTGTCCTACATCTTTGTGTTACAGTTTAAATCAGTAGAAACCTGGAGTAGCCCAGCAGTGAACGGCGTAGATCCCACACAGAAATGCAGTAAGGAGCATTTCCATGGGAAGAGGCTTTTTAAATGAGAACCTTGGGTTGTCATGCAACTGTTGCAGAAAATGATAAATATCTACAGATGTGCAATTACACCACTCTGCTGGAGAGGTACGGAGTGTGGCCTTTCAAAACGTTACAAAGCTGCAGGTTGTTTCACACAGCTCTCAACCGCTCCTGGCCACGGCAATTTTAACTTGCCTCAGCTCTCTAAAAATCCATCACCTCTTACAGCTCCTTCGGGCTGGGAGCCTGTCTCCCACAAACATCAACAGCAGCGTGTAAGTTATATATAGAACAGCCTGTACCACTCACAGCCTGATCCAATTCCTGCAAAATGCCACAAGGGTCTTTTCACTGGTTTTAATAGAAAACAAGCCAGATCTCAGTTGAATGTTCTAAAAATGTCCCAAATCTCAGATTACAAAGCCCATTTTGCTCACTGTGAAGCCAATGGCAGATCTCCCTTTTGCATCGTTGTAGCAGAATCAGGTCTTCGCTTTTTGTTGAAAGTAAAAACAGTATTTTCCTGATATTTCAATTAAAGCCTACTGGAAATACTTTTTAAAATTTAAACTAAAATGCCCTAGGGTTTGGGGGGTTTTTTTTGTTAAATTTGGATGGTTCCTTAAAAAGCTGGAACTGCATCAATATTTACATTAGTATCGTTCTACTGGAAACTATATGCTACCCAGAAGCATAGTGTTGTTATGCATGGTAAATGAAATACACAAATAAACATATCAAAGTTTTAAAAAACCCTTCGTTTTTTATTTAAGCTGTAGCTGTTTACAAAGGTGTAACAAAACATTCAAATATTTGTTGAGTATGTTAAAGTTTATGTTACTACATTTGAGTAATTTTTTCTTGCAATCTAAATGTATAATTTATATTCTCCATAACTATGAAAAATTGTTTCAGTCTCTGTCCATTACATGATAGAATGCAAATTATTTCTGAAGCAACAGAATCTCCTATCAAACACACAGAACCATTCCACTATATTTAAATTCAGACACTGGCTGCAATGTTTATCTGAAGTGCCACTTCTGGATAGTATCTTCTTTCTCACCTACATATTCCATTCCAGCATGCATTACTCTATACTCAAATTTATAACCCTATTATAAATTCATATTCGTGTGTTATAACAACCGTATTTAACAGTGTGGGAAGGTGTTGCATTAAGCTATGCTATCTAATCACCTTCCAAAATTAAAAAGGCTGATTTTTGAAGTTGAAAGAAGATGTGAAAAACAGGCTTTGTCTTCCACTGTAGTAAAGGCATTGTGATTCCAGGTGTCCTTGAATTCTTCTAAGAACTACTTCTGGATTTATTAGCCCATTATAGAGGAAGACCTGTCTGTGGTCTGAGACTGATAAACTGTCATTTGATAATATGTAAAGCCGCAATCTTTGAAGCAGCTAGTTGCAAAGTGAGAACATCCTTAAACTAGCATAGGGTGGACCTTTGCTCTGTATCCTTGAACAGTAACTATAAAGTGAAGGGATGAACAATACTCCATTTAAGCTGCACTTACACTGACCAGACACCTGAAACAAATCTTTCCACACAAGTTTTCTCGTGTTATTAAGAGGATAGTAAGTCTTAAGAACTGAAGTAAAATGTTGTCCAGGGAGAAGAGCAACAAAAGCTGTAAAGAGAAAAATGTTAGAGAAACTGCCCTGTTTCACAAGGGCTTCTGGAAATGAAGGTACTGTGAGAGAGACCGTGAGGGGACGAGACCGATGGCAAGGAGAGGAAGGCAGGCACCAGATTTGCCTGCAATCTTCTGCTGACTTTTCCCCTTGTCTCACTTCCTATTTCATTATGCAAGATATCTTTCCTGTAATCTTTCTCCTTCTGCGTTTTCAAATGCAATCCCTTTCCTTCCCTCTTTCCCCACCTTGCACCTTCTACTATCCATCCTATTTGATACAGTCATCTCCATTTACTTTTTCATCATTTGTACTAACAGGAGCAGAATAAAACCTCCTACTTACTTAGGCTGTGATTTTGGCAAGGATAAGGAACCTCTGAACAGGAGGCCTGAAACCCTATCGTACCTATTATCAGAAGATGGTTTGTGAAACACGCGCAAATGATTGACAAAGAAGGGAGAAATATTGCTCATGTGAGACTTGATCTGAGTGTGCTGCCTTAACCAAACACCCTAAACCTACAAACAAGCCCATCAACTACAGCGGCACTATCGGTGTGCTTAAATTGGTGGCTCAGGGTATGGCCAAGGTGCAGCCCTGAATCCTTGCTACTGACTTTCTTCGTTTTTTTCCAACCGTTAAATGGGATTAAAAGGACAAACTAAATTAAATTGGTACATGCTGTCATAATGTCATTCCGATGTCAGAGACGTTATTGAAACACTCCTGAGAGGACATGCACCAGTCATGGCTAAGATGCAGGGATAAGGAGTCCCTGAGGTTTACAGCCAAGATATAACAGATAGTCTAAACAACAATTAAAAAACAGAAAAAAGTTTAAGGATATCCTGACTGCTGCAATATGAGCATGGGTGATGGTGGGTATGGAACAAATGACTGCTCCAAACAATGGCTTCTGGGTGTCGTATGCACACAAAAAAGGCAAAATGATGTAACAAAATCTCATCGCTTATGTCAGCTTTTTTTGCCGTATGTGGCCAGACTTTTTTTTCAACTGCCGTGACAACTAAGCAAAAGGCCACTTTTTCCTTCATCTACAAATGTCAGCAACATGTTGAGCGCACAGGCTCAATGCAAGCTGGGAGTTGGTGCTACACGCCTATGTTGTCCCAAAACTTGTGGGATCGTTCACCCAGTGTGCAAGCCAGTAACACACACAGTCAATGTATTAGTTATTTATGAGCAGTTCTGAACAGAAATGGGTGCTAGGGCATACTTCCGCAAAGCTAGCACACCTGACATTGGAACAATCATTCATTTATACATTCTGAATTAATGTAATTAACATATTCATTGTTCATCAACTTTTTACTGGTGCTCATAATTCCTTATCTTGAAGCTGATTGGTGTGAAATGTCCTCGTCTTCCTTTAAAGGTAAAGTGTGTCTTAATTTTACCGTGCAAGCTCTGTGGGTGAGGGTCTTCAAGCGGAGGCGGGCATCCTAACTTCTAGAGGAGTGGTTTTCATATTATAATTAGTCCAGTTCACCTGTAGGGCACATTTCATGGGCTACAGCCAAGTTTCTTGGGCCATCAGTGCACTAAAGGTTCTGGTACCTGGTTTTAGGTTCCTTCTATCCCATTGTCTTGTCAAGAATCATTTACCCAAATGATTTACTGAGTTACAACTATAGAGGTTTTGACATCATCATCACTCCTTCCCATGTCCCTGATGGGGAAAATAATAGTGATGTTTGCGGTGAAAAGGCAAAATGAACATAAATGAGGTGGCAGGTTTCCTGTGGCCTGGAGGCCTTGGTTTAACTACTAGTGAGTTCTGGTTCAACAAGGACCACAAATCATGCATAGCTGCAGAGCGATCCTATCTACACCACTGGGGTGTGTAACTCCACGCAATCATAATGGAAACAAATTTCACTCGATGCAGCTGTGGAAAATGCAAGCCATTTTCACAGCTTGATTGTAATCTTCTACGTGCAGGTACAAAAGAGTAGAGAATACAAAAGGAAAATACTGAGAGCCGTCTACTTCTGTAGCCTTCTGATTGTCTGCAGATGATAATAGAGGAATGGAAAAGGTTACCTGAAGGGAAAATGTTGTGCTTCCAAACAAATGCTCTTTAATCAGAAGTGCCTATTCCAGGTCTGAAATAGAAAAGTACGATTTGTCAATTTGTTACCCTTTTTCAAGTAAAGATTTTCCTGTCACCTAAGAAGCTAGCCTGCTTTTGTATTATCCTTGATCCTGTAATAGGATGTAGCTTAAAACTGATACTTGAGGATGTATGATAGATTTAGCCCCTACCTCTTATCTCCCTGTGAACAGGGCGCTCTGGAGTTGTCCCCTCCACTAAAACAATCACTTGCTGTTATGACCAGCAAAGTCACAGGAACATAAACAAAAACATTCTGTCAGATCAACCCCTGATGAGGTTACCCTCACAGACTAAGGAATGAAGATGCCAAATAAGGAACTTGGTAAAGCAGGGAAAAGAGCTATTAGCTGAAGCACAGACAGATGTTTATGACAGATGTTATGCTAATGTGGCTAGGTAATTATTATTATGACATTATATTCAAATGGAAGGTCTCTTCAGAAAACTGCTGCAGTTGAAACACGGCTGCACTGAAGGGTGGAAAATTGCTCCATTAGTCTGTGCCACATCCATTTATCCTGAGTCCTGGAAAGCGTTCCAAAACTGACTCTGAATTTCTAACATGACAACATCCTCATCAAAATGGGCAGGCGTGAAATCTGACCTTTCATTCTTTTTACATATGTATAATATAGTCACTTGATACACATAATTTTGCGTTCGTGCCTTCTTCCATGAACTGCTTTCTTTAAAAATTCAGCCTGCACGTTATGCGGGGATAGAATTTTTTAGTTCCATGCTAAAAGGGATTTAAATATATTATTTGCAAATAAGCAAACTCGCTGGCATAATCTTTTAGGCAGCTTGTACCAGGAGGTACAGATTAATAAGCAGATCTTATCTGTTTGTAGGACTGGTACAAAAGATTGTCAAGAATCTTTTGAGAGATGCATGGATGGTAAACTTTGTCTATACGCTACTTTGCATGCTCGTGTGTCTTTTTGTCAGTTGCATTGAATACTGTTAACTAGCTCAGTTTTTTATGTGACAATTACATAAAACCTATGTGAGAGCCCAAAATGGCCCTAACAAATGGGGCAAAGTGGACTGTTAACAAAACTCTCATGAACAGATTGGCAGATGAAAAAGTAATCGGCAAATACAAGTGTGGTAAAATAAAGAAGTAACGCGGATAGAGATAAAACACCTAATTCACATTCATGAAACCTAAACTGTATTTCCAACGATGCCGGTCCTCTTTTCTTTCCCCTTTTTTGTACTGCAAGCTGTCCTCACACTGCTGGGTGAGGATATTATACCATTTTAGTACATATTCTGTCTCAGTATCACCCGGGGCCTCTGGGCAACAGCGTGACTCAAGTAATAACACATAATCAAGCCAACTTCAGTGGGCAGCGGCGTGAATCACAAAAGCGGTGGCAATGAAGCTGCTGACCTGAAACACATACCTAGCCTGCTGGACACGTTTGGATTTTGCAATTTTACACTTGCGTTTAGAGAAATAAATAAAATATTCTTTTCCAGCCTCCTCTGGGTAGACCGGCAACTTTCAAAAGGATGCAGCCACAGATGTAGAAAGCGGCGAACACCCTGAACGCGGAGTTTCTTCTGAAACGTCCCCGTGGGGAGCCGTTAGTTGTGAGGTGCAGCTCCGCCTACGGCTCGGCTGCCCACCGCCTCAGCCTGAGGAACCGGGCACCGCGGCAGGCGGCCGGGACGCCTCCTCCCGCGAGCCATGGCCGCGCCGCGCTTGCGGAGAGGACGGCGGGCGAGGACGGCGAGCCCGGGGCAGGCCGCCCGTACCGGGCCGCGGTCGCCACAGCCTCTGCCTCTCTGTGCCCCTTCGCTGGCGCCAGCTGAAGTGCCCGCAGCCGCCTCCGCCCCCACACGCCCCGCCACAGCACAGAACGCGGCGGCGACTCCGACCGCGCCGCTCCCGCTGAGGCGCAGCCCGCCCCGCGCACGCGCACCCGCCAAGCGCGCCCGCCCGTTTCCCTCCTCCCCCTACGCGCTCGTCGCCCCGAGGTCACGTGGCGCCCGGGGCGAGGCGGGGCCGCGCTGCTGAGGTGGCGCGCGCGCGCGCCCTGCCTTGCCCGCCCGCCCGCTGCCNGGCGGAGGGGGGGAGGCGCCGAGCCATCCCGGACGGCTGCGGGGGAAGGTGGGCGGCGGAGGAGGGCCTGCCCCGGCCGCTGGCCCGGCCTCGCTCCCCTCCCCGAAGAGGGCTGCGAGCAGCGGCGAGGTGGCGGGGAAGGCAGGGGGGGACGGTCCCTCACGACCGCTGGCTGCCGGGGGGGATGGGTGGGGGATCTGCCACCCTGCTCGCCCCGCTGGCCGGCGCCGGGTGACCCCTGGAGCTGGGTTCCAGACGCGCGGCGGCATGAGGCTGGCGAGCCGCTGGGAAACGGCGGTTCTGCCCGCTCGGCTTTGGCCGTGCGGCTCCCGAGTGCTGACAGTCGCGATAGGTGCCTCGCTGCCCCCCGCTCCTTCCGTTTTACGGGTACGCGGTTCTGAAACTCGGGCTGCCAAAGTTGCGTACCTGCGGGGCGCTCCTGCGTTGGCTTTTGCCGTTTATCCCTGCTGGTGTAGGGAGCGTGAAGCGTTAATCACTGGAAGTACGCTGTCTGCATTTTTTTGGTGTATGTAGCTTGAGTTTTTGCCAGGTGCACGTCTAAATTAATTTGCGTGGTCTACATTTTTCCTATTGTTAAGTGGCTCCTGAGTACATGTAGCAGACATCAGTGGGTTTTTTTTAATAGGGCAAGACAATACGCTGTTTAAACGTGTGCATTTCCATCCAAAAAAAATGATGTCATAAATATACCTGTGTTTTGGCTGCACTTTGTATATGCACATCACCTGATTACTTTCCCCCTTCCCCCCCAAAAAAACAAAATTCCATTGTTATTATGAAAAAGCGTTTGTTAGACGTAGCCCATGAAGGTACTTGCTGTATTTAGGATACCATCAGAGGAGAAGATGGTAGACAGTCCTACAGAACTCAGTTGTTTGGGTTTGGTTTTTTTATACTTTCCAATAGCACTTCTTAGGACAATTTCGAATACTGAGTTCTTAATGCCTGCAAAATACACTGGAAGAGGGAAAAGCGTGTAGTGTTATACACGTTTTAAGAATGTACAGATACTCGTTAGTCAGAATGAAAAGTCGTAAGCCACAATATGCCTTCACTTTGTGTTGCTGAAAGCGTGGGCATGTCCGTCATTCAGTAGACACCTGACCGTTGTTTGTGTGCGTACTACGCACCTAGCTCCAGCTGGGGCCATCAGTTGTTCCTTCTGTCCTAGCCCCTCCTATAGCTTCTTCACAGCCCAGAACGTACAGGAATGTAAACAATTTTGCCATCTCCTCCAAAAATCAAGGAAGATCTCTTTACCTGAGTAAAGTAAAGGAATGATCTGTGAGGTGCTCTGTAAAGACGTATTACTATTATGTAAGAGAATATTAAACTGATAAGCCGAAGTTAAAAAGTTTCTAAATGAACTCAGGATGTCAAGAACTTTGACTGAAATGTATTATCTGATATTATACTTAATTACAGTAGGAATAACTAGATAGTGGCGAAAAGCTCTTGTAAGCAATTGCAGCATTAATTTTTAAGCTTGTAGCGTAACTTTTCAGTTAAGCATATCAAAATGCTTGGGTTTTTTAATGGGCTGCAAAAGAGGTGGTGTTTACTTGTCTTAGTACTTAACATTTTGGTTTGTTACAAAATTAAGCTTAGTTCTTTGTTGGTATTTACTTTGAAGACATACATGTAAAATGCTCCAGTTTTGCAGCGCAGAGAACTGGAACATAAAAGAACTCCTTATGTATCTTGAGGCCCAGAACAGCCCTTCTTTGCGTTGCACACTTTATGACTTGGTCATAACTTGGAATCTAGATCAGATAAAGCTGAAAGGATTTTGTTCAAAGCCACATTGGGAATCTCTAGAGGTTAAATTAGTTGCATTTCTCTCTTCTTGGAAGATGCTCGCACACTTAATACTCCAGATCACAATTTTCTTCTTTTCCAGTCTCTTACACCTTAAGTGGAAGATCGTAGCATTTGCAAATACGTTGTACATAACTGAAAAGGGATGAAAGGACACCTTCTGGTGGGAGATTCAGTGCTGCATGTTACATATCTACACAGTGAAAAAGCTTTCAGGCTTACACAGAACACTGGGTAATATGTTTGTGATCAAATTTAGGTCTAAAGCATATGCATTAGATGTCTGCATATTCTGAGAACATAAAGCAGTAGCATACTGTATCCCAGTGATTTTTGCATCTGGCAGTGCTGATCAGGAGTGCTTTCTTTATGAACGCTTGATCTTATTGAAGTTGCACTTTAAGGTTCTGCAGTAACACAAAGATGTCATCTCTGTAAATGTCTCACTGTTCTATAGGTAAGCAGAGTATTTTTTTTTTTAAAAAGTAGATAAAATTATCCACTTCAAGCATAACATTCTTCAAAGAATATTTCACTTAAATGAGTTTTTATTCCACCTAGCCACTATCTCATCTTGGTTGTTACAAACGATCTAGTATGTAGTAATGTTAGTGCTTACATTTCAGTTTGTGCAGGCAGGCTAGCTTAATATGAAACTGTCATGCCAAGTCAAGATGGATTGTCTTTGTGTTTGAGCTTAAGCAAACTTTGCGGATTTTTTTTGTTTTTGTAATTTTGATAGAAATTAGGTTTTTTCTTGTGTTTATATTTCAAGGGAATGTGCAAGCAGAGGATGCTAGCTTCCCCTTCCTTGTTAAGTATTTTATTGTTATCAGTTTCTTTCAGCATTGCAGTAATGTAATTAGTCATTAACTGCCAGAAGTTGTCTGAGTCATTCTTTTCCCCAAAACTAAGGGACGCTTCCTCATTGCTGCTGTCTGTAGGGATAAGAATTATAACTGAGGAACTGGCCCATTTCTTTATCCAAAGCGCTTAAGTCCAATACCAGAAATGTAAAGATGCAAAGTAATAATAGAAAAGACTCCAGTGTACCAGGTGACATTTTTGTGTTGGTCTACGTGGCTGAAGCCAGCACATACTAAGCCAGTCTTAGGCCCTGTCTTTAGGTTTACTTGTCTTTTTTTAGACTGCATAACTCAGGAAAAATAACTCCTGTCTCCTCAGGAAACGTACTTCTGGATTGATGGTTATGAAGGGCCTTCTAAAGGAAATGTGTAAAGGATTCTTTGCAAAAACTGTTTTAAAGAAGTGCTTCTAATAATATGTTGTAGCTGAGATTCCATTAGAAATGCAAGTAACTGTCTCTCACTTGGTTAACAATAGAATTTAGTTTGTGGTGGAATTGAAATACAATGGTTTAAGAAAAAAAAAATTACTTACTGGTGACTTAAAGGTGTTTGTTCTCCAAGTGAAAAGAGTGCAGGTTAACACAAACAAGAAATGTGTGAGGCTGCTTTACAGGTTTGTCATGTCCCATATAGACAGTGCAGATACGCTATCGTGTGCTAAGGGTGAACAGATAGGTCTGTCAGACACATGTGATCTCTGTGTTCATGAAAACTCAATAATGCAAGTAGATTGTGTTTGGTGAATGAGTAAGCATATGCTACTTTGCTCAGCTATATCTGATTTTTCCCCTTCCCAGCATCTCAGGCTATGAATGCCTTTGTGTGGGAATTCTGGAAGACTAGCAGTTTTACCTCATTTTCTAATAAAATAGCCAAGTCTTCTATGCAAATCAAATTTATTGATGTTGTTCTCTTTCTGTACATGTTCATCAGTTCAACAATATGCAGAGTCTATCAAGTAAAAAAAGTTTTCTTGTTTATGTATACTATATTTAGAACTTTTCATGTATTCCATATATGTATTTCTGGGAATAAGTGTATTTCTATTCTTTCTTGTCAGCCTGAAGATAAGTACTAGTCTCAGATCTTATATGCATGTATCCATTCCAGAGGTAATCAAATTATTCACACTAATAGATCAGTATTCATTTCAGGTTTAAATACATGGCTGTGTGTTTTTGCTTTGACTTTTAAGTCTTGGAAGGTTGTAAGAAAATATAAATACACCTGAGGCAGATCAGTGCCTGGAAAGAAACCTTTTTAAATGGAGAAAATAGAAAGATAAGGGGCTGCTCATTAGGGAAATGCTTGGTGCTTTCTTGAAACATGCAAGAAAAGCTTAATCTGCTTTCTCTCATCACATGTGAAAATGAGATAGATAGGATTTCTATTCAGAAACTTTTTCTGTGATATGTGTCTAGAAATAAGTTCAGCCAAGGATGATGTGGCTGTAGAAGAGTCTGTGCTGCTGGAAATAGGTCTGTCAAGTGTGGCAGGCACTTGTGTGGGATTTGCCTGTGCAGATTCCAAAGGGGTGCGCTCTTGGATTAGTCAGTTACTTCTTTTCAGTACCTTGAAAGAACTTAAGGACTTCATGTACATAAGAACTTTTCTGTGCATGTAACTGAAGTTTTTAAATCAACTGATCATTTTAACAGTAAAACTCACTTTATGGACTCTTAAAATATTCTTTGTTCACACTGAAGTTCCATTGTAAACAGGAAAAAAAGGTAACTTTACCAAAAAAAAAAAAAAGTGAAGAAAATGCTCAAATTAATACAAGGAAAGGATGCCATAATACTGGAATCAGATGATTTATAGTAGATCATACAGATATAAATATTGACATGTTATGGAAAGGGCAAGTCCAAGTAAACTGCGGATTTCCTGTTTTGCTATCTATTTTTTTTTCTTAGAGATAAAAAAAACCACCAAGCTGCACTGAAAAAAAAAAATCTAATTTGAATGGCTCTTGACTCTACCTGCCAGGAGATTTTGAGGATACTGGATTTATCGTCTTGTATCATAGATGGAATACTAGACATTTGATTTTACTCTTTATTTTAACCACCAGTTTAGTTGCTTTTGTATCATTGGTGTTTCTCTAATGTCTATTAACTGCTTGGATTCTTGTAGTATGCTGTTATTATTTGTGATGGGATGGTGGGGTGGGTTTTTTTCAATATTTTTATTTTTTTGGACAGCTGGGAGTTGTGAGTGAGAGCAGGTAATACAGCCTTTTAGTCTTTTTTTGGCATTTTTGAGCAGAATTTGGGTTTTAGTTGCACATAACTTTGCTAGAATATAAAACTTCATTGCAAGTTATGTATTAACCACCTTTGGTCTTTATATGGAAAATCTGAGCAAGTACATTAATTTTTTATAAAAAGTGAAACTTGATGGTATGTTTCCATTCTAGTAGAGAAAAAACTAGCTGTTTTCTCTTAGAAAAATTCTTTGAGGCAGATGGTCTTCATTCAGTATGTCTTCTGTTATTCATGTGTAAATTTAGTTTAATTTGGCAAAGTTATTAGATTTGAATTCGGTTTGAAAGTCTATAATGAGGCTGGATAGACTTTTGCAGTTAAAAGTAATAAAGGTGCTGTATTGAATGTATTTTATCACAAGCAGGAATGAGCAGAACTTTATTTCCAGTTTCAGTAAGCAGATGCTTCAGATCAGGGCTAGGGTCAAGAATTTGGGCACAGGAAGGTGTTTGCAGTCCCAGTCTGATTTTCATAATCTCTATAGGAGAACCAGGAACTCGTATGCTTTGTTTACACCTGATAGACAAAGTGTAAAAAATGCATAGAAATAAAGAAGTGTGGTGGAATTTAGGAATTGGAGTTGAGGCCTGGGGAGAAAGGACCTTTTCCAATGTCAGGATGGGGTGTGAGACTGAGAACTGTGGTGCTTAAGTTTTAGTTGATAGTAAAATAATGTGGGGCAGGATGAGGTGGCGGAGACATATGGGACATGAACAAAGGTTGTCCCGTACCTATTAGGATATGTTACTTAGAGGAGGATTTGTCTCAGCAAATTTATCCTGATCTCTAAGTGAATTGTGATTCTATACTGATAGAAACTCTTATCTATAGGATTTCTGCTTCCTTCGTTCCAGAGCTTGGAATGACATATACTGATGACAGCTGGGGAAAAAGTCCTGTAGCTGTGCTCTGGCTGCACTTGTTCCACAGTTCTTATACAGTACAATCAAATCACTTAAATGTAACTTTCACAGGCAATCAGGCTATTTGTTGTTGTTGTTTTTCTAATGACCATCTGGGATATGTAAATCTTACTAGCAGCTACAAACATAGCCTGTGGAAGCAACGTTTTGAATATGTAAAGAAGTAAAAAATGGAGGGAAACTCTCCAAAGTCAAATTTCAACTGTGCTAAAAACTCCTGTATTTTTAATTCTTAGTCTCCTGGCCTGAGTTTTCCATTGCATAGGTGAAAAAAAAAAAAAATACTGCATCTCTGGGATACTGTAAAACTAAAATGAAGGCAATCAAATATATTATGAAGGTTACTGTAGAAAAGTACCGTTTAAAAATGGGATCATACTTCCTGTCAGGGTTTTTGACTAGTGAGCAGTGGGATAAGATGTATAGACCTGCAAAGAGCGGGGAAGGGGAGAACATAGGATGATGACTGGTCTTTGTCAGCAGTATTAATTTGCGTGAGTCTAGTGGAAAGACTCGTGCTTTCTGAGGCTAAACCACAGTAAAACCTACTCACACCAAAGAACTGGATTAAAGTTGCATGAAAAACATTTCTTCTAATACTTTCCAAATGTGGGTATCTGCTTTTCAAAACTAAAGCTAATTTTCCTGTGTAAGTTGTAAGTAAATAACATAATACTTAAACTTAGAGGGAATTATATTTTACTTATCTTATTAACATTGAGAAACAAAAGACAAGGAGGCTTACCATATGTGCAAAGCTTATTACCTGTCTAAATCTTACCCTATTGCCTGTGCAGCGAGCACAATTTTATTGGTATTCTAGAAAGGCTGTCTTCTAAAACACTTTCAGAAGCTTTGAAGAAGACATCAATCTGAAATACTGAACCATACTGAAATAGAATAGGTAGAAAGTTGTATACAAAAAAATAACATAAAACTAAGTCAAAAGTGTTTGAAAAGAAACACTGTCTTACAAAGCTGGCTTCCATTCTGTTCATAACTCTGTTTTTCACTATATTTTAGTGGAACACACATGATAAAGGAATGATGAACAAGCAAGAGGAAAATTGAGTGTGTCTAGTAATTCTTAATATGTATAAAAATACTTGCCATGTCTGCTAACAAAACCATTAATTTTTCCATGAAGAGCCACATTAAACACAAACTTACAGAGTGTATGGAAAAGGGCTCAGAGATGGTAGCAGCTTGTTGCAACTTTACTGCACGTGTAGCAATCCCAAGACTCAGTTTAGAAGTTTGTCATCAAGACTGATTTAGTTTTCGCCATGAGTGTAGTTCATTAACTATTTTTGAAACTTAAAAGCCATTTGATTGCATCCAGTAACGTGATTCATTGTCCTCGCATCAGCGCCTAATGCATAAATTACAAAACTTGGAGGAGAATCGAGTGGAAGCAGTAGTAGGATCCTCGATTATTTTTTATCTTGTAATTCAAGAAGTAGTCCTCCACAATCTTGTGTAGCAGAGACAAAGTAACATTGTGGGCACGAGGAGGAGATGCATGGGTTTAAGGTAATGAGAATGTGTATGTTTTGACAGAATAGTAATGGACCTCAGGGAATGTCTCTCCCTCTAGAGGTAGAATTATTTCCTTATACTACTGCACTTCCTCAGTTATTTCATATATCCATGGTGCTATTTAGAGAAGTAATGATATTTAGAAATTCCTCAGATCAAAGATTAATTCTTACTCTCAGTCATGGAGCTAGGTATGCAATAAGCTCGTATGTATTGTCCGCACACTCAAATTATACTGCTTTAACAATTCGGTTTAAAGAAAGTAGGAACGTTTCCACAGGAAGAAATATTTATTTTAGTATGCATGTATGCCTTGTTTTTGTATGAGTTAGTATAAACTTGACACCAGGTCAATTGTCTCTTTACTATTATAATGCAATTTCAAAAAGGCGGGGGAGATAGCCCCCAAATACCAGACCCTGAAATGTCATCAGATTTGTCCTATAAAACACGACTAGCTAGCCCAGTGAAAAATCATCAGCAGAGGCAGCCGGCACATGGAGCGGCAGTGGGCATTCTTGAATTAGGCGTGCAGCAGGCCGAAGTAGGACTTTGAACACTGCCACAGGTGGTAGAGTTGCAACAGTGGGTGAAAAGTCTCCAAATGAGCTCATGTAGACTTTGCCTGAGAATCATTAACTAAATCCCTGTTCCCTTTCGTGGGAGCTTCAGCTGAAGTCATGTGACCTGATGTAAAACAAGATCATTGCCTATCAGTGCAAACATATGGCAAAGCCTGCCCATGTTATTACTTATCTCGCAGTGTGCAAGGGGGCTGTCACATTTCAAGCAAAGCCTATTGGCGAGGGAGTTTCTATGTGAGCCTTCTTAAAGAAGTGCTTCCTTTTTAATCATAATATTGTGTGGGAAAGCATACCAAACACTTTTCTCTAAGAGACCAGAGGATTTACATAATTCTTCTGCTTGTATGGAAAGAGAAGAAATGCTGATACAACATTCTGTTATGGCTGTAAGCTTTGCGTTTACCTGTACTGTGGAAAGTTAGTTTCCTGTTAGTTTCCTGTTTTCTGAGATGCATTTCTCAGAACAGGATGGTTTTGAAGATGACTTCAATAGAAGTGTCAATGCTGCTCATGGAAGAGTTCCTTCTGGAATCTTGGTGAGTTTGACAGGTTTATTGCTAAGTATGGGTGTATAATCTCCTATATATAAAGCTTGACTGCCTCTGTTTAATGATCTGTGGAAGACTTTAATTAGGCATTCAACAGGCTTACTTTGTTTTCCATTTTTGTTCCATAAGTGCTCTGTACAGTACTAGAGCTTAAACCACAGTTAAAATCTTTACTTAGGAGCAAAGATGTTTTAGTTTGCTTGTTTTTGCTGATTAGACCTGATGATACAGTGATCCTGTTTCACATGGTCATTTTTTCCCCCCAGTCTTTTCAGGGTACAAAGTAAAAACTAATAAAACACTTGCTAAGGATTTTCTCTGGTTAAGGAAACCCCCTGCCTCATAAATACATATGCGTGCAAATATAGGCAAGATGAGATAAATTGAAGGAAGCCATTGCTATGCATGCTTTTTATTTTGTTTTTCTAGCTGATTTCTTAAAACACAACTTCTTTACTGTTTACATAATGTGGCATTAGACTATCTTTTAGTCCTGTAAATGTGTCTCAAAATAAATGGGATGCATAAGTATCTACTCTTGTAAAGATCTGCATTAAAGTAACTTTATTTTGCAGTGATAGTTAAAATTCATGCCCTCTAAAGCTGTATCTTCCTAGAGCAATCTCATAGCTTGCCTTTGAGTAACTTGCACTCTGCTTTTTCTGTGGTTCAACTGGGCATTTGTAGTGTTCATGTTCATAGGTGTGCACCTGTATAAAAGGTATTGGCTTTGGTAACACAAAAATCACACAGTTTATCTTTACTAAAGCAGTACTCCAAATGCACAGGAAATTTATGGACAGCCTTTTGATTATATCTTGCACTTGTGTATGGACAATACTGAATAACATAAAAAAATATTCAGGAAAACATATTTGTTTTGTAGCAGCCAAAATAACATCTTTGTTAGTGATACATAGATATAATTCCTGTCTAAAAAAACCTCCCGTTCAAGTTATGCTAGTATAAGCATTTCCTTGTGATGAGTTTTGAAAACTTGGCTATCTATCACGTATAACATGTTAGATGCATAATCTGAGCTGTAGTACTGTTTAATCGTTATTTCTGAGAGCCATTCTGTTCCTCACTACTTTAACATGAGGAAGTCGAACAACATATGCAGGGTTAATTTTAGTTTAACTGATTTGAGTATTTTATAGATGGAGGCACAGGATTTTATTTTTAGTTCTTGAACTTGCAAAGTAGATATTTTCTTTTCTTATTTTGTATTTACTTTTATGCTCTCAAAAAAAGAGAAGGAAAAAAAGAAGCAGTTTCAGTTTCTGCCTTTTGTGATGTAATGGCTTCTTGCCAGAAAAAAAATCTTTTTTTATGACATAGGACAGAGAGATTCTTTCCCCCGTTCCAATTACAGTTGCACTTAGATCAATAGTATTGATATATTTAGCTATAAGAATTTTTGAAAACTAGGTGGTATTGCATAAACATTAAAAAATCAATCTCTCTGAAGCCTCAACAACCACTGAAAGTGTTTTTCTGCTGTGAAACTTTAGTTATTAATAGCCTTTTAATTTGCTATCCTATAAGAATAAGTAGTGGTGAGCTACATTATATTAACTTTAGCTTTTATCCAGAGTTCTGGAATTTGACTACATCAGGTAATGTATGTACTCTGGATATCAAAATAAATAAAACTTAAAAGCTAAACAGTATTGTGAAATACTGCTGCATTGCCTTTTCTTAGCTTGTCTTGTCTGTCAGACCTCTGTCTTGAATTGCAGAACTGGAAATCGGCATGTTTTTTAGGTTCTTAATAGCAGGTTGTGAAGGCATACTGCTCTTTGCTTTTCTCTACTTTCAGGACAGTGACATTGAACAGATGTGTACTGAACAAAATAAAGAGTGTTATTGTGGAAATACTTTGTCTTACCAGTTATTCTGTGAACAGGCTACTTCTATGGCATTTGCAAGAGTTAACACAGGAACATTGTATTTTGTTCCTTTCTATAGTCAGGTTCAGTACTGCTCACCACAAGTTTTCTAACAATATGCAATAAAACTTAAAACAAAAAAACCCAAACCCCATAAAATTTTAAAATCTGCTAGATGGAGCTCTGTAGATATTTGAGATAAATTTAACATCTCATGTTTCTCAGGTGTGTCGTCACACTTTATTTCTATTTGATCATTTGCTTGCTACAGTTTGAACCTTCTTAAATAGCATGTTTATCTTACAAAGTCAATCATGTTAAAAGCTGAACTACAGCTTGGTAAGCAATGATATAAAATACTTTCTGATCTACAGTTTTGTTTGCTTACAATGTACAAAACAATGTTTGTGTTAAGACTTGGATCATAAAAAGCTTCTTTCCTGATAAACGTTGTTTTTAATACTCAATAAGTTCAAAAGTTCATAACTTTCACACATAAGAGGTTTTTCTGTTTACGTATGGTCATAAAAGTGGCTGTGCTGTGAGCTACAGAAATGTAACAGAGAGCTGTAGAAGAGATAACTCGCTACAAGCAAGCAAGAATATATGTAAAAAAGGTGACTGCTTCAGTCTTGTGGGTTTTTTTGGTGATTTTCAGTGGTTAGACAAGGTCAGTTAGTGTGTATGTGAGGAAAACTAAATTACCATCTGAACTCAATTCTTAGCAGTTGGTGTGAAATTCTGGTCTCTTAAACAGTTGCTACTTAAATGATAGAGAATTCCTTGCTAATATGCATTTCTCAAGTGCTATTCACTGAAATGAAATATATGGAACGGCGACTCCATTAAGGACTTGTATTCCTGATTGTGCCAAACATTTCTTTTAACAAATTCAGTCTCCTTGGTGACATGAAACCAACTTTTCTTTGCAAGCCAATACCGTAGACTCCTTTTGGAAGTGGGCAAGGCATAGCCATGAATGATAATGACTATGTGTTGGAGAGTTTTTCCTAAAATTAAGAATTAAGATTGTAGTGGAAGACTGCTTGCTTAAACAGTAAAGCGGAGATATTGCTGCCTTCCTGTCTTGTGTTACAGTTCCATGAGACACAGCGAATATCTCACTTGTCAAAAGGAAAATGTTCAGTTCCCTGCCCTAGCCTTTTTTTTTTTTCCCCTAGCTCTCTGGCACTGCCGTGTGCGTCATGACTCTTGTGTTTGTCATGTTCTTCTTCGTGAGCTAATCTAACTTAATAACCTACTGAAACAAACAACAACAAAAAATGCGTAGACTTCTGCCAGTTGTGTCAGTGAGCTAAAATCAGCTTAATAGGAGGGTCAAAAGAGGAGGGGTTGAAGTGAGACCTCCCCTTTTCTTCAGGAGTGAGCTATTATTTCATTAGCGAGCAGTCAATTTTATAGTTGTACATGAAACTGCTAAGAGATGAAATTGGATTTTATTAATCACTAATGTTGATAGGGAGTCCATTCTACTAATCTCATTAGTCAGTCAATGACAGTCTGTTCTTTTTGTCTTCATCAACCAGTACAAAGTCAGTACAAAGGCTACGGGAGAAAAGTCTTCAGTATGTTACCTGGCATAGTAATTCTGTGGATCATTTCAAAACAGTTTTAAATCTGTATTGAAAAACCCCCATCTTCCTTTTTAAGTCTTGTGGAGAGGAAGGAATTATTTTTTCAAAAATCTAAATATGATTAGGTAATGTATGTTAGGCCTGAGAAGTTTGAGATGGACAAAACCACTCCCATAGTTGCTCTAAGTCTGTGAAAGTAATTTTAGATTTCCTGCATGTTTACAATTGTATTGGTTCTGTTAGATGCTACAAAAGTAGCTTCCTTTTTAATAAATGCAGTATACCCTGTGTTACTGTAAAAATAGATTAGCAAACAGACAAATCCACTGTAGACTTTTTTCTTTAGAAATATTATCCCAAAGTAGAATTTTTATGATTTAAGCCCCATTATGTGTTTTGCTTGTTTGCAGTGGCTCTGTGTTCTCCCAAATACTACCCTTAACTTCAGAGGCATGCAATTGCTTGAATACATTTGAAATGAGCTTGCAGAAGCACTCTCTAGGGTGGGAGGCAGCAGAATGAGGAAGGGTTGCATTTAGGTTTCCATTAAAGGACCTTCATGATTTCCCCTCCTCTTTCTATTAAAGCTCAGATGTTCAGAGAAATCTTTCAACTTCATTTCTTATTGGCAGTGATAGTTCGCATTGTATTCTTAGTCTGGAAGACTTGCAGTCATTCAGGATTCATTCATCCACTTAAGTATTTTTAATGGATTAGACAGAATGTTTGGTATGTGATACTATGTGTTCTTTGTTTATCTTTGTATTTTTTTTCCAGTTTGGCTACAACATAATCTTCTTATTGTATATACCTTCCTTTCCTTGTATGCTGTCCCAAACTCCCACTGTCATTGAGTAAGATTGCTTCACCTAGACTGCATATTGTTCTTCAATTTTCTGCTGTCAGGAACGAGTATGAACAACCACAAAACTCTGTGAAATATTGGCTTTCTCTGGACTGAAACTGTGAAACCTATGAAAAATAGTTAGTGGATAATTCTTTGCGCTTAAAATAATATATTGCATGAGTGTGTAAACTAGGGTAAGACTTGCTTTTCATATATGAACATGTTTTTGGAATTTAGTGTTTATTCTTTAGGTGCAATTTGTGTGGAAAAAATGGTTGTTAGCTGGAAAGTCATTTGCTTGTCGTGGTCAAGAAGTGTGTTCAGGACAAGGTCATGTTGCTAGGTTCATTGTGTATTTGCAAAGCAAATTTTACTTCAGCTATTTTAAATATAGGTACCTACAAGCTTCTTTAAGCTGTTTAAAGAAGTATGCATTTTAACTATAGATGATACTTATTGCAGTTTTATTTAATGAAAAGTTAATGGTAGAGTGGCGGTAACTTTGAATATCTGGCATTGCCTACCACAGGTGGAAGTCTACCTTGCCTCAGTTTTAACTTCTGAAGGTCAATGGAAGTGTGTTTTCAAGAAAGGTTTTTACAAGCTCATGATTTTTATGTTGCAAGAGATTTTAGTACTTGTTTCATGGCAAATAAATTCACTGGTGTTGTGCTGTCCTTATATAGGAAGAAAACTAGATTTCTTCTATATTTGTTTTCTCCACACTCGTTCTCAAACTCCCCTGACTTCCATTAGATGCTTTGATAATTTCTTTAAGGTGACTCAGACATTTTTAAAAGAGAGAATTGTATGTAGTGCACTCTGCATAACTTTTCCTGACTTCTAAGATATTATTTTTTTGCATCCTTATGTACAGTTACCTCCATTTTCAATAGACGAAAAGTTGGGCAGTCTTCAGAGAATGAATGTGTCTCTTTAGCTTATCTGAGTAATTAAGCATCACTTGAATCTAGGCTTTGGGGTTTAAAAATTCACTTTAAAATATTTAAATAATCATATATTCAAGTTAATAAGCTATTAAGAATAGGTCTTACAACTCTGGAGACTGTTAGTAATACAAGAATTGGCTCAAAATTCTGTTGACTTTAAGGCATTTGTGAAAAGCTTGTTAAAGTAATCAGTAATTGGTAAATGACATTGCACATCTATTTAGATATTTTAAAAAATGGATTTTAAAAAAATTCTTGTTTTCTAAATTTACATACTTTTTTTTTCTCTTCTTCTCCCTTAGTCTCAGACTATGAACTACGTAGGACAACTTGCGGGACAAGTCCTGGTTACTGTGAAGGAGCTGTACAAAGGCATTAATCAGGCAACCCTTTCAGGATGCATTGATGTCATTGTGGTCCGGCAACAAGATGGTACATACCAGTGTTCTCCTTTTCATGTCCGATTTGGGAAGCTTGGTGTATTGCGCTCTAAAGAAAAAGTGGTAAGTTCAGAAAGTGGGCCAAAACAAAGTTTTGAATACCAATGCATTCCCTTTTTTCCCCGCCCTTCCTTCCTTTCCCAGCCCTCTCCCCATATCCAGTTAGCAGGCTGATTTAGTGCAGACCAGTTTCTCATATATGCTCTGGTAGTTTTTGAATGCAAACCAGACCTTCATGTGTTAATCTAAGGACTGTGCAGAACAATACTGTGAAAGAAAAGCTTTGACAGCTTTTGAGCTATGCAAAAAGAATAATGAAAACACATAGACTTTAGAGTCTTAAAATGTTTACGTGGCTATTTATTTACCTGTTTAAGTGTGCTGTGAAAGAAATGCTTAATGCTGTTTAACTGATCCCTGATGTTGCAAGCAACTATTTTTGGAATGTCTGAAGGCTAAATAGAGCATGTCTTAAGGATTGATGACCTATCACAAATGTTAGCTCTGCTCAAGGTTGATAGGCAGTGGAAAACGCAGTTATTAAGCAGGACTGAAGCTTCATTCACTTGTGGGTGTATTTGAAACAGAACCTGGTACAATTCCCTGTCCTGCCAGTTGGAGACTGTGGTGCTACCAGAGTGGATTGTCCTGCCATCCCCTTTCCATGGACTTTAGTAATCGTGCTTAAGGAGTGAGTTGGATTGGGTTGTAAATTTGACTAAAAAATTGTGGGGGAACTTTACATTGCTGTTGGTAGGGAGTACTGTGTATGGCAGTATCGCCTGTGGGTGTGTTACCAAAGGATGGATTGGTTTAAACAGATCATAAAACCTCAGGATTATATGCTGCTTTTCTAAGAAGTGAAAGGACACCGCAGGAAATGAATTCTATCTCTCTATTTTGGTTGTAAAAGGAGAATAAAGTGCAACTAAGAGAGCAGTTATGTTGGGGCATTTTTTTGTTGACGGTCATACTGGGAGTTGCATGCATTAAAGTTGCTGCTAGCTGCAATTTTCCTGCTTCATATTTTTGTTTTGATTCCTGCTTGTTAGTGTTTTTCTTACCGAGCACACTGATGACAAAAAGTTGATTTTTCCTGAGCAGTTCTGCAACAGATTGCATTAGTTTTTCAGCAAGGTACAAGAGAGGTGGTATAGTTGTACTTTTTCTGATGTCTAAGCAAGTGAGATCCACTTACAACAGGAGTGATCTGAAACTTGAGCTTGCTAAGCATCTTTAATTACACTTCTGAGAAGCTGAACCAAATTTGAGAGGATTTCAGCTTCTGGATACTTCTAAAAAACTGTTGAATAGTACATCTGCTCTTGGTACCTGCTGTACTAGCCTGTCAGCGTAGTTGTCAGCTTTTGCTGGAGTGGATGGCTGCTGCTTCTTGCTCCCTTCATCCTTGGAGTTGTCATTCTGCATTTGAATATTCTCTCAATAGTCAATTGAATGTTTATTACTGCATTGTGTATGGATTTTTCTCTGGTGTATTATGAGGTTAAGATCAATTGGTAGTCTCAAGATGTATGGGAACGCAAAATATGCATATCTGTGCTTCAGCTCTGTTTTTAAGATATATACTGAAGTCTCCAGAAACCAGCGTGAGGTATAGGTACTAAAATTAGGGATCTTTGTCTGTCTAAAGCAGTTTAAAGAAAAGGTTGAAAAAAAGAAACACTACGTTTTGGTTATGGCTTTTTTTTTTGTTTGGGGTGGGTTTGTTTTGTTTTTTTTTTTTTTGAAAACTCATGTTACTGAATTGGAAAGTGAGGAAAATATTTTAAAAATAAACTGTTCAGTAGTGAAATAAATGTGATTTTCAGATCAAAACCACTCAGTTCTTGTGGGGAAAAAGAGAAGCTATTGTCTTAAGGATTTGTATATAGTCCCCATGAGTGTTGGGTTATCTACCTGTAATTTATTATCTCCTATGATTTGGTTTCCTTGGCTAATGGTCTTATTCTTATAAATGGACTAATAAGAGTGGATTAGGATACATGGATACTGTCTTTCTTATCACTGTGGTAGGTTTTTTTTTTTCCTTGACAATCCATGTGCTAATCTTTAAAATTAGTCCTCTTTCCTTTTTGACTGGCCATTTCATGTCACAGTAACTACTGTGGACATGAGTGTTCATATTGTAATATTAGCTGTATGGCTTGGGGTGCAATTGTTTCTTTTGTATTGGCAGGAAACTAGAACTCATGTAATGTAGATATTTGATATCTCATAGCAATTACAGTATTTAACTTGGTCTCCTTTTGAGAGAAGTGTCAAAACCATATATAACCTGAAGTGTCATTGGCATTTTCTACAGTAAGGCAAGTCCATTGTGTTTCTCTCTGACATGTATTGAGTTATTTATAATTAGGTAGGATAAATGCAGATACACAGATACTGTTAGATAAGCAGATTTACTGAAAAATAAGGTAATACCTTTTTTTAAGGTAAATATTGAACACATTTTCTTTGGAAAAATTTGGGATGGAACTTAACTGGATACCCAAGATTTCACAGAGAGGAGGAAGTAAAATGTTTATTGGTTTTTTTCTTTCATTTCATATGTGTGGGGAAGGATAATCTCTCCCTCTTGTGCAATGTAATCTTAAGTTAATGTACCTTTTTATGAGAATATGAAACATTCTTCCACTGATGAAAGCACTATGGTTGCAGAAGGGTTGTGGTCCTGTGCCATATCCCCATAAACTCGAGAGCAGGAAAATCTAAAGCAACACTAACTGAGTTGCAGAAATGATTGTGGCAAATCTCTATCTCACTGCAACAAAGCCTGCCTGCAGGATGCTTCCGGTTTGTTGTCTTGAACTTTTGGTATTCAGGACTCGGATTCATACTAGGCCCCAATTCAGGTTGAGCCTTAAACATATGACCATGAACAGTCTCGATCATTCCTCGTTCTTCCAGGAAGTAGAGACTAGATCAATTATTATTTATGCTTCTAGCTGCCCAAATTAGTTGAACAAGATTCAGTCTTCAGGTGTTTTGTTGGGTTTTTTTCACATTTTTTCTCGTAGGTGTTAGGTTCTTTGTTAGGGGCATGTTGTATTTTGCAGGTTAATAAAATAAAGATCATTATTATAACAGAACTCCCTCAGGAAGCAGAGGGAGGAGGAAGATACATGATTATACAATGGAACAAAATTTACTCTCAGAGCAAAGTGGGCTTTGAGGTCAGTGCTTTCCCCTGTGATGAATTATTTACATTAAATTGTCTCTTTTCACAGATTGATATAGAAATTAATGGTGATGCTGTTGATCTTCATATGAAACTGGGTGACAATGGAGAAGCTTTCTTTGTACAAGAAACTGAGGAGGAAAATGTAAGGGATTTGTGCTTCATGGTGGCTACAATGCAGTATTAACAGAGTAATGTATTAAAAATGCTTAATACAGTGTTGGATGTACTGTAACTTTTATGAAAGCTAGATCTTCTGTGACTGAATCTTAATATCACTTTCATATGTTGTCAAGATGCTTGGTGTTTTGTACAATTTGCTACCAGTGATAAAAAAAATCTAACCAATTCCTTTTTTTTTAATTAGAGCTTTATGTGAAAGATTTGTTGATTTTTTTTTTTTTACTATGTTTCTTGTTGACTACAGTTAGACAGATTGCAGTGCCTTATAATAATTTTTGCCGTAAGTTCTTACAGCTTGTGTTACTGACCTCTGTACTAGTAAAGGTTGTCTATTTTGGTATATTTTTCATTTGTCTTACAGTTTTTAGCATGTTTTTTCACAATTTTATCTACGAAACTTTCACCAGTTAACAGTAACTGACTTGAGAAGAATGCTTGTATTCTAATACAGTAATTAATCTCCCAAGAACCTATTACAGCTGGAAGCTCATGAGCCTCTGAAAAACAGGAGTAATAGTTCATTTTTAGTTTGATTTCCAAAGGAGATGGGACCTATGTAATCACAATATTTGCCAGTCCTGAGCTTGGTTTTTAGTCACTTTTCAATCTGGTGGTATTTTCCAGCAATGCAGAAGGAAAGAAGTTTTACATACAAAGATCCAAAACATTTAATGAAAATAGTCAGTTAGAGGAGAGAGAAAAAAACATTGTCTCAGTGAACTAAAAGATGAAGTGTTAATTTCCTGTTGCTATTAGTAATCAGAGTCTTTCAAGGAAATGAGCTTGATCCCCTTTTTAGTTTAGGGTGCTACTTGTTTACTGTGAGGAATTGGAGAAAACTCTCATTTTCAAAGGAGTTAGATGTGATTTAAAGTGGAAGGACCCAGGGGGTAGGGATTCATAACACTTAAGAGAAAGGAAGGTTGGGTTCTGTTTTAGCATACACCATGATTAAAATCAAAACTGAAAGCAGTTTTTTATAGACGTAGGCTGTGTCAGCCATTGATGGGAACTGATCAGTCTTTAGACTTTCAGAAAGCAAGGGTGATATCCACTACCTTTGTCCCCAGTACAGTGTTTTAAAGAAGCTATTGCAGTCACTTAGTATATTTCAATTATAACAAGAATACCTTATCTGTGTATAACGTGTTCTGGAAAGCTGTTAGTTCATGCTGAAACTATAGATTGACTTAGCTACAAAGCAGAGGACTGAGGTTTTTTTAGTGCTTTTA
Source organism: Chionis minor (assembly GCA_013398295.1). Taxonomy (NCBI): domain Eukaryota; kingdom Metazoa; phylum Chordata; class Aves; order Charadriiformes; family Chionidae; genus Chionis; species Chionis minor. The sequence goes on from VZSF01001813.1 coordinate 827,297, forward strand.
GACATTTTTTTTCTCTCTATTTCTGGTAGTGGTCAACATAACTTTGTGGTCCCCTCTTGAAGGTATGCTTAAGGTATAAATGATAAAGCTCTCATCGAGTTCTTGATGCATTCAGAAAGGTGCTTCAAAGTGGTCAGTCTTTGCTGTTTTCACATCTTGACATTCAAAACTAACATCACATGCCTCAATTCATGTGAATCAGGACTATTATAATGTAACTTTCAGGCGTAATTTTTCAGCCAGTTTTCTTTTAACTTTTCTTCTGGTTTGGTGTGTTGTTTTGTTGGGTTTTTTTGTGTTTGGGTTTTTTATTTTTGTCTTGTTATTCTGGATTATTTATTACTAATTGTATAGGATATTCACTTTATTTTAGGTGCTATCACTTTATGTGGAGTCTTTTCGCAATGTAGAATCTGTCTGCTGTTAAGGCTGTGTTTTGTTCTCCCATCTCCACTTTACTCTACTTTATAACCAGTGGAACAAAACTTGGTCTGTAACTCTTAGCTCAATGGAAAAATACAATTCAGTATTAAATAATAGCAGTTCAGACTTTGAACACAGCAAAAATAGTATTAGTGCTCTGTCTGTTTCTGATCACAGTGTAGTTCTTGACTAATTTTCTGCATAAAAGCCCTGTAAAATAACAGGCATCTTGTATTCAGTTATATTCTTACCATGAAATCGAGCCCACAACTTTTTCTTCCCCCTATGCAAATTCCATTCTCTTCTACTTTTGTTCCACTTTGTCTTTATCCTGTCACAGTATGTTTCTAGGTGTCAGTATCTTTAAGTTTCTTGTTATGATATAAATAATACCAGGCAGTTGATTGGTGAAGCTTTTCCTTCATTGGAATTGTTCCTTCCAAGGGCAGTTAGTTGTAATTAATAGAGGGTTGGTTGCTTGTTTGTTGGATTTAACCTGAGTAAATTATGGTTGATTTTTTTCTTTTTGAAAGATACTTTACATAAATAGTGTCTGACATAAATGACAAGCTGAATGCAACCTCACCAGCTTTGCGGATAATGCTGAACTGGGAGGAGAGGTAGGCAGGCCAGAAAAAGAGTCACCACATAGAGCCGACTTGGCAGGCTGGGAGACTGGACCAACGAGATTTGCATGATATTTAGCCAAGATACATGTGAATTCTTGCACCTAGTTTGGAAGAATCCCACACAGCAGTACAAACTGGGATCTGACTGGTTGAAATGCATCTTTTCTGTAAAGGCTGGCAGTGTGCCCTGGCAGCAATGAAGGCAAATGTGTCCTAGGCTGCATCAGCAGGAGTGCAGCCAGCAGATGGAGGGTGTGGGATTGTCCCACTCAACTTAGTACTTGTTAGACCAAACTGGAACACACTCCTGGTCTACCAAGTTCTGGTCTCCCCACCTCAGGAGAGAAAATGGGACGGAGTCCAGTGGAGAGCCACCAAGATGATCAGAGGTTTGGAGAAGTTGACATAGCAGGAAAAATTGCTGGAATTGACAGTGTTCAGCCTAGCGAGGAGAAGGCTCAGGGGGCTCTAACCAGTCTTGCAATACCTACAAGGTAGTTGTAGAGCACATAGAGGCACTCTCTTCACAAGGATGCCTGGTAATAAGACAAGGAGCAAAGGGCACAAAAGGGAAATTCCATCTGCATATAAGAAAAATCCTTCATGATGAGAATAATGTAACAGGAATAGGTTACCTAGAGAAGAGGTAAACTCTCCCTTACTGGAAATACTCAGCATTTGGCTTGACAGGGCCCTGGATAACCTAAGGCCCTACTTTTGACAGAAGATTGGACCAGATGATTTCTAGATGTCCTCTCCAACCGACACCTTTCTATGAATATTTCAAAATTAGTAGACAGCAGTGGATTTAATTAGCCTATTTTTATTAACACATTTACTAAGCATGGATAGAACTGCTGTGCTCAAGGGCAGATAATTTCAAAAACATTCCACTGACTGGGTGTTTGTTTTGTTTTGCTATCAAAATCTGTTGTATGTGTCTGGAACTAAGAATATTAACATTCATTTTTCTGAACTTTTGCAGTCCTTATAGTGAACTTGGTTCCTTTCTGGATATCAGCCTCATACTACTGGGCTTTTATATGCTTTCATTTTTAAATATAGGTGCAAGGATTAATCTGTAGTTGATAGCTATCCTGTATGTACAAAGCAAAGTAAAAAAAAAAAAAATTACTCTGGTCTTTATTTTCTTTTTTCTTTGCTTAGGAAAAAGTTCCAGCATATTTGGCAACATCTCCAATACCCACTGAAGACCAGTTTTTTAAAGACAGTGACAATCATTTGAAATCAGATGAAAATGACAGGACATGCGCAAACTCAGAAATTCCACACACTGTGGAAACAGAGACTGTATTCACCCCAGGTTCTGTGAAAAAGAAAAAAAGAAGAAGAAAGAAATACAAACAAGATAGCAGGAAGGAAGATCAGATCTCTTCTACTGGGACGGAAGAGATTTTTGAAATGGAAATAAGCTCAGATGATGAAAAAAGTGTTCAGCCCCTAAGGTAAACTGTCAAATATTTGGTGACTGCTTTCACTGTTGTCACTGAACATTTGAAAGGTGACTTGTACCTTCTCTCTATGCAAGTAATGCATGAGTTTCAATAGGCTATGGGTAGGCTTTTCCTCAAACAAACAAAACTCTTCCACATCTCTACAGAATCCTTCAAGTTTGGCCATTTTAATATGCATGTGAAATCCAGTTAAGCTGATTCTGGTGAAAAGTGTTACCATGATCTGTTGTGTGACTGAGAAAAAGTTTCAGTGTAATTTCTCTAGTGAAGCAAAGTTGTCTTGTAGTGTGTTTGGTAACCTCTACGTAAACTGCAGTGTGGAATGCCTGTAGTACACCACATCTGAATTTGAATTCTCTGTAACTTGAAGTTTACTTTGGTAACTGAAAACTACATAAATGAATGCTCCTTCGCGTTAGTAAAGAGAATTCTTTACATGTGTATAGTCATTAAAAGGGGGGGGGGGGGCAGCAGTCTTGTATTTTGACGTGGATAAACTACTAGTAAAGTGGTAGCACATACTAATAAGCTGAAGAAGCTTATACTAGTAATAGCTTTCTTCTATTACTGTAATCTTTCCTATCAAGCATATAAATGCTTGTAATCCAGAAAAGGCCTACTCTGTTTCTTAGGCTGCTTAACAAAAAAGTGGATTTAGTGTTTAGACAAAGCTACCTGCTTTATTGGACAGTGTTACTGTTAAATGTAGTACCGTCTGAATAAGTTCAAGATCTGGTCTGGGAATTGGAAGAATGTTTCAATGTAAGAGAATAAAGTATAGCTGAAAAAGCTTCCTCAGTATGGGTCTTCAAGGGAGTCTCAAATTTAATAAGTACCAGTCAAAGAGGTTAGTGCAACAGAAAAACATGGATCTGTTATCACACCTATGACCAATAAAACACAACAAACAAAATTTGGATTTTAAAGTGTTTTCTAGAGTGTCTGTGGCTTTCTTAGTTCATTTGCCTTATTTTTTTTGCTGTCATATTTATGTCAACAAATTGTCATTTGGATATTCAATGCTCTGTTAAACTTTGGGAATTGGTGTGTTGTTTGGTTTGAGATTTTCCTTTTTTCCAGTTTAAGAAAAGCAAGATCTTTGTTCAGTGTGAGAGGATAAGGCAACAATAACTTGTCATAGTGAAACCACCAAAAATAAAAATAACCGTAAAGTACAGAAAGAGAGAAAATATAACCCATGAATTGTTTTTTCTTTATTTAATGAATTATTACAAATGAGTGAAAAATTTTGGAACATCATGCCAATAGTGGCTGTTTCCATCCAATATTTAGAATTCAAATTGCTATTGTAGCAATTATCTTCATTTGACTAGAGATGAATAAAGAAATTGTAGGTTTGACTGAGTGTCAAATGTTTAGTCATAGCTGAAGCATTGTGTTTATGTGACCATGGTGTTTCCATAAAGGTTTCTCTGGTTGGTTTGTTGTTTGGGGGAGGGGAGGGGGGCTGTATCCTTTAGAATGAAAAATTGAAAAGGGTTTTTATTTGTAAACCGCATTTTTAAAATATATATATATATATATAAACAGAAACAGCAGTAGAAATGCATTCTTAGAGAAGAGTGTTAGGATGAGAAAGGAAGATTTTGTACAAGAATGCTGTTTTATTGTGAATAGTAATTAAATGCAGGACTGAAAAAATACATTGTAGTAATGGAAGGCCAGAAACAGTAGCTTTGTGGCTGCGTGTCTGTTAGTGAAGTTCATAATACACAGTCGTTCCAGCAGCCTACTAAGGCAGGAAATAAAATGCCTTGCAATAGGCATACGCTGTTTTCTTCCCAGCTAAAGAGATGGTTGTGAAAAAATGTTCATAGGCTTTCATTTCACATCCTGTGGGGATGTAAGGTGATATCAGCAGGTTTGTTTTGGTTTGGGTGGTCTTTTTTTTAGTTATAAATGCATGGCTCGTGGGGGGTGAGTAATAGAAACTTAACTGTTATTAGACATAGCTTCAGATTTCAAAGTGAAACTGGGAAACGAAAAGGGAGGCTGATGTTCCAACAGGAAGGTCAAAAATTCAGCCACAGGTACTAGTATGTAATGTCTTATCTATTTCTATTCTTATAAAGTGAAAAACAAGCTGTTCCCTGTTCCTTGGGAAAATCCTTTTCCAATTGTTTATACAGCTTTTTTAAAAACATGTCCTTTGCTTTTCTAGGTAAGATTTAGATATGTTAGTAGTGCTTGACTTATCTAAAATGATACCAGGAGGACTGATTACAGTGCATACGCTCAGAAATAGAGGGCATTATTTTTCCAATGCTCAGGCTGTTAGAGTTAAAGTAGTTATCTGTCTCTAAAATATTATATATTTATTTAGACCATGTATAAAGTGGATAAGGATGAGAAAAAGTGGTAGCGCTGTTTGTAAATGTTGCAAAATAAATAGCTTCGAATTGATAGTGTAACTCACAGTTATGTAGCCATGATGGCCCTGATCTAACCTCAAAACAAGTTAATTGTATCCTGAGAATAGCTATCTATTGAATTAAATTCAGAAAGCTGGAAAAAGATCTGAAGTACTTATGATGGAAATATTTAAAAGGGACTTTTGTGTAAAGTACAATGCGTGCTGCTCAATGGGTCTTACTGTTGGTTGGGTTTTGTTGTTTGGCTTTTTTTGTCATAGATATTGAGTAGACTTCCCAGTGCAAAACAAACCCCACTGTTCAGAAAAGTACAGTACTTCTGGCTACTTGTTGCAGTTCATGTTAATTTGTAAGTTCTTAGGTAAATTGTGAGGCTAGTACCTACTCCTGTTTTCTTACTGGCTTTAATTTCTGAAATGTACGGTCATAAAGTGCATTGTCAAAACTACCTTTTCTGTTTAACTTTTTCAGTTTTTCTAGAGTTTATGTAATAAAGGCTATGTGTAATTCTATGTTAATCTTTGGCTTTTGAGTGATATCATTTATGCTATGTGGCTTCTTCAATATTAACTTCCTGTTTGTCAAAAGCAGTAGATTTTTAAACTTGCAGTATTTTCAAGTATTAATGATACTTTTAATATACATTTTAAGTTGTATGAAGATGTGTTGCAAACAAGCTATACAATTCTTTCTTTTGATCTTGGATTTTTAGTAACGTATAAGTAACTTTTCTAACTGAATTAGTAATGCAGATTTCTTATAGTTGACCTAATGTCCCATCTGTCTCTACAGAGGATCCTCAAATTCATCACCAAAGGGTGAAGAACAAAAAGAACCTTTGATTTATCACTCAAAGGACCATTACCCCCTATCTGATGGAGACTGGTCCCCTCTGGAGAAGTAAGTCACTTCGCAATGTCATCATACATATATTGATGAATAATTACTAAAAACTAACATGCATTTTTATTAATTTTTCCTCTGATTTGTCGAACTATCAAGCATGCCTTACTTGTAATATCAAATGTTGCATTTGATACTTACTTGGAACTTTGGGAACTTTCCTCTCTAGTGTATGTATTAAAATTTGTGTCTTTTTTTCCCCTCAAGTGAAAAAACATTTCTTACTAAAATTTACTATTAAAGAAAGAAAATACAGTAATAAGACTTCTTAGGTTGTTAAGGTGTGGAAAATGAGTATGTTCCCTATGAGTATGTTTCCTAGCATAAGCAACACTTGATATGCCATAAAGCAGAAGTGTTGAGTATGTAAGTTAGAATTTGGCGAGTGAAATAATGCAAACTACTTGAGGTGAAGGTAGGTCCTCAACTTCAATCGTATTCCACTTCAGAGCAGAGGATTTGCTCGTTACTGGAATGCTAACCAAGAGATACCAGAAACAGTATCAGTTAGTTGTGGATTACAAATGATGTAATACAGCTCACCAGTCAGTTTTCAGTTATAGTGACTAGGGGACTTCTGGTTATACATTCAAGCTCTTTGGTTTCTGGTGTTCATGCCATTATATTCCTCTTGCATTCAGTTTCTAGATTTTTCAAGGCTCACTGTTTGGATTTCACCACTCTGACATCGATCTTAATTTGCATAAGAAAGCATTCTGTCTATATGCAGTAGTACTTGAGGTAAATTTCATACTTTTCCTGAGCATCAGGTATAGGGAAGGGCATATATATAGCTTATAGCACGCTGAGCAGTATCCTGACTCATCTTACTCTTTGGTGCCTCGTTTTACTGCTTTTCAGTTTGACTGAGGACTCTGTTCTTCTGTATCAGTAGATGGTAGCGCAGAATAGAAGAGAGCGCTTCACAACATACTTTTTGAGGTGCATATAATCTCTCTGCTTTGGGTGTTTCCAGGGCTGTGGCCTCAGTAGAGTCTGAATATACCACACTATGCTTGGTGCCTACTAATTGCCCCGGTGCATAGCTTGTTAATGAACAGAAGCAGTTGGACAGGAAATCCCATTATAGTTCCTTTTTATGTTTTGGACTGACAACCACATCCTCAATTGTACTTGATGAGATGTAGTCTTCAGATGTTCCCCAAAGGTTTGTGGTTTGTGACTGCAGAGCTGTCACAGTGTTTGACCCTGAGGATTGACACAGTGTTGTATGGATTGTATCACCTAGATAATTGTAGCAGAGAGGCTGATACTCCTTTCTGGTTTGGAAAACTCTAGTTAATATAGACTAGCAGGCTACATCTGGAAGATAATTCATGCCTCTCTTCTTCTTTACATATTTAGGGGATAGTCTGCTCTGCCAACTTGTTTGTGCATCATGTGAAATACTTAGACTTTTTATAGTTTTGGGTTTTTTAACAAGAAGCTATCCAGTACAGACTGCAGTGTAACAGAGAAATTGGCAAACTTCCTTTCCCTTTGGGGGAGGTGGGCAGAATTTGGTGGGGGATTCTCTCTCGCATGAGCCATCTAGAAGGGAAATTTGGCATGAAATTATTTCTCCTGAGCCACCAAAGGAAGATTCTATAATATAGCTACTGTGCAGTGAAAGAGACGTGGGTTTATAATAGCCAGACCTGGGAAACCTAATGGTCTTTTAGTTGAGGTTGGTCATCTTGTTCTTCAGAACCCTTGCAGGGAGCTAAGGGAAGGTAATAGCCTATGTCTTTTCAATGAGGATACTTCTGTTTGTCCTACTCACTAGAATAAAAAGAAAAAGCATAACCATTAACTGTTTGATACCTGATACCATAAATGTTCTTCCTGTTTTAACAATGTTAGCATGAGTTGACCACTATTATAAGCGTGAACCTTTTGACTAAAGACAAGGCTTCTCCCTGACAGTGATAATAGAAAACTTATACTTTGGGGAAGATGGAACAGGCTTAGGTTCTCAAAGCCCTGAAGTATTCAATCTTTTGCAAGTATTGTTGGATATTAAGAATTAGGCTTAGAAACAGATGAATATCTCTGCATGGCTTACAGTTGACTTGTGATATAAGCAGAATAAATTATTTGGCATGTGGGGAAAATGAGTTCATATTCCTCCTAAAAACAAATAAGTACATGTATTTTCATCAATGTGTTACTTTAAATAAGCCCTTCTAACAGTACAGAAAATATAATTTCTGTAGGAAATTGTTAAAGGAGAACTGAGGGAGGAAATCTCTATAAACAGTCTCCTTTTTGTATCTCTGGATGAAGGGACCTCAAAAGATCATCTGGTCCAACCTTTCATGGAAAATGGAGACTAGATAAGATTAATCTAGCACCGTGTGCAGTCACAAATTGAACATGTCTTGTGATGGGGACCACATCCATGGGAGGCTTGTTCCAGTGAATAATTACTCTCACTGTAAAAAAATTCCATCTTATATCAAGATGAAACCTCTCCTGGTGTGACAAGTGCTAAGTCCTGCACCTGGAATGACATAACCAAACAGTACAGGCTCAGATCTGAGTGGCTGGGCAGCAGCCTTGCTGAAAGGGTTCTGGGGGACCTGGTGGACAACAAGCTGAGCATGAGTCAGCAGAGTGACACTGCCGCAACAAAGGCAAATCCGATCCTGGGCTGCATCCCCAGGGACATTACTAGCAGCGATAGAGATGTAACCATCCCACTCTACTCAGCACTGGTCGGGCCATACCTGGAGTGCTGTGGCCAGTTCTGGTCCCTACAGCTCAAATTCAAATCTTGAGTTTATATATATATATATATACACATATATAAAAATTAAAAAAAACCCAAACCCAACTCAACCAAAAATATGAATGTCAAAGTGTAAAAAAGGCATCATTTCTGTAATATGCAATATAATTGCCCTGTTCAAGAAAGGATAGACTTGGAGCTGTTCCAACACTAAATGCTACTTCAAAACAACCTCTTGTGTTTTGTTTTCTCCCTAAGATCATAAGAGCAAAATGAATTTGAAATCACACCTCTCTAGCATTTAGTAGAGTGAATTCTAGTTTAAAAGTAGTCTTGGCTAAAGTAAATTTCAGATGTCTGATTTATGGATAATAACCACTGTAGGAAAAATAGGCTGGAACTTTAAAAGATCGTGTAGCACAAACGCATCTGAAGGAAATTTTCAAGTAGTCTCCCTTCCCTCTCCTAAGTTGCCTTGTTAATTTTGTTTTCTCCGCACAACAAGTTGGTATTGTTTCGTGCATTTGTGAGTTAGGTTTGCAGGACTTTTATTACTGAAGTCTTGGCATAGCAAGCTCAAATGCTATATTTTTACAGAGAAAAGGAACTTAATTTCTGTCTTTTTTGGTCTCAACTTTTTTGGTTTGTTCTGTTTTGTTTGAAAAATGGAACATGGGCTGAGGGGAGAGCTATACCTACACTGCAGATACAGTGCAGGAATCTGTTTAGAGTGATTGCTATGTAAGTCCTTTAATGTGATTTTGGTTTTAACCTAATTTCTCACTATCTGAAAACCCTGCTGGGCTTCTTGCCATGTTGCCAAATAATTGAAGCTCTGTTAAGCTGTAGAAAACTCTACCAACAGTAGCTGCACAACAGATGCATTTTAAACACTGTAGCTTTCTTTTTTCTTTTCTTTTTTTTTTCCCTTGTTGATTTGCTAGTCCTTTCTCTGAGCCAGTCTGCCCTAAAAGTGATTCAGAACTAGAAGTTAAACCTGCTGAGAGCTTGCTCAGATCTGAATCTCACATGGAATGGACATGGGGAGGATTCCCAGAATCAACCAAGGTAAATTTATTTATTGTCTCTAACTTTATGAACTGAGTTTTGGCATATCAAAAATTGCGTCCTGAGAGGACTGGAAATCTGCTGCTGTTCTTCAGAATAATTCAGTTGAAATGGGAAAGTAGCACCCCCTTGTGGCTGGTCGGTAGTCAAATTGAGTTCAAAAGCTGGTTAGCAAGAAGTAAGTCCATAAAATCTAGCAGTAAAAATATGAAAATTTTGAATTTTTAGTTATGAACTGAAGAAAGCAACTTTAGAAATTAAATTCCTTTATTTTAGGCTAATTTCTGGTTCATTCCAGAGGCACTGTAGGCTTGGTAGTGTAAATGTGGTATCTAACCTGACGGCTGGTGACAGAAGCCCTGGTACATCCACATTTATGCTTTTTTCTTGCCATGGTTTGATCAAGTCAGTACTTCCTCTATGCCATTTTCTTTACGGAACTTGTAAATAAGCTGTTGTAAGAAGCTTCTCTGCAGGGAACTTTGCTAATAAGGTGGGACGTGTTTTTATGTTGCTAAAATACATGTTTAAATTCTTACCCGGTTTACTTGTGACTAGGACTTGTACCATGAGTACAAGTTTAATGTTTAGACTAGAATAAAACAGACATGTGAAGTGAAAGGACTGACGAGAGTTTTGTTTTTCAGATAAGCAAGAAAGAGAAACCGGAACATCGCAGAACAGCTACCATTACTCCGTCAGAAAAGACTCATTTTAGGGTCATCCTCAGCTCTGATGAAGTTGAAGATGATGATGATGTGAAAGATTCTGTCTGTACAGTCCTGAAACCTGAGCCAAGAACTCATCCTCTGCTTAAGCAGATGGATGTTAAAGATTCTCTTGCTTCTGCAATCACAGAACCGCAAGATCCATTGCCATTAGATACTGATCATCATTCCAGACTGTTGGTGGACCCTTTACCAGAAACAAAGCCAATAGCAAAAATTGATTCTCCTTCAAAAAAGAAAGGTATATACTGAAGCGGTTGATTCTTTCCTTCAGTGTGAGCTACCAAATTTGAGGCCATAGTGGAAAAAGTATGAATGTGCCTTTTCCGTTGTTGTTATTTAAGGTCTTATCTGACTAAAACTCTTGGATTTATAAATGCTGTGAGCAAATCTGAATCTTCTGCACTTATGTTGTATTTAGTGTGTTCTGATAGCTTCATCTTAGTAATCTTAATTGTTAAAATTAACAGGGGTGCACAAGCGAAGTCATCATCAAGGGCCTGACGATATTTACCTGGAGGACCTAAAGGCTTTGGAACCTGAAGTTGCAGCACTCTACTTTCCCAAAAGGTAATTTTGAATAACAGTTCTATGGATGTAGGGTTATATTGCAGTTGCACTGTGTGAGTTGTTACATGTGTTATTTAGATGCTTACGTGCCAGTTCTGATAAGAGTTGGACTCCAGGTTCCTAGGCTTTTGGGGAGTAGTCAGTACTGATCTCACTGTGAACATCTGTTTCTGATTTGACAAGAAGCACATTGAAAGATCATGTGGGAGATCATTACTGAGAGTTTTCATCTTTGTGGAACCTGTATGTTCTGCAAATATAGAGGGGGTAGATAAGTTTAAACTCCACACTCCTTTTGCACCAGTACTCTATTTTGCAATATTGCTAGCTCTAGAGAAGCACACATCAGTTTATTTTTTGTGTGCCTCGTGCATCCCTTTGAACTTTTTTTTCTAAGTATCAAAAAGACCAACAAAAAAAAATGCCACAAGATCTTCATACAAGGCAGCTCAGCCTCAAAATTCACTCTTGTTTGGTTTTATTTTTTAATCAAATCAAAGGATTTTATACGCCTAAAATACTTTCCAGAAGAATAACTGACTGGGAAGACCTTTGTAACAATACAGCTTCGTAAGGAAGAAGTGTTCATTGGTTTAACCTTAGATGCCAATGTGATATTTTTTTATTTAAAAGGCCACCTTTCTTTTCTGTTGTACTTTTTCCAAACATACAGTATTCTAAAAACATCAAGCAGTGTCCTTTTTCTTTTTATACTTATTGTACAGCTTTCTGGTAAAGATTGAGGAGCATAGTATTGTTCTGCAAAAATAGAATGTAGAGGATCTTTTCCTTATTTAAATTCACTTTGGTTGGATTGCTTGCCAGGCTAGAGAAATGTAATTCTTTCCCAATTTAGGTTAACATTAAAAGAACTGGAAACTGTCCATCTGCCATTACTATGAATGGTTGGGGGTGTATGTTTGTGTTTGGGTTTTGGTTGGTTGGTGTTGTGGATGAGTGTGCATCTGTCACAGTTGGTTTTAAATATATGTTGTAAAATGATGTAGTACTTAAAAGATGCAACAGCAGAATGATTTTTTTTTTTTTTTTGGAGTAATCATATAGTGTGTTCTGTAATCTAAAATTTGTACTTTTTTTTGCAAGTGAAATACTTAAGGAAAATGTGGACTTCTTTTCTTCAGTGATTCTGATCCAGGCTTCAGGCAATGGACGGAGTCAGATACCCTTTCCGGTTCCCAGTCACCCCAGTCAGTAGGAAGTGCTGCTGCTGATAGTGGTACAGAGTGCATGTCTGATTCTGCTATGGACTTGCCTGATGTTACACTTTCACTTTGTGGAGGTCTCAATGAAAATGGAGAGATTTCTAAAGGTATGTGAAAGACTAAAGCATAAACAGTATTAAAGCTCAGGCAGCTAAACAAATGAAGTGGCTTGAATGCTCTGATTTCCACCTTGCAAAGCTATGGCTTCTTATTATGCTTATGCTGAGGAAAAGGGAATGGATAATCTTTCATTTCTAAAATTCTCAAGCATTTGCCAAGCAGAGATAGCAGAACTTAGCCTCAAATTAATCAAGAGCACTTGATGTCTTGAGAAACTTTGTCTCCTTTTTTGCACTACATATTGCCTATCTGACCAACCGCTCTTGTTTCTGGCTGCAATTACTTCCTTAGTCCTGTATAAACCTTCACAATTCATATTCTTTCCAATTCACCTGATAATTTTTCTTCTTTTTTATTTTTTCCTAAATGAATTTAAAAAACTTCAACTATTGTGTTGGACTATCTTTTCTCCTGCTTTACTCTTCCTATCTTAAATGTTTGTTAACTTTCAGACTTTTACCAGCTGATTCTTCTCTTTTAATGCTCTGGTTAATTTTAGTATTGAAGTTGTGTGCTTTTTTGAAGGAGCTTATAGGAGCACATTATCTTCATAAACATGTACTGCAGCCGTTTTAGTATTAAATTTTCATGGTCATCCAGTCTCAAATGCATCAAGTGAAATTTGAGTGCTTATTAATACAGGCTCAGAACAGCTCTCTTGGTAATGTGGTAGTAGTCTTGGATTTGATTAGAAAAAAATTGTCTGCCTTGCAGGGGTATTGCACTAAATCATGAATTTCTGCAAACTTGTATAGTCACTGGTCATGAAAATGCCATTAGTATTCAGTGATTAAACAAACCTGAAAAGCAGACAACATCCTTCCCCTTCCCCTTTTGGTGTAGTATGTACGCCTCTTACCTGCCATGATAATTTTAAAAGAAAACTTGCATAGACAAGCATGGCTCTCTTTTTCCAGCCTGCAAACTGACTTAATTCCTCCCTCCTCCTTATCATCCCTCTTCCAATTTCTTAATTCTCACTACTGTGGCTCTTGAAGTGGTATGAGGCTCTCCCTGTTAATGAGGAGGCAGTCACAAGACTCTTGACAGGTAGGCCATGTTAGCATATCTTGAGTGATGTTGCAAGATCGTCAGACTGAAATGACAGAAAGCATTTTCCTAGATACAAACTGATCAGACATCTCGGAATTTTATATTATTATTTTTAATTAAAATCTGCTTCTATTGCAGAAAAATTCATGGAACATATTATTACTTATCATGAATTTGCTGAAAACCCTGGACTCATAGACAATCCTAATTTGGTAATAAGGATCTATAACAGGTAAATTATCTATATTGTGTAATTAGGTCATAGAAGATCTCATTTGAAATCTGCCCTTGAAAGTGAGTGCATTTCTCAGCTTCTGTTGCAATTTGTGGTTTTGATGGATTGCTTTCTCAGGCTCAAAGAGAATGATTTTTGAACTGAAGATTTGCATTAAACTTAGCTTTAACTGAAGTGAAGTCTTTTTCAGAAATTACCACTGATGTTGAATTCTATATATTAAAATAACTCTGCTTGCAGAAAACGTTAATATTAGTTGTTGACAGCAAATACATATTTTAATCAATGAAAGGGCAGTTTGCACACTGCTGTTTATTGACCTCTAGTCAGGTTTTGCAGTCCCTTATCAATAACGTGTTTTAAAACAGGTATTATAACTGGGCGTTGGCTGCTCCAATGATTCTGAGTTTGCAGGTGTTTCAGAAGAGTTTGCCTAAGGTAAATAGATACATCTACTTTTTTTGATGATTCTGCATGCAGTAACACATGTTTATCTGTCTATTTTGTTCTTCTATACAAATTAAAAACATGCCTAATTTTTCAGGCTACTGTTGAGTCTTGGGTCAAAGAAAAGATGCCAAAGAAGTCTGGAAGGTGGTGGTTCTGGCGCAAGAGAGAAAGCATGACTAAACAGGTAACTGAGCTCTATTTTGATCCACACTCCCACACACACCCCTGCCCTGCCCTTTCCTTGGCTGTTAGAAGATGAAAAAAAAAAAAATGTAATTTGTCATAAGTGCCTCAGAATGCTGCTCATATACCTCTGTGTCACTGATTGCCAGCAGAGAGTTAGTCAGTGTTGCAGTAGCTGTAGCTGCTTGTGTATATTTCACCTTAAATACCACATCTTTATTTGCTGTTACTAGTTGCTTCAACAAAATTTATTGTATTCAGCTGTTGCACAGTATTCTTATAATTATTTCCTTTATGCCATAAGGAGTTGTCAGAGCTACTCTTCAGTCACTGCAGTATGTTTTGGGAATGTATACACAAATAAATAAGTAGTTGCTGTGCTGCCTAATAGATGTTATGGTGAGACACCCAATTTTACACTAAATTAAGCTTTCTAAACCTTGAGTATGTGCCTTAAGTTTACTTACCCCCAAAACAGTGAATTTTATAAGCTTAGAGGTTGACAGCTCCTTTAATGCTAAATTCATGATACTAAACCAGCAGTTCTCAAGTCCTGGCATGCAGTTTTGTTTCCTGAAATAATAAAAAGCTTTAACGGATCATTTCTTTATAAGCATCCTTTTGTTAAATAATTTGCAGAGTAAACGATTCTGAGACTTAATATACCTTATGTACTAATTGGTAGTTATTTGCCTAAGTGTGAACTATGAATTCACTTGGATCACTTTAAAATGCTTAAAATGTCAATATGTTTTTTATTATCATGTTGCTTTAGATACCGGAGGCAAAAGAGGGGAAAACTGAGACGCAAAGAGCAAATGAACTGCCAGCAACTATAAAAGAGCAAGTTAATAGTAGGTGTGTTCCTGTCTGAAGACTGTTTTGTGGACTGAATAGTGTCTCCCTCCCACCGCTCAAATGAGGAGTTCAGTAGAAATTTACTGTGGGAAGAAACATTTTCCTCTAAGCTACTGAAGAGGAACCGGCTGCATTTAGCAAACAATTCAACAAAATAACGTAGCAGCAAACATTGTAGAAGCTACAAATGCACTACAAATTATTTCCTAAATCCTATTGTGTTTGCTTCTTTAATCGCAACATAACTGACAGAACAACAGAGACATATATGGTAACCTTTAGCACTGAGCCACTACTCTGTAAATATAGTGGTATTGTTTCTGAGATACTGTTTGTCGTTCTCTTCTTTTTTCTTTTCTTTTTTCTCTTTTTTATAAAAAAAGCTTAATATTGTATGACTAATTTAAACCATGTGCAATTTTTTGTAACATTAAATAATTGAAACAATAAAATAGTATTAATTACAGTGTACAAGTTGCCCAAGATTGTGGTTGAAAACTAGCAGTACTTAGCACAAAGCTGTCCCAATCTAGTTAAATTATTATGCATTTTCATAGTCTCCCATGATTTTACAAAGATACTTGTAAACATTGTTGCTGTCTTAAAGACTTATAAAACTAAATATATTGTGGTTCAATACTTCAGAGAAATTAAATGCTGCTTTTAATCTTGAAATCTCTGATTAGCAGAAAAATAAGTCTGTGAATAACCTTAAAACGTGAGCTACTCCACTAACTTATCACCCACCATTTAAATTATGTAGTTGCTGTGGCAGCTTTTTTAAAAACCAAAGCACTTACTCATTCACTATCCCTTTTCATCTCCAATTTATGTAATTCATCAACATGGTATTAGTGACCTCTCGATGCTGTGTATTTACAAAAGCCATCACGCGTGGAGCCAGCTAGTAATAGTAATGTCTAGAGCTCCACCAATACTAGCACGTGTTACAGGTCTTACTTGCTTAGTGGCACATCCTAGCTTTATCTAGGAATTCACTAGACCCTGGACTTTGTTAATCTGTGCAATCAGGCTTGTAGCAAATCCTCAAGCTAAGCAGAAATTACTCTTGCATAAGAATGTTACACCATTAAAGAAGGATTTTCTGTAGCTTACATTTGTTCTGGTTGATGTCATGTTAGACCTCCAGAAGATGATTCTTCTAGTGATGAAGCATCACAGGAGTTGAAGGAATCCCTGAAAATAGATTCTGCCCCAGTAGAGCATCCAACCCATGGGAACATTCCATCTTATAAGAAGTCACTTAGACTGTCTTCAGACCAAATAGTAAGTGGCACGCCTTTCTTGTACATAGGATGCTTCATAATTCCACTCTGATTCTAAGAGTTGGACTCTTCCCCCTTTTTAGAAGCAACATGTAAGTACATTTCACAAAGTAAAAAATGATCTTCAAGTTACTTTTCTAGCAAAACAACAAAAAAAAAAAAGGGGAAATTTAAAATTCAAAAAGAAATTTAAAGTATTTTCCTGTCCTAGCGTGGGCAGCTACATGGAATTCTGACTTCTTTTTCCTGTTGTGTTCTTTAAGAATGTGTGTTTGGATTAAAAAATAAGAATTTCTTAGAAGGTTCTATAATCAAACTTCTATATTAAGATGTTGCCAAAAAAGTGGCATTGTTGGCTTCTGCAATTTGGACATCCTGGGATCTGAACAGTCTAATGATGTACATTTAAATTGCTATGCAGTTTATTCATTGCAGTCAAACTTACAAGTTAGTTCTGCTACTGTCTAAATGTATGATCTTCATCGGGGAAGAATTTTGAGGAAAGAACCCACCAAGTAGAAAATACTATTGCTGACTATGGCAAACTGAGAGTTCCATTTGATAGTATTGTAAGTCTCCTGTAATAGCAAGAATTAAAGTAGCAGGGAGTGAGGTATCTGCTGCTGTAAGCAGATACAGGAGCTATGGACAAATACACGTACCCAGATTGCAAAAGAGACTTTGCCAGCAAAACTGTGCCAGTGTTAAATCATGGTTCACTTTTTGATGAGTTACTTTTCCTTGTCTGTTTTGATTATATGAGCCTTTTTCTGTGGCTCATGATTCTAAAAATGTTACAGTGAGGACAACTTATATTTTCCATTATTTTGATTTATTCTAAAGGCAAAGTTGAAGCTCAGAGATGGCCCTAATGATGTTGTATTTAGTATTACAACCCAGTATCAAGGCACTTGCCGTTGTGAAGGAACAATATATCTCTGGAACTGGAATGATAAAATCATCATATCGGACATTGATGGAACAATAACCAAGTAAGTATCATTGGGTTTTTATCTTTTTTAATTTTTTTTTTTAAATCTTGCTTTATTGATTCTATCCCGTTTTTCAAAATAAAATAAACTTGCTCAAGAAGACTATTAAAGAATATTCGTTAACACTCATGAAGAAAACGTTGCTTTGATTTTAATTTGTACTTGCATATAGTACAAAGGTGATAATGTTTACCCTGTGATTATTGCCCTTTCAGTTAGACTTCTTCAGGTTTAGCAACTGTATGTTAACTTCAAAACTCACTTGTGCTGTATGGCCCCACTAATTGCTTGGTCCAGAGTAGTTACTACTTCTCTTTTGAAATAGTTACGACCTTCTGCAGAGATAATTCTTCTGTAAATAGTCATTATAAATTGTATATTCGTTAGCGGTTGTCTTTAACAAAACTCATATCCTTAGCATCAGCTATCTCTGATTTTGCTTTTAGGTCTGATGCTTTAGGACATATCCTCCCTCAGTTTGGCAAGGACTGGACTCATCAGGGCATTGCAAAACTCTATCATTCCATAAATGAGTGAGTATGTAATCTATGAACCAATTAGGGTTTTCTGGAATTTATGAATTAATGGACAGGTAATTGGCTTGTTGTTAATAATTATGCAGTTTACTACAATTTGTAGGTCTAAATGTTGGGAAGTGAGCTACTTTTGTCATTCACAAACAAAACTAAGTTCTTTCCCCAGATTTATACTTTTACAGGAATGGAAGCCACCACTTTTACTAGTTCTCTTCTCAAATGTTTGATTCTGCAATTTAGTTTTTAAAGAATGTGTTTATAGTATTGTTGTGACTACAGAAGAAAACCATAATAGCAGTACTTTCTCAGGCAGTCATGCATATATCCATTTCCACCAACTCAGGTTGATTACAAAGCCTATCATAAACATGGTACAGTGTTTGTATCATTCAAACCTAAATTGTGTCCTTCCAATGCATAAATATTTTGTATTTTAATGTGTTTGCTGCCAAGCTCAAGTGAATGTTCCTTAGGATAGATTTCGTGTTCTGAAACAAGCCTGATTAACAACTTGCCACTGCCACAAAGAGAAGCCTGGTGGCGTGGCTCAATTTTTCCATCACTTTGTTGTGCTTCTGATGTGAGCCAATGCAGTTCAGTGAAACAGTAGAAAAGTAATTCAGCATAACAGCAGTTTCCCCTTCCCCTCTCTGGGTTAGTCAACTAAAAATGCTCACCTTGTGATCTGCAAGAACCTGCACAAGCAGCCCTTGCGCCTTCCCCCTTGGAGCAAGGTGTTTGCTTAGTTCAAAAGTGATGCCAGAAATAAAACTTGCTACTGAAGAGGATCACAGGATGACCAAGTGTTAAACATTTCATGAGCCACTTAAAATAATCAACTTTTATCTTTGTTTTTAAGTTCAGTGGTCTTTCTTTCTCCAAAAATATTTGGGTTCTTGCAATCTATTGTTGGCCTTCATTTTTTGGCTAAATTTCATCTGCAGCCCCTTGCAGTCCATGGGAGATAACCTGAACTTGCTTTTATATTCAGTGCAGAGTAGAAGAGTCATTTGGGAATTATTTGCCAAATGGAATCATCTTTGAAAATGCACAGAAACACTCAAGCCTTTTGTGCATGCAATAACTGTGTACAAATCTGTACAACGAGATGAACCTACAAAGTCTGCAGGAGAAATGTAGGGGCTGGATGATTACTTGTTATCTGTCCTTCACTCTGCACTGCGAATTCTGCCAATAATCTGAAAAAGTCCAACAACCAAGACAGGAGATCTGCCATCCCATATTATGTGGTGCAGATAATTGAAATAGTTGCATTCATTCTACAGCCGGGCTGAAAGAAGATGGCTAATACCAGTGCGGCACTTAATTAAACACAATCTAGTCCATCTAATTGTGTCATCTTAGTATTACCGTCCCTATTCTTTTGCGGTTCCTGTTTCTTAGTTTTGATTGAGTCGCGTATTGAAACTATTATATGCCTTGCAGGTTTTTTACCAGTGAAAGAGTCTTTTCCTATGTGTTTGTGCAGCGCACTGCCTCCAGTCAATACCTGAACTGGTGCCTCTGGACATTGATATAACTGTATAGTTATATTGGCAAAGAAAATCTGCAGCAGGAATATGAACTAAGTTCATCATTTTTTTTCTAGAAATGGCTACAAGTTTCTGTACTGTTCCGCCCGTGCCATTGGGATGGCAGATATAACCAGAGGATACCTACACTGGGTGAATGACAAAGGAACAATTCTCCCCAGGGGCCCTCTGATGTTGTCCCCCAGCAGTTTGTTTTCTGCCTTTCATAGGTGAGCACGTGGGATTTCATATGTCCATTCCCTCTCCATCTCACTTCCCCTTTACTTCATTCCTCTAGTCCGTGACTGGTTACTATTAGGTTCTGTTTATATCAGTACAATTTTGTCTTTTCAAGTATAGCTGCAAGGACTGTAGTACAGTGCTGCTACACAAGGTAGAGGGAAAATAGACTGTCACGCTAAATGATCTTGCCACCATATTGAGAGTGCTCCATACGTGACTACTTAAAATGCAATATCAAGTTAAGCTATGGTTCAACTCGGTTCATCTTTTGAACCAACCATAGTCTGCCTGTTCTTGATGAGAAGAACTAATAGTGGAAAAGTCTTCTTTGTTTTGCTCATTTTTTAGTGAAAACATATTGATGGCTAGCAATGACAGCAGCTTCCACTAAGGTCACTACTAGGCTCTCTGCACTCTTCTGTCAGAGGCAGGAGTTCTAACAAGCTTACATGTACTTGATTTGGTCTTCTGATTCAGATGGTCATTTCCCATAAAAACTGCATTCACAACTGGGAATTTCATCCCGTTTACTTAGCCTAGGCACCAGTTATTCACCTATTTTTTACTATGGATGTTGGAAACCAGAATGTTTTATTGATTCTTACATCATTCTTGGAAAACTACTGGCCAATGTATATGTAATTACCAACACTAGCAACTGGAAGCGGTGAGAATATAAATATCAGATAAAAGGGGGAAGGAGGATACCCTCTATCAAATTGTGATTTAGAATTTGACTGTTGAAATTTTATTTTAGGGAAGTAATAGAAAAGAAGCCTGAAAAGTTCAAAATCGAATGTTTGAATGATATCAAGAATTTGTTTGCTCCCAGTAAACAGCCTTTCTATGCTGCTTTTGGAAACAGGCCCAATGTAAGTCTGCCCCTTTTTAATTAAAGGGTTAAAATGCATTAAATACTTCGGGAAGCAAAGGAGATAGGCTTTTCTTTTTGCGTCTGTTTGAATAAGGAAATGGGACACTGGTGGTTTTGTGGGTTTGGTCAGGAAAACTCACATGCAGATACCTTAAATAAAAGGTGCTAGAACTTCATATATAAAAAAGATTACAAAGATGTCTTAGTTATTCTCAGGATTTGATTAAATATGTTCTACCTTTGCATATTCCTTTTCAGCATTTTTGACAGTTTTGTAACCTCAGGGTATTAATTCAGTGCTCCTCAGACTTGAATCCTTTTTCCTATCGTACGGTTCCTGTATTTTCTCTGCAGATCAATGCTATTGTAATTAAGCTAGAGAGAGAGAGGGTATTCTAAGTGGAATATTGTCACAAGAAATGGTATTGTGTGGTATAGATTTTGTGCATGTTTGTGGTCCTAGGCTTGGGAACAGGAATTAAGGGGTTGGGGGTAATGTTTTGTTATGGTGTGTGGATGTTTTGGGGGGATTTTTTGTTTTTGTTTTTTTGCTGTTGTTTAGGGGACTTTTTTAAGGGGCAGTTTTACTGTACACTTTTTGAATTGGCTTTTCTTTCCTTCAAGAAACTGTATCACATTCAATAAGGAAATGTTGAAGCACGTGCTTTTGTTCATGCTTTTTGCAGGACGTATATGCCTACATGCAAGTGGGAGTTCCAGACTGCAGAATATTTACTGTGAATCCAAAGGGTGAACTGATCCAAGAACGGACCAAGGGAAACAAATCTTCGTAAGATCATTTTTGTTATTTCAGCTAAAGAAAGTATTTAGGAATTAGATTACAAAATCATTGCAATTGTGACCGTGATTCAATCTCCTATTACATGCAACACGTGAAAATCTTATTTGCCTGAGACTTACAGCTTTGGATACTTAACTGAAACTTTTCAAAAAGTAAACTAAACTGTCGAAATAAAATTGAAATTCCTTCTGCAGTAGCGATGCCTTATTTGACTACAGCTTTCTGGTCTAGACTTCTAAAGCACCTTTTTGGCTACAGTTGAACAGCGACTAGACTGTAAATAACGGTCTTTCTTCTTTTTTAATATAGGTATTACAGACTAAGTGAGCTTGTGGAACACGTGTTCCCATTGCTTAATAAAGAACAGAGTTCTGCATTTCCGTGCCCAGAATTCAGCTCCTTTTGCTATTGGAGAGAGCCTCTTCCTGACCTTAACATGGATGACCTGGCCTGAAAAATGCTTTTCACCTACAGATGGAATTTCATATTCAGCTACTCAACTTCAGTTTAAATGTGAAGAACTTTCTTAATGAAGATGCTAATTTATGTACTGGTACCATAAGTCTTACTAAAGAAATCACTTTAACTCTGTTGGTTTAAAACAAAGAAAATGCAAAGTTACTGTCTATTTTTTGGGGGGTGGGGTGGTATTTTTTTGTTTGTTTCTTTCTTTATTGTTGTCTTTATATACCTGTTCTAAGGCACCCAGTGGTGCCAATGGTCATGGTACCCAAGTGCTTGAGGGCAACTAAATGCTGAGGTAACTATGACTTTGCATTTTCATCAATACAGACCTTATTGTAAACATAGATTTTTTTCATATTAGTCTTAATAGTGTATTTTCTAAAATGAAGCCAAAAAGTGTATGGAAACTGCCAAATAGAATGTCAAACCTATTAATAAGAAATGTGGTCTAATGTTCAGATGGGCAATTAGGCCATTTTTGAAAGGAGCCAGAACCGAAGACCAGTGTGCTCTTTCTCAGCCAAAATACAGAAAATGTGTAGATGTTACTAGCCTGATGGACTCTGAAGATGTAAAATTCCTCTTTAAATGTAAATATGCCTTTTGTCACATTGTCACGTGTACAAGACTCTCCTTGTACAATTCACACTCTAACTCTGCTTATTACTTTTTTTACATGCAATGCTTAAGCTATTTCATGAGCTTGTTAAAATGAAAAGTTGTCTTCAGATACTTGTATGACTTTTGTTGTTTTCAGGCTGTGCTATGCCATGTTAAATTTCCATCAAAAAAAATCTTGAACATTTCTGTATGAGTTAGGGAGCTGGCATTTTTATTTCCTTTTTCAACACAGAGATGATGCATATGTTGTGTGTATGCTGTGTAGGCCAGTAAAACGTATGTACAGATTATATTCAGGGAATTGTAATACTAAAAAAGATTATGTATTTAATTTTTTAATTGTCTACTGCAGGTCTTTCCAGAATCTGTATTGCAGGTTTTCAGTAGCTGGAAGGAAATGCAGCTCAATAGTGAGATTCCAGGTATGAGAATGGTTAAATGCTGCAGAGCAGAATAAAACCCCCCCTCCTTTTTTTTTTTTTTCTTCCTTTTTTCCCCCCTTTTTTTTTCCTTTTTTTTTTTTTCTTAAAGTTTAGGTTATTCATAAACATCATGCTGGTCATTCCTCAGGTTCAGATCAGAGCCTGTGAACAAATTGCATTCCAAGTCTAGTATTTATCAGCTGTAAAAGCAGCTAGTATTTCTTTCTCCAAAAATACTTGAAGGTAAAGGTAGTTCTGCTTTTTGAGTTGAATTAGTGCTTTTAACCTCCTTCGGACAAATCTATGGTGAGAATGTATCATTCCACCAGCCCAGAGGGCTTAAGTCATTTAAACGTCGGTCATTTAAACAGGAATCCTGGCCTGTCTGGGCACACCGTCTTTTCAGTCTCTCCTTAAGCAAGTTCCTGGGGCCATTAAAGATCATTCTAGGGGCAATGTCCAGACTCTCCACCAGGCTCCAGGGCGAGTTGTTCCCCATACAGAGCTCCCAGTGGGAGCAGGAAAGTGTGCAGGGAAGTGTGAGTGATCTTTAGGAGGAATTTATACAGCCACCTGCTGCGGTGCTGCTTTTCTCAGGAACAGCTTGGGCGGCCCTTCTACTTCAGCGTACTTGGGCTGAATGTAGGAAAGGAGATCTCTTTGTTTCGCTGCCTGCAAAAGAGTACCTTTAGAGGATTTTGCCCCCGACCCCAGGAATATTTTCTTTCCTTTATCAGGCTGACTCGTCGTAACCTACAGTTCTGATGTAACGCCAGCTAGACAATTGGTGAACTGCTGGGGGGGATAATTTTTAGATCACTATATACCACTTTTTTTTTTTCCTCCCTTATAAAACTCTAGTGTATTCTGTGTTTATAAAACATTATATAAAGAGTGGGGGCAAGCAGAATCAACATGGAACCTCTCTTTCAAAGCAGTAGTATGAGAGTGGGAAAGAAAACATACTGATCTGTCACAGTGCACCCTGCATGTAAGTGAACTGAAAGGCATCCTTGTTCACCATTGCAGCAAAGTCTTGGTCCTGTCACCAATCTACTCAATGTTTACGTGGATTTCACAAGATTCAACTTGAAGGATATGTTGCTCTTACTGCTTTTTTT
Source organism: Chionis minor (assembly GCA_013398295.1). Classification (NCBI taxonomy): domain Eukaryota; kingdom Metazoa; phylum Chordata; class Aves; order Charadriiformes; family Chionidae; genus Chionis; species Chionis minor. The sequence continues at coordinate 851,233 of VZSF01001813.1, forward strand.
CTTTTTTTACTCTCAAGCTTATAAACATCATTCCATTGTTTTTTCCTTTTTACCTTTTATTCCATAGATTTCGTTAGAAACTGAAATGATCACCAAGTGCTTTGAGTATCAATGGGATTTGAGCTTTTAAGTCACTTAAATACTTTAAAATAAATAAGTATCCAACATAGTAAAGTATTTTAATTACAAGATGAAATATTCTATCTAAAGATTCTATTTTACATAAAGGGAGTGAAGCTGCCTCTCCTAAACCACTCCTTTGTGGATGTCAAAATTTTCTTTACCATGCTTAACTTACTCTTAGTGGCCCTGCTATTGCACAGTGTTTGTAAAAATAAAAGCACTTCATGAAACTGGGAAAGGTTTCCAAATGGGACAGATTGTTACCAAGGTTTGGCTGGATCTTTCTTTTTGAGAAGTTGGCTTTTTTTCTTTTTTTTTTTTTTTCCTCTTCAGTTCCATTCATCTTTTCAGACTATCATAAAGATAAGCTGTGGAATTTAAGGTGGGGACCTGAGTAAATGAGCAGTGTGGAAAACCAGTATCAGGTGTATCTCCAAATGCATGTAACTTCAGCTGGTATGAATATGGGAGTTGTGTGGTTAGAGAGCTCCTCATTCTGCTAACCTATTATTTTGCATTATAGGGATGTCCAAAAAGTTGCTTAGTTAAAAATTTTGCTTTGTTGTTCTGTAACAGCTACAGTTTTGTTTTTTGATAAAATGTAAAAGTCTTCTTGAGTATTTCTGATATGAATAGGGCGGGGGGGGGGTTCTTTTTGTTTTTCTAAATCTGGCTTGTATTTGAAGCTTTTCAGATTGTTTGTTCACCCTGTGTAGGGACAGAATTCGGGGGCACCATACGTGTCCTCGTGTACCTGTATAATTTGGACTGCTGGGCACTTTACTGACTCTACAAAAGACATCTCGTTACTCTCAAACTGTGGGCTTGTGCTGCAATATTAATATGAAGTGGGGTAAATAAGAATTGCGCATTAGCCTGTCCTTTGTTACCTTAGTCAAGAGAAGTGGCCTGAAACTAACGTTTGAGAAAAAGTTGTGCTATACTTATTTAAAATTAGCGCAAGCTAAATCATTCTTTCTGTGAAAGAGGAATTTCTAAGTGTGTATGTCTGTAGGCGCATGCGCACCCCTGTTAAGACTGTGTTGTTGAAGATGCAGATCCTCTTAGCATTGGAACAGTCGCAAAGGCTGAGTCAACGATACCTATCTGGGAATAAATAAGGAACACTGCAATTCAAAACTTGTTAGTGACTTGGATATTACCCATTTCTATAATGATTTAAAGATCGGTAACTTCAGTGGTACACATTTCTGGATTTTTTTTTTTTTATTTTTCTTTTAAACTGTACCAAGCATGCTTGTATTTCAAGAGGTTGGGCTCTCATCCCTAACAGTATACAATTGCATGTGCAGTCTTGGCTCACGTATCCTTAGCTTCCTGTTATCGGTATACTCCTTTTAAAACTTTTTTTTTTTCTTCAACTGGAGAAGTCTTAACACTTGTGTCAACTCCGTTATGGAACTTCTGAAGCAAACTCTGAATTCGCTTATGGTAAAGACAAGAGAGATGAGATTTCATGTTAATATTTCATACAAGTCTTCTAGAAAATGCTGTCGTATGAATGAGAGTTGTTTAAATGACTGTAATGCAAATGCATAATGAAGTATCAAAAATACATAGTGAATTTGAGATGCCTTTAAAGTGTCACTTTTGCCTGAAGAAGTTTTAGTTTCCAAAGTTAAATTCTGCTGAATAGAATTGAATTGTTTTGGATTTTTTTACAGTGTTAATTACTTCCAGATGAAAGTTAATATGTTGGTTTATTTTGAGGGTGGGAAAACTCTCTTCAATCATTTGTTTCATTTTTATGTTGAAGATGAGGAATACTTGATTTTTAAGCAGCTCAATCACTAATAAGGTAATGTGTTTAAAATTGTCAAATCTGTCATCATACCAATACAGTGGTTTTTGTTAAGACTGGACTATCTTGGGTACAGTAACCCACACTTCAGTGCAATGTTTATTGATGTTCAGAACAATGTTATCACAATAAACAAACTTAAACTGAATCTTTTCTTCACTTTATGCTTGGGAATTCCATTCTTGTATTGCTGGTTTAGTAAATGTGGGTTTATTTAAATTGTATTCGTATTTTACGTGGAATTCAAGTTGTTCTCCTAAGGACTGTGGTACATTTGCTTTCTCTCACGCCGAGCTTGCTTTTTTCGGAGTATTTGTACAACTGATAAATAATTGCTGTCATCAAACTTACATTGTGTGCCGGTACCAATATTGGGTTCTAACAAAAAGCAGCCATGCATTAATAAGGTCAGGTAACCCATGCATGACTTGGGAATATACAAGCTGCCTTGAAGAAAATCTTGCAACGGCATAGTTTGAGCTCTTGTGAATCTGCCCTAATTTGGAGTTTTATCCTAATTTTGTCCAAGTGTACTTTTTCCTTTCAAGGCAAAGAGTATTGTCTTCCACGACAGCTGTTGAACGACTTGAGGCAATTATTGAGAGACCATCATGGAAAAGGGAACTCAAGCTTTCAGTAGGAACTTATTGTTCCTAGTCTCTTGCTGGTTTTGATAAATGCAACTAACTAGCAGCCTACCTTAAAAAAATCCAACTGTTTCAGTCACACGTAAAAGCGTGACAGATCTGCGTGAAAAGTGTAAACGAAGTTGTACCTCTTGATCCTTCCGTGGTGTGTCATTTGCGTCGCTGCTGCCGGCATCCCCTCGCTCTCCTTGTGCCCCCACAGGGAGCTCACTGCTCCAGTTTTACCCTCTTCTGCCCCAGCAGCAGCTCTCCGGCCCTGCCAGGTTCCCCCTGGGATTCTGCTCGCGCCCTGTCCCCTTCTCTTCACACGGTGGGCGCTTGGCTCCTCACGCTGCCCATTGGCCGCACCTACGTCGCGGTGCTTCTCTGCTGTGTGCCACTATGGCCGTGCAAGCAATAGGGTGGCGTGTCCCATGTGTGCCCGGTGTTCAGATCTGTTGCAAAAGCCTTTCCGAGCTGGTGGTGTTTCTCCTGTGTCCATCTTTATACCCTGACAGACTCCTACTGGAGTAATCTTGTTCTTGGTGGATGGATTTTTTCTCTTGGATGTGTAAAGAATGGAATCGCAGTTTCCAAGAGCGGGCTCTTTCCTGTGTGTGTGCAGAGCACCATTCCTAGAGTTCTGCTGTGCACGTTGTACGCCGAGGGTTCCGGCAGGCTACCTGTGCATCCCTGCAACGTTTGGCTTGGGAAGCACGTGTGCTCCCGTGTATGGTAGTTGCCGGCCAAGTCCTCAGACCAGTAGTGAGCTGAGCTGCTCAGAAGGGGCTTGTGGGCGGACGTCCCACACGCTGCACGGGAGGGAGGAGGGTTCAGAGCTTCTGCAGGTTTCACTGTTGGACAAGCCAAGGCCTTGTCAGGGTCTTTGGTCTGGCAGGAGCGGCCACTTCTGAGCAATGTGTTTTCTAAGCATGATGATTCTGGCTGGTTTTCCTCCTCTCCTCTCGCCTTAGACAAGTTGCTCAACCCCACAGTGACGTTTTGTCCCAGACTGGAGATGGCCAAGACCCCTCCAATCATGCAGGGGCTTTAGCAAAGAACAGCAGGAGGACTCCAGCGCCTTAACCCTGCACGCTCTTTTCCTCCACTGGCCAGAGTGGGCTGAGGCCCCTGGCTGGCCGGCCCCATGTTGAACACGAGGTCTTCATTAATGGCCTTTGTTAATGGCTTCTGTGTGGGACAGAATTAACGGTGCGGTGGGACAATTACAGGTGATGCTAAGCCACCTCCTTGGGAAGGCTACAAAAGCCTTTGCTTGTAAGGAAGCATGCCAGATAGATACAGTTTTGACTAAAAAACCATCTTTAGTCTGAATTGATCTGAATTCTTTAAGGGCTGGGTGGCTGCCAGCCTCACCGCAGCACGGAGAGGTGGTGCACCTCATATTTTCTTCCCAGTCATTTCTTTAATTCTAGTCTTTCTCTGCCTTCTCCTCCTCCTTCCCACATCGCTGTTCTCTATTAATGTTCCTCACTTCTGATGACACTTCATGTGTACGTGTTCTGGCAAGAATAAGCAACGTAGCCTAAAATGTTCAGCCTAGAACTAGCTGAAGGGCAGGGCTCAAAGGGTTGTGGTGCATGGGGCAGCATCCCGTTGGCAACTGGTCACCAGTGGTGTTCCTCAGGGCTCAGTTCTAGGGCCAGTTCTGCTCAATGTGTTTATCAGTGGTCTGGATGCAGGAGTTGAATGCACCATTAGCAAGTTTGCTGATGATACCAAACTGGGAGGTGCTGTTGACTCTCCCAGGGGACAAGAGGCCTTGCAGAGGGATCTGGATAGATCGGAGTATTGGGCAATGATTAATGGCCCAATTGAAATTGAATTGAAATGTAACAAGTGCTGGATTCTGCACCTGGGATGTAGTAACACAGGGCAGAAGTATGGATTGGGAGAGGAGTGGCTGGAGAGCAGCCCTGCAGAGAGGGATCTGGGGGTGCTGGTGGGCAGCAGGCTCAACCAGAGTCAGCAGTGTGTCCTGGCAGCCAGCAGGGCAAACCGCATCCTGGGTGCGTCAGACACAGCAAATGCTGTCAAAAGCTGGTCAAAAGAGGTGATTATCCCACTGTATTCAGTGTTGGTGCAGCCTCACCTTGAATATTGTGTGCAGTTCTGGGCCCCAAAATTTAAGAAGGATGTGAAGGTCCTTGAACGTGTCCGGAGGCAGAAAGCAAAGCTGGTGAAAGGGCTGGAAGGAAAGTCCTATGAGGAGTGTCTGAGGACTTTGGGCTTGTCTAGTTTGGAGAAAAGGAGGCTGAGGGGCCACCTCATTGCTCTCTCCAGCTTCCTGAGGAGGGGACATGGAGGGGGAGGTGCTGAGCTCTTCTCCCTGGGATCCAGTGACAGGACACATGGGAATGGTTCAGAACTGTGCCAGGGGAGGTTTAGACTGGACATTAGGAAACGTTTCTTTACTGAGAGGGTGGTCAAACACTGGAACAGGTTTCCTAGAGAAGGTGGTTGATGCCCCAAACCCATCAGTGTTTAAGAAGCATCTGGACAATGCCCTGAACAACAGGCTTTGGCTTTTGGCCAGGCAGTTGGACTGGTGAGATTGTTGTAGGTCCCTTCCAACTGGAGTCTAAGCTAGTCTAGTCTATTCGCGAAGAATCGGGGCACTGAATGAGTAAATAAGATGGGCAAGAACTGCGCTGGCAGAACTTCTGTGTACCACAAAGCCTATGTAACAGTGCTTGACACTGAATAAACACTTAAAATACATGTGCAAGCTTGACTGAGAAGCCAGAAACGGCAGTTTTATAGGTGGTGGAGACAGCAAAAATTTTGGCTTACAATGCTGCTGTGGTCACTGGAAAGCAAAAGAGCATTGACATCACAAAACAGGTAGGCTTTATTTAGACATTGCAGTTGTTTTCCATCACGCAGTTTCATTCGTGTTCCTGGGAATTACTCTCTCTATATACATGAATAGATGTATACGCATGCGCACATAAAGCATACTCTCAAATGTGTTGCTCTTTGCTGAAAAACTACGGTAATGTTCCTTTTTCCACAATCAAGATAGCAAAATGGATAAATGCCAAAACCTGCTTATGTAGTAACACGTTACAAGATGTTCTTTGAAGTCTCCCGTATACAAAAAAAAAAATTGGCAGAGCTGTTCTTCTGTATCTTGTCTCAAGTCTGCGGGGCACGTTGCAGGAGGGTTGGTGCTGGCTCGAGTGCAAGTCTGTCTTGTGATGACAGGACGCAGCCCCCAGGTATTCCTGGTAACTTGACAATCGGAACTCTCTGCTATTACCCGGGTGCACCGAGCAGCCGAAGCCTACCTGCTGATCCGAGTCTCGGTGGAGGGCATGTTCCTCCCGGCTCCAGGCTGAGACTGTAAATGCCTTTAAGGTTTTGGTGAAATAGCTCCATACCCACTGCTGGGCTGTAACACAAGAGGTTACTTATTCAGCAGATAAAACTCGCTTCCAAACGCACAACGTATCCTCAGGAAATAATTCGGTCCCGATTTGCATCTCCTCGCTGCAGGTGGGGAGGCCTTTGCCTTGCATTCCCAATGCATTTTAAAGCTGCATTGGGTGGTGATGGGCATTTTGTTTCAAGCTGCTTTCCTATGCTTCCCACTTAAAAGCTTGCTCTGTTTCCTGGACGATTTGTAGTTTTTTCTGACTGGCTGGTTGGCTTCACCAAGCTGACTAGAGTCTCTCCGCAAAACTGCACAAAGTTGCTGCAAGTAACCTGGCGTACACTGAAAGGATACATGGTGGAACACCACAGAAAATCCTCATTGCTTTGAGTGGTCAGTGGAGAAATGTCTCCACTGCCTAAATAAGAAATTAAAATAATGAGGGAGGTTTTTTTACAGATTTTGTGGTGAAAATTGGCATTCCTGCTTTGCTCCAAGCTTTTCTGGGGACAGGACTGATTTATTTGTCACTTTGTTGCCTTTCCCTATAGCTGCTCTAGGATACACTTTCTGTGTTTGGCCGGAGCGGAGTCTCCCTGGCTGTCCGCATGCTGGCTTTGGCTTCAGCTGTTCTGCTGCTAGTGACCTGGCTCTGGGAATTTACCTGTCTCCCAAGGGATGCCGCCCTGGGGACTCTGCTGGTTTTGGTACGTGGACAGTCCCTGAGAAACCACCTTGCCTCGTGCCTGGCTATGGGGCCGTCAGACACAGGTCTGTACAGCCTCACCTGTACGGTCAGGTTTTTTTCCTGTTCTCAGGTCTGTCGGGAGCACCTGGTGCAACAGACAGATACCGTTTTGCCGAGGAATCTGGCAATCCTCATACGCTGCATTACAGAGCTACTGACAAGGTAGCACTCTGATTTAGGAAACAGGCAGCATACCTGCCCTACAGCTTCCACCTACAGGAGTATTTTCTTTTAAGACCCTCTTGGTTAACAGGTGCTTCCTATTTGAGCTTGCGGATGCTCCTGGATGCGGTGGTCAAATCATGACCCCACAGTGTGAAATGCTCCTTTCAGTGCAGGTACTTCCTCGTGCTGTTACTGATTCTCACCGAAGATGGAAACGCTCTGCCAGTGGGTTGAGGGCATTCTGGAGCTGTGCTCTTGCTCCTTCCTTTGAAGTGGGGCTGTTCTGTAAGGAGCAAACCCTCAGCAGCCCCATGAGTGTGTCTGTGCTGCTTTCATGAATGCTTCACCCAAGCACTCTCTGGAGCGGAGCCTGGAACTCAGGTTCCCCCCTCCCTTTGCTATTTATGGGCTACAGCACTGTGATCTTCCCAGCTCGATGAATATTCCACCTTGTAGGCTCCAGGAAAAGAACCTCATCAGGAGGAACTGAGCTATCTACCCTGATTACAGCAATTACCAAGGAAGTGGAAATTAAGGGTCAAGTCTCCCTCAGCAAAGTCAGGAATCTAAGACAGAGGTTCCTTATGAAAGGTCGTAGATTTATCCACGGCGCTGCTAGGGGTGGTGGATGGGAAATGACCCTTAAAAGCCCTAAAAGGTGTCCTCAAAATATGCCACTGACATTGGGCCCTGCTGTGACATAGTTTAGGGAATGCTTTATACCCGCATACAAACACCAGCAGTGCTGCATTATGAGGGCTCCAACAAGCTCAGCAGCAGCAGCAGATCCTGGGTACAAGGAGAAACTTTGTGTTAGCAGACGGCTCAGTCCCATTAGCAGAACTGGGCTTGTGAAGACTTGTGGGTTGTGTTTAGAAATCTACTGAAGCGGTTTAGAATTAGACGATACAACTTTTGCAACTCTAGCACTAAACGTGCACTGCTGATTCTTAGAAGTGACTCACTCAGATGGGGAAGGAAAAAAAAGAAAAGGCAAAGTTGTGTTTGCCAGCTAGGTCTCCCTAAGCACTCAGCTCATTTTGTTTGTTTCCATGAGTCATTTTTAGAACAGGCAACAATAATCTAACAAAACTTGAGTCACACAGAGTTTGGAGCCAACTTCTTAGAGAACGCAGCTTTCTTGAGGAGAGTGAAAAATATTCTAAAACAAAAAGTGCCTCTCCAGCTTTCATACATAACGAGAAATTATGTTTAAAAAACCCAAAGTGGTTGATGTAATGGCCTTTTAAAAACACAGAAAACAATCTTTCCAGTCTGTCCCTTCAATTTTATGACCGAGAAAAAAGGGGCTGTTGATTTAGGACAAAAGAAAACTAAGCCCCCCTCCCCCTTGAACAAGCAGGTGGGTGTGAACTGCATGCTAACGCCTCATGTGCCAGCACAGGTCAAGGCAAAGGTGCAGGGAAATTAGACAGGGGTGGCTCCCTTTATCGAGCTGTGAAGTGCAAGTTCACTATACGTTTTTGGCTACTGAGTAGTAGTTTCTTACAGAAACAGCCCTCCTGCTACAAAATACATCCAGTCCTGGCTTCGCTTACCAGTAACACCGTCATTTCTGAAAATCAGGTGCCGAGAGATCTTCCTAAAAACCAGGTGCTTTAAAACTCCACTTGCAATTTCCTTCCTGCGCTCAGAACTCGGTGCAATCCCAGCTGCACGGGGACTGACTCAGAGTTCCTCTGTGGAAAGAAAGCTTGCTCTGCCGGGCTTTCTCCAAAGCGGCTCATCTTCCATGATGTGATAGTTTGTTGTGGGAAGGCCCCATCTCATCGCCTGGAAACAGAGTTATTAGGGAGTATCTATTCCAAAACTAAGCAACAAAGGCGTAAGCCTTCATCTGACCTCCTCAGATGGGAAGGGCTTCAGCTAAACCATACTGTGCTCCTTGCAGCACAGGGAGTTCTTCCTTCACCTAAAGGAATTGTTTGTTCTGAGGCTATAAACAGCTGTTCTGGATTTGTAAGAAGGGAAATATAGTACGCAAACCACTATGATAAATACAACTCTATGTAGCATGAACAGACTATTGAAAAGATCAGTTTATGTAAGAATCTATAGGTGACGGCTGAATAGTCCTGCTCTCAGTAAAGCACAGCTGCATTTTTTTTCAGCCACGAAAAGAGATCAAAATGCTAACTCGAAAGAGCCAAAACATCAGTTGTGTTTGTTATCTCCACTGAGAAGTGGGTAGTACAAGAAACAAAATACCGTTGCCCCAAATGCGTTTATCTGTTTAAGCTAAAAAAGTTGTTTCATTCATATAAACGCATACTGAATAGTAAAACAAACCTCACTCAAAAGCACGGATGCAGGAGGCTGTTACAACAAAGACTTAGTCCAGATGATTTATGCATTTGGCAGTATTGGCTAATAAGACTATTTTCCTAGATCAACAATTTTTGCTCTGATTTGCTTTCCACAATGCAACAAAGACAAAACTTCCTTTTTAATGCAAATACGGTAGGAGTGTCAGAAACAAACCTTGTAAAATTTTTTTAAACTTTTCAAAATTACTGTTTTTCTAGCTGAGCATGACAACTTAGGTTTTTCTGATCTGTTTTATTCATTTCAAGCACCGAGCTTTAATCTCATGAGCATCACGCTTAACTGATCATCTTTTTTACTGTACCAATTGAAAATAACTGTTCTAAATCTTTCAGTAGTAGCAACTACACCTTACCCTCACGTCTGCCCAGTGGAAAGCTGAGGCAAGGTACGTTTCTACCTGCACAACTGCTTCCATTTGACTGGAATGAGTCACTCACCTCTCAGCACTGTGTTTGGCCCTTTGGGTAAAAAAGAAAACTGATGCAGGTAAGTATCGTTTTGCTTCGCACCACCACGGCTGGCCATTGCTTTGAACAAATTGTTTATGCAAATGCACTTGACCCAGCATACAATTAAATAACACAAGGACTAAGAATGCATCAATCATGTCCAATACAACCTCACTTTCTTGCCCTGCTTTACTGAAAACATGAAAATAGCTGACCGCAACTGTAAACTTCAGTGAAGATGTAAACTTTGATACACTAGGGACAACGTGATAAACTAGGGAGGAGACTGCAAAAGGCAATTTAATAGGGAATAGCAACAGCACAGTGGAAAAATATCTATTGAGAACATACTTGTTTAACATTTGTTCTGCTTGCACAGGTAAACAAGGGCTTGGGAAGGAGTTAATTTAGCTACAGAAACGTCTTTTGTAGCTACTTCTGGAAACAGGGGACAAGGAAAAGGTCTCAGTATAGACTAGAAACCCATCACTGAAATCAAATATATAAACTGAATATATTAAAGCTTTGAATTTTATTACACTTAATTTCTTCTGAATATCTTACCCTTCTCTCCTGTTGAAGGTAAACCTAAACATGAGAAATGGAAGGATAAAGGAGAACTCCGCTAAACGTGGAGTACATTTCATCAGAGTCTGTGTAGGCCAGTTTGCCTCCTGTTACGACAACGTTTACTTCATCTCCTGCTTTGAGGTGAAGAACAAGGTGGAATGTCCCAGGACCACCACAGGTCCGTTTCCCCGAGTAGGGCTTGTGATACTCCAGCAGTTCCCTTCTGTACCCAGCTGTGTGGAGCTGAGCCACGCTTGCGTTGGAGACGGACAGCACTGCTTCTACGTACTCGTCCCTCTCCGGGGCCAGCACGGCGGTGATCAGGTAGCGCCCTTCGTATGGTGATGTGAAAATGCCTGCAGAAGAGCAACAGACTGAGCTTTTTGGAGTTACTCAAAGCAGAGAGACCTGACCGCGCTAAGCACGATGACAAACATAAAACGACAGGAGTTACCCATTGCTGCGTACAGAAACTGTGACAAGGGTTGCTGCTTTTGTGTTAGAGCCCACCAGTCCTTCCGGACAGAAGCAGGTCCTGTCCACATTTGGAAACCTCCTGGCCTAAGCAGCTGCCATGGCTGAGAGGCGAGAGGCACCCACATGCCGCGCAAGTCCCCAGTAGGTTAAAGTGTGCCGAACGCCCTCAAGTGACATGACAATCTGCTTGAGGAGGAACAGCCGGCAGTTACTGGAGAGGCAGAATGTATCACCTCCCTCTCTCCTCTCCCTGGGGTGACGCAGCTGGCTGAGCTGCAGGGAGAGGTTTGCAAGAGAACCTCACCTCTGCTACCTGGGCTCGGCTGGCCTGAGGTGGGATGAGGAGCACAACCAGCTGTGCTGGCAGAGCAGACAGAGGTGGTGCTGAGTTGGGCCCCAGTATCACCAAGCAGTTGTGGAAAACCAGCAGCGGTGAAGTGCCTGCCCACATCCACAGGAAGCTTTTACCCTGGTGTGTCTGGTTTAGCTGGGCTTATTTTGTTTATTCAATGTGCCAGCAAGGCCTGAGATAAGATCAAACACTGGTAACCCATGCTACTGCCCGTGTGCCATCCCTGTGGGGCCATTCTTTGGTTGTTACCTGTATTTGGGTTGTAATAGTCCCCGTCATTCACAAGCACTTTGTTAAAGTGAACCACGCCGACATCACTGGAGAAAGGCTTCTGCGTGAGCCCAGCAGAAAACGACACCAGAGAGGCCGCAGCAGCAGCAGCAGGTCCTAAAACGGGTAACAACGCGAGTCAGAGTCACATCAGGATGACAACACAGCCTCTCCCTGCCATGGTTTAGCAACCAGTGTCTCTGTTCCTGCACATACTCCTAACTCTGTCACTTGAGGGATGCCAGAATTAGCAGAATACGTGTTGCTGGCCCAGGTCCCAAGTGTCTCACCATGAAATTTACTGAGCACCATAAAATCTCCCCCTTGGCCACAGCCTCCTTTTTTTTTTTTTCTTTTTTCCCTTCTAAGGGAAAGGTACATGGCTTGTAAACGCTGTCACTGGAAATCCTGCCACCCCTCAATTCAACACTGCTTCTGCCATGGAGCGCTTTCAGGATTGAGGCTGCCCGTGGACGTCTCTGCTCCCTGTCCCTGTCACAATGGTAACAGGAGTGATAAGCTCGTGCCAGCCTTCCTAGTCACGCTGGGAAGCTGCACACAGCTTAGATCTCTTACCTTCACTGCTGAAGGGCAGTGAAAATAGCTACAAGAAGTAACATTTTGGTATTAAAGCAAAGAGAACCATCGGTGGGGCTTTTTTCTCCTGCACTTCTCTTTTGGGGGTCTTTTCACTCCACAATTTTTTCTTCTTTTCTCAGCAGATCAAACAGACACGTAGGTATTTTACAGTGGCTATCTGCTTACCAGCTAAACACTGCTGTTAGATGAAATACAATCTGGACAATTAAGACAAATTTTTACTTTTACTAGACTGACTTAATGGCAAGTGTTCAGTGATCAACCACTCGTTAGTCCCATTTTAGTTCCCTTCCCTCTGAACATTCCCCCTAAGGCAGAACAGTGCTAGAAGTAGTCAAGTCTTGTTGCTTTGATCAGGCAATTAGGTAAACAACGAACACACTTAAAGTTGTCCTCAGTTGCTCTTTCTGTTCTACCCTGTTCAGTTTAGGATCCACGTCTTCGCCGTGCTGTTTCAGCCCTGCTCCTTCTTCTGCCTTTCTTAAATGTATATTTGGTTTTCTCTTTCTCTCAATCCGAGATGCCCATCAGCAACCAATATTCAATTCGGATTATATCCCTTACAAATTGAAGTTAAAAAGTGACAAAACTTCATCTACAATGTGGATATACAAATCCTCTGCCATCCTTTTTTTTTTTTTTTCCCCTGAATAACTTGGCATGGGGGGTGGGAGGGGAAGGCATACCCGCAACTTCAGAAATGGCAAATAACTACCTTGATTTCCCTCAGGGGCTAATAACCAGCTGCCTCATGTATCTTTGGAAATCTCTTTATTCAGTATTTTGTCTCACATTCAGAAAACAGTTGGAAGCCCTTTTTCATTACCACTGCCTACCACTGCACATGCAGATGTTCCTGTGAGCTAAGGTGAGGTTATGTGAGAAAAGACCAAAATTAATTGTGGGAAGTCTACTCACTTAAGCTGCTTCTCTAAAGCTCCACCACCTTAACACCATGCTACTTACAGGAATGATCTCTTTGTATTCTCAGCTTACCCTGAGCCTCAAATCAACTGAAAATGCACCTCAACTAACGTTCTTGTTGGTTCATGTGGAAAGGCTTCTCTCCCCTGCAGTCATACTGCGCAGATGGCAGAAACTATTTGCCACCTGCCCAGAAACTCTGTCCCCTCCGTTTGCAGTAGCTACAATTCTGTTTGGCTTGGTGTCATCTGGATAAGGGAGCAACTCCTGCCCTGGCTCGCCATGCTTCCTTCAAGATTTCCCTCCACTAATCGCTAGAAGAATTATTAGAGTTTGCCACTGAAATTGCAGCCTAGTTTAGCACACCATCTGTGTTTGTCCAAAGGAGAAGTCTAAATCTTCTAAATCAGTCCAGTGGGCAATAGAAGAAGGTGCAGGAAAGACATGACCTGTCTGTGCTCTCTTACCCTCCTGCCTGCCTCCAGCTGGAACTGTGCCTGTCTGAAGCTTTCACAAGTCCTACCGACAGCTCTCAGCAGTGCTTCTGCAAGAACCTTACAGAGAGGTGAACCACTTTCTCTTACATGTCCCCACTTGCACACACTCTTCTTCATGCAAAGACCAAAATTCAGCTTCTCTAGGCAAGGTCCAGGCTCAGAAACTGCTTTCACTTAAGCAGTTAGTGTTGGGGAATTAAAACAATCGGGAAGAATTTTTCAAAGCATTTAAAAGCTGGAAACCACATGCGCAGCTCCAATGAAGAAACTGCTGGGCAGACAAAAAGTTTCACAAAAGATTCAAACAGAGTTTTACAGCTTCTGGGGGAGGAAAAAAACAACTTAAGATGTGTTCAAGAAGGTTTCACTTAAGAGAGAGATATACACATGTAAGCAGGATGGGGTATGTGTGTTCATGGCAATCTAAGCTAGTATAATGCATTCTGGGGAGTCAAAAGACCACAGAAGATACATGGGTGGCCTTTGTTAGTTTACATCTACTTCCACCCATCTGCCCGTTGGTGTTTCTGGTTCTCCACCTCTCTTTTGACTTCCCAGCACAGTTCATGCCTCCCACAGAGCCCAGGGGCCAGAAGGAGAAAAAGAAGAAGAAAAAAATACAGCAGAACAAAACAATGCACAGCATAGGCATTTTCTATCAAAATTAAAGGAGAAAAAAAATAAGACTGTGATGGTGCTGCTGACAATTACTCAGCAACTGGAATGAGGACTCTTCAAGAATCTACACAGAAGAGAGACCGTAAGTATGCAATTCGTTTGTCAGTATGCACTTATGATTCCTTTGCATATGGCAGGAGTAGGAGTAGGGAGGATGTCAGATTTCCTCTGCTTGGCCAATACTCCTAAATCCAAATGAGGGCAAAGTGCCTAATTTCAGTTAGACCAAATGGGACAAAAATATCAGCTATTTATCACCTCCCCGACTTTTTTTTCCCCCTCCACTCTTCAGTTTGACCCTAACACATCTCATTTTCAGGAACATTCCCTCTGCTTATGGGATGGCCATGCAGCACAGCACAGCACTGCGCCCCTTTCCATGAGCCAGTGCTCAACGAAGCCAGGCCCATTAGCTCTGCGCTGCTAAGTCACAGTGATTCTGATGGGGATGATAACTCACTCGGTGCGTTACGAAGACACAGCTACTTTTCTCCCGAGTCTGTCAGTAACGGCTCTTTCTGCTCTTACAACTCCTACCTTTCACATCACAGCAAGAGAAGGTTTGCCCTAGCACTCAACTAGGGCTGCTTACACAAATAACCATCTCCTGCCCCGTCCTTCAGCACGCTGCTGTGAGCTGCGCTGCTCTTTCCAGCAAACAGCAGCTGAATGCAACCACGGGTGCAAGCGCAGGTGATCACACGGTCTTTACCTCAAAGTCAGCAAACATGCTTTCCCCTGTGATGTGTACTAATGGAAATACTGCTCCCTGTCCAATCATCAAAAGAAAGAGTTAAACATGCAGCAGAACCCATCACAAGCACAGCAATAAAACAATAGTTTACGTATTCAGTAAACTCTTTCTTCAAATCAAGGACCATCTACAACAACATAAATCTTTCATTACAATAAACCTCCTGCCTCTAAATTTGAAATGTGTCCTACAGGCTTCCTGCCTGGAGTCACATGGAGAAAGTAAAGATGGCTGAGTTATCAGACAGAATCACAGAATCACTTAGGTTGGAAGAGACCTTTGAGATCATTGAGTCTAACCATAAGCCTAATACTGCTAAACTACCCCTGAACCATGTCCCTCAACACCACATCTACCTGTCTTTTAAATACCTCCAGGGATGGTGATTCCACCACTTTCCTGGGCAGCCTGTTCCAATGCCTGATAACCCTTTCCATAAAGAATTTTTTCCTAATATCCAACCTAAATCTCCCCTGGCGTAACTTGAGGCCATTTCCTCTTGTCCTCTCTCTTGTTACTTGGGAGAAGAGACCAACCCCCACCTTGCTACAACCTCCTTTCAGGTAGTTGTAGAGAGTGATAAGGTCTCCCCTCAACCTCCTCTTCTCCAGGCTGAACAGTCCCAACTCCCTCAGCCGCTCCTCATAAGACATGTTTTCCAGACTCCTCACCAGCTTCGTTGCCCTTCTCTCGATGCGCTCGAGCACCTCAATGTCTCTCGTATACTGTGGTGCCCAAAACTGAACACAGCACTCAAGCTGCGGCCTCACCAGTGCCGAGTCCAGGGGCACAATCACTTCCCTGCTCCTGCTGGTCACACTAGTCTTGATACAGGCCAAGATGCCATTGGCCTTCTTGGCCACCTGGGCACACAGCTGGCTCATGTTCAGCCATCTGCCCACCAAGATCCCCAGATCCTTTTCCACCAGGCAGCTTTCCAGCCACTCCTCCCCAAGCCCGTAGCGCTGCATGGGGTTGTTGTGACCCAAGTGCAGGACGCGGCACTTGGCCCTGTTAGCCCCGTATCTGCACAGAAATGCACAGCGGCGGTGGCACAGCAGCAGGGCTCCCCAGCTCAGCTGTTTTCTTTATTACGCTGTTTCTTTCAGAGTGGAGCAACCACTCTCTGTTTTTGCTGCAGGGTTAAGGACACAAGCAACGCTGTGGACTGCATGAAGGGGGAGAGTAGGGAAGGCAGTGTGTGCTTTCAGTGAATTTTTTTTCACTGTGACCCTCTGTATGCTGACTGGAACATCCAAATCCTTCTCTTGGCTCTGTCCTTGCCTAGTTGTGTGACCTGGGATCTTACACGCATTTTCTCATCAGTTCCCAGACCAGTTTATCAGCCAATTCACTACTTCTGCCTCTACAATTTTCTTTGCTCCAGCAAACAAAAATTCTTGTAACTGTAAAATTGCTGTGCTTCAATAGCATTTGCCGCTGATGTTTCTTTAAATAACACTTGGTTCAACTCTTTCTGTATTAAAAGGGATTAAGTGGATGCCCTTAGGTCCTGACACTTAACTCACCTTTGTCATAAACTCTTTGCCTGTGAAGACAGAGCTAATATGTAATATTATGCCTTATGGTCTCTCGTTACTACTCGGAAGTCCTTGAAGATCTTTACCTACAACGTTACATTGTGAGATGCATGCAAACAGACAGTGAATCTGAAAAACTCAAGAAATACTTTGGTATTGAAATTATGCAAATCGTGCCTCAGCATTCAAGAGGAGCACTAAAGTGGGCTAGTTTAATCCCAGAGGACAGAGTTGGAGCCCTCAACTTCTTCCTGAGCAGTGCTTTTATATAACAAAAGCTATTCAGAAACAGAAATGAAAGGAAGTACTCAGAAGGCCAATTTAATAGTACAAGCTTCTTATTTTAGGAATTATAGTACAAGAAGGTCTGATCTTCTTCCAAATTTGAATTTCAGTACCACAAAATGTACTGGGTGAAGACTGGCAAAGACATCATAAACTGTGGTCCTGTACAAATTAGGTATTAAGGATTCCTTGATGCCTTATTTAAGCTCCTCCTCCAATAAGCCAAAACTTCTTTACTGAAAGGGTTATTAAGCATTGGGACAGGCTGCCCAGGGAGGGGATGGAATCACCATCCCTGGAGGTATTTAAAAGACAGGTAGATGTGGTGCTGAGGGACAAGGTTTAGGGGTGGTTTTGGCATAGGTTTACGGCTGGACTTGATGATCTTGAAGGTCTCTTCCAACCCAAGTGATTCTATGATTCTAAATGCTCTAACTCCACAGACGTCTAATCGCTATTTGCGCCACCCTTACCTCACTGTTTTCTGTTACTGTACCTGCCATTGGGGTTTGCAAGGCATCTGGGGGGAAGTTATAGGACAGATCAGCAGGTGTATCCTATATTTAGATAGGTCTTCAGGGACACAGATCAGGAAAATGAACTCCTTGATCTCTCTGGATCCCAGGGTGATAATCTTTCTCTGCAACATGTTCCACCAAGCAGCAAACAGGCGCACTGCCTGCCGCACCCTGCCTTTTCAATGCTTTTAACATCCACCTACTGTTTTAGCATAAACTTATTAAAATACTGCTGTCTATAAACAGCAATAGACTGTACAAAGTGGAAGAAAACCCCCAGGAAAGCCATTTATCACAGAAATCTAGACATCTGTATTGGCTTTGCTGGCATCAAGATAAACAAACGTTTCTTTACTTCTCATCCTCTTCCAGAAACCTCACCTATTGCTGCTTGTTCTTACCACCACAATCCTCAAATGCAAAAAGATTGCTTTAGGCTATAACAAATTTTAATTAGGAAGTATAAATATCAGAATTACAGTCTGATCTCTCTACAACTGTTTTTGTCAGTCCCCAGACCGGTCTTCAGGACGTGCATCTGTGATGTTGTTAGGGTCATCAAACTAAGTTCCGAAGGGTAGGATTTTGGATGCCATAAAGCCCTAATGTTTTATTTTCGTCTATTTCTCATGTTTCCTCAAACAAATTTAGATGAAATCATTCTTCCTAAAGAGGGTGTGGGAATATTCACTTTGATCCCGGATGCTAGCCCCCAGGGTTTGATAATATCTTTGAGTATGAGGTTGTAGGGCAGGCAGCACCCAATCAATATATTTATCAAGGCCAACTAACACATCCCGCACAAGATTTATACCTGCTTATCATACAAATCCATAAATGAGCTGTGATATTAACAATTATAAAAAAATTAAAAAAACCCCACCAAACTAAGAAAACTGCCTTTTGAATCTTTTTAAACTGTGGCTGTCAGTGGTAGCAGTCCCACTTTCACTGAAGTCAGGAAAACAAGCCCTTGTGATTCTAACAAAGCCAGAAACTTCCCCATGAAATGGACCAACTCATGCACTAGCTCAGAAACTAACAGTGCTGTAAGATCTTAGTCTTGGCCTTGCTCATATCTTATTAAAGAAATATTAAAATCAGCAGAAAAAAATACATATTTTTTCATTTTAAAAGAAAAAAAAAGGTCAGTACTGACATCTTCTAGGAAATAGAAACCTTTTGTATTTAAAAAACCCACCAAAGTAAGTAACAGTAACCTAAAATGAATTTTTTTTCAGAACCTAAAAACCCTCATATTTTCAAAGGAGGTCGATTATGTTTTAAAGCTTAGGTATCACAAAAATCTGCCAGATTTTCCTGAATGATAAACTTAAATACTAAAAATCAACACTTTTGATCTCTCAGCCATGACTTTCCAGGGACCGAAGTAAAGATTAAATACCTGCGTAAAGAATTTTATGAAACAACAGCCTCACCTTGTGAGTCCATGGTAGGAGGAGACAACTTTGGATATCCTACAAAGGAAAAGCAGTATGTGTGATAGTACATAATGGAGTCCATTATGACGAAGTATCACCGCAGTCTTCTGAAAAGCATCCTTCACTACCAAACAGCAACTTACAAAAACAGCTACCAAAGAGCATCTCCTACGAAATGTACAGTTATCGGTAAACTGGGGTGATCATGGCAAAGAAAACCAAATTCTTACTACAATGTACTAAATCCACTGGCAAGCACTATGGCAAGAACAAAATAATTTATGTTTGGCAAACGTACAGTGGCAAAGACTGCTGCAGTTACCAAGGATTTTACATCAGCCCTGTTGACCTCATGCTTTGTGCAGCTTTGGCAAAGGCAACGAAACTGGCACCAAGTGTTTTTCCCCAGTTTCTGTAGCCAGCTGGAGGCTGCAAAGGCCCATTCACAAATCATCTCCGCCCTAAGCCCATTCCCAACAGCAATGGCCATAACAGGCACTCAACGGAAGGCTGAAAGGTGGCTGGTAAAGCGCAAAGACCTCACTGTCACCCCTCTAGCAAGACCTGGCGTGTCCATTGCACTCAGACAGGAGTGATTCACTATCAGTTTGGTTCTCTCACCTGGAGCTCCAGCATATCCTTCATCAATGGGCATGGTACTTTGACCAGCCTGACCATCCACACTTCGAAGCCGCCCTCTTCCTGACATTAAAACAGTGCCAGGAGGCCCCGCCTCTCCAGTCTCCAAGATGATCCCGGTTGTTCCGGGCAGAAATGGCACAACTCCTGACCCTGGCAGCGCTGGGCGTGGAGGTGGTCTCAGCTGCGGTGGCTGGAGGGGGGTCCTCTGTCGCGGCAGTTGTATCCTTGGCCTTGATGGCAGCAGGGATATGCCAGGTTGGGGCTGCAGGGGTGGTCTTGGTGGCAACGGCTGCCGTGGTATTTCTGATTGTCCTTTGAAGTGATGAAAGAAAAGGAAAGATACAGAATTATTCACCTAAAATGGTATATAAAATTGCATATTTTTGTAAAAAAAACCCCAAACTAAAATGGAACAGGACTCATTTTGAGGCCACCTCTCCCCTCAGACCCAAGACTGCACAGGCAAAACTCCATTCCACTCTTGCAGTACTACAGACTCCCCTCTTTCCCGGCCTGTGACACAGGGGAAGGAATGAAGACAGCTGGGAGACAGGACAAGCAGCAGTCAAATAACCCAACAACATTCACCTGCTAGTCCAGCTTTGAGCTTCTGCACCAAGTGGGCTGTGTATCACACCTATTCCCACCAGTGCCTTCATCTCCATCGCATGCTCTCTCCCCGCCTTGACTTCAGTTCTCCTGAGCCCCTTCCCCACTCATCGCTCCTAATTTCAACTCTGTACTCAACACAACACCTAGCGCAAGGCTGACCCTTTAGCAACACCATAAAGAAAAGTATCCACAGCAAAAAACCTGAGTAAATGAACGCCGACTTAGGGATTTTTCTTCCATGCTTTGAAAAGCAGCAAACTTAAAATTCCAAGTATTCTCATTACTAATATTTTCTGACAAGGAAGGCAGAACCCTAGGATATAATCTACCAGAAAAGCCTTTATTGTTTGAAGAGAAGAGATACCATTAAAAGACTTTTCCAGTAGGGCAGCCAACACATATGACATCAGGGTTGAACAGCACTGACATGCTTATATTTGTGAACCTGGTCCAGTTCTAAGCCCTTTACAGGAATTACAGCTTATTCATAAAAATGAAGCCCTAGATGATGAGAATTAAGTTGAATTACATCTACATTGAGAACATGAATTTACAACTGTGTAGATTTCAGCAGATGCAATGACAGCTTTTACACAGAATAAGAATTTCATTATAAATTAACATCAGCATTGTTTACTCTTGTTGCATTTTGAGACTAAAATGTGGCTTTAGGTGCAAGGATGGAAGTAAGTTGCTGGGGAAATGGACCAACATCCCCTTGCAAATTTGTCTGATGTAACTCATCACACTATAGATGCTTGCCATGGTCCACAGTGGAGACCACCACTCTGAGGTCTCAGCGGTCAGAACGAAGCCCTTCAATTCATCACAGTCCAAAATCAGCCTGGGTAAATTAATCAGTGGCTGGGGCTAAACTGAATGACTGTGCCTAGAAGCAGATGTTGTGTGAAGTTTCCCCTGGCTCTGCTGCACAGCTGTGGACCCCTAGGAGGGCCTTATGCTGAGCCTTTGGGCAGGAGCTTACGACCAAGTCACGCGGGTAGTGTCCACGACACACGGCTGGGGTCCAGGTGGTGTCACTGGCAACCCACATGCTGTTTCGTGACTACCTGACACCTGCACTTTACCCTTGTGAATCTCATGTCTTGCTTTCAGTCTCATAAAAAGTCCGCATAAGCCTTCCAGAGTCCTGAGAGGCTGTCTGAAGTCATAGTCTCGCACCACCTGCATTCATTTGCTAGATATGCCTGATAGAAAAAATTCTTCCTGAGCTTTGCTGGCTGACTTTAACTGTCATGAGAATTGAAACTTACATAAGCGATGAACAAAGCTGGACTGAAGCTCACTCGGTAACTGTATCCACAAGGCAGAGGACTAAGGAGTGAAATGTTCACGTTATACAGATTAAAATTATCTTTATAAAAATCCCAGGATTAAAAATAATCTTATAAAATTTTCTAAAAAAGGCCCAAAGTATCAAAGTGAACTGTTTAACAGAGTTAACTTAGTGAGACACCTTCTGTTTACAGCAGCATAGGTTTAGACCTTCAAATAAGATCTTCAGATTAACCTCATTCAAAACACAAATTGGCAAAATACTTTACCTTGGGATGCACGTACTTGTCATTTCTCTAGCCAATTAAGATGAGCTTTATTAAGACAATGACTTGGGCTGACACAGGGAAAAACTAATACATTTCTCTGCTTGCTTTTCTAAACCTTTAAATATCAATCAACAGCTCAAATCCTGTATCCTGTGCAAACTGCATCCTTGCACACAACATCAATACCACAATATCCAGAATTATCCAACTACATCTCCATAAAGCTAAATCCAAATTACCTGCCTAAAGCTCAATTTAAAGTGCCAGCAATCAGAGATGTGTGGGTTGAGAGGGATCTGGCCTGCAATCTTTGCCAACCTTTTTGGCTGCTTCTACTGAGATGCATCACAGCAAGACAAAGTACCAGTAAATCACTAGATAAAGATGGTAACACTGGAGCCACCCTATCCTGATGTTGAATTCTAGAACACATGCTTTCAGCTCACAAGGCAAGGAGAAAATGAACCCCCAACGAAGGCTGGGGTGAATCTGGTGGGACCTGCTTAAGCCTTGCTGAGCAGCGGGCAAAACAGAAATCTTCCCCATCATCTTCCCATCTACTCGGGAAGGCAAAGAGCAGAGCTGAGACCATCACACAGCTGAGAACTGTACTGAGAACAGTAGCACTGCCCTCAGAAGCGGTCGCCTCGATGCTCCAGTTGTTGCCACTGGTGTAGGTGACAACTCGGTTACCACGTCAGACAACAGCTTCCGCGCTCAGATGCCCATCTGCAACTAAAGCAGAAGGAAAGGTTTCCCTCCTCAGCTGAAAATAAGAATGCTTTTGTTCCCCTTCTCCTCTTAAAACTATTTTATTTTATTGTTTGTTCAGCTAGGCAGCTTTAACCTGCAATTTACTTCACTGAAGGAGGAATGATTTGCTGAGAAGGAAGACGAGTGGCGACCTGGATGCATGAGGCAGGTGGATCTTCAGGGTGTGAGTGTTTCTGGTACCATTCTGCCCTGACCATGCTCTCCTCAGCCCCCAAAACACACAGAAACAAAGTCCATAAAATTAACTACCAAGTAAAGAAATCTGTGACTGCACTCACAAGAAGCAAAAAAGACCTGACTTGAATTTTCTTATCTAGATACCAAAGGGATTTGACAATCAAGTTATGTTTTGCACAAGCTCGTAGGGATTCTAGAGGAATCGACTAAATGACTCTCTCTTATTTGCACTACAACACTAAGATTTTACGTTGCCCTTTATCGATGATGTAATGTAGAGCATACATTTGGTTTCCTAGACTGTAACTTCAGCAGACAACATTTAGCTGTTGTTTTCGAAACCCTGCTACAGAGACAATTACCAGAAGAATTGCAGTTCAGGTCAAATAACGGTAACCAAAGCAAACTGCACACCCAGCGTGGTATCTGGCTGCAAGACCACACTTCTGACTCCTGGAAAACTTCATGAATCTATACGAATAGGCAGTAAATTAAGAGAGACTACTAACTTTAACATTGCTTTCAGTTTTGTGCCATTTGCAGAGCAAACGTACCTGCAGAGATGCACAGAGCGCAATGAGAGCAACAAATTACCCAACTGGATGGGGAGCTGGGGTGGACAGGTGGACAAAGAGCTGCTGGACCACATTACCTTAGCAAGCACAGCGTGCGTGGTCGCCCACGAGCTTAGAGCAGACCACCACCTGCCCTTGCCACCACCCTGTGTATGGCGAATGGCAGGATGCTGTGCTACCTTCACCAGAAATTGTAGCAAATAAAATACAGGTCCGGTCCCAGGGTCCACACCTGACGTACCATCCTTCACTAACCTGGCTTGATAGTTTGGACTGAGGCACTTCAACCCCCCAAATAAAAAATTCAGAAGAAAACACAGCCATATTTGTAAGATCAGGGTCATTTGACTTAGAGTCATAGAATGGTTTAGGTTAGAAGGGACCTTGCAGATCATCGAGTTCCAACACCCCTGCCATAGGCAGGGACACCTCCCACTAGACCAGGTTGTCCAAGGCCATATCCAGCCTGGCCTTAAACACCTCCAGGGATGGCGCCTCAAAAACCTCTCTGAGCAACCTGTTCCAGTGCCTTACCACCCTCAAAGTAAAAAATTTCTTCCTAATGTTTAATCTAAACCTGCCCTCTTCCAGTTTAAAGCCATTAGACTTGGCCGAGGTTTGCAGTGTGCTGGGCTTACACTGTTTGGTAAGATTTTATATTGTATTTCTTGCAATGTATCCTTGCCTTACTGCCCTCAACAACTGTTATTAGTAACAACTTGTCTCTGTTTCGTCCCTTCCAAAGTCAAATGACATCATTTGAATGCTATGATACGCTGGCAAATAGTGCATAAGAAACCCAACACCACTTCTACAGCCAGGACTGAAAGTCTCCTTTTCAAACGACGTCGGTATCAGAGATGATGCTGCAGATTGTGGACTTAAAAACAGTTAAAGTCATACCCAATTCACGTAACGGGGTTCCCAAATTACTTCCAAAAAAGGCTCTTTTGCCAAAATCTTCCTGCAACTCCAGCCATCAAAACTTAGGCGGACTGCTGCGCCAGACAGCGTTACTGTAATTGGAAACATTTGGGGATTGAAGTGTGTGCTTCACGTATCCTCCCGAAGCCAGAGGCACCCTGCGGCAGCACGGGATGCTCCGAGTGCCTGCATCCCGGCACCCCCAGCAGCATCCCTCCCCAGGCTCTTAACACCCGCTGGTGGAGGGAGGGAGAGCTCTGCCCTGAAATGGCGTCACGCTACGGAAATCCAGGCGCGCTGAGGCTTTTTAATGCTTTACAACATTGTAATAGGGGCTTATAAACACAACCCGTGAGGCCACACAAACACCTGCTTTAAAAAGCAGGAGGAAGATGACTGTGTGTATCTTGGACCTCTCTCCAATGTTGGTCCTTAGTGCAAATTTATTTTGGTCAAGATGGATGAGAAATAGGATTACATAGATACATCATACTGCATTTTAATGGGGACTGGGTCTGCTTTTGCAAGATCTAGGGGTGAAGGTCCTAACCCTGGACCTGCTCTGGCAGGAGGGCTGAACCAGATGATCTCTAGAGGTCCCTTCCAACCCTTAACATTCTGTGATTCTGTGATTTCAACAAAAGAAGTATCTGAGAATTACAGACCCCCTGCATTCTCCTTCACTTCTTCCTTTAAAGGAAGAGAAACATATTTTTTTTAATTTCAGACAAGAGTTTCTCGTCTCAGACTTCTCATGACTTTTGTGTCAAACTCTGCAATACATTTGGTTTTGAACAATTAAACACTCAGAGCAACACATCTATCACAGGAATTCAAGTCTCCACCTCAGAGTAAGAAGGATCCTCTTCCCTCCAGAAGTAACTTGCAGACCTTTCATGAAGCACAACTTGTTCATTCAAGCAAAAGCGCTCGCAGTCCCACATCTTATCTCCCCCAGCCACCACCAGCTGCAACAGCCCACGGGCTCTTCCCTCAGCACTTCTTCTTCTGGTTTAGGGCCAGTCACAGAAATCAGCCTCTTATTTATCTCACACGTGCACAGAATTAAAACCAACCAACTGAGGAGTGCCGTTTCAAAACAGTCTCCAATTCCTATGTTTCTGCATCATGCTAACAGAAACAGGAACTCAGCTTCCTTCTGTAAACTTTGACTCTCTCAGACAAACAACCCCTTGTTGAAATTTGGAGCCAGAACTGCAGAGGGAACGAGGTGGCATTTGGCAAGGTCTCTAAACCTTCACGGCAAGGCTCACCAACATGCTGAGGTTACCATTTCACAGGTTTTGAGCCAAAGGGAATGTGCCTCTGCTTCTCAGCCACTCCAATGCAAAACTTAAACCACCTATAGAGGTAGATTTGAGCTAACATGTTGGACTACTAACAAAAGTGGCTGCGGTGTGAAAACACTGCCAGCTGGGGTGTGCACCTATTGCCAGCTACGCTGTGGGAACGCAAACTTCTGGGAGAGCTACGAAGCTGAAGTTTTATATTGCCACACCAAGATATGCCAGAGCTTGTTTGCGAAAGTCCTAAATCAAAGAGTTGTTGCTGAATTATAATCATTAACTCATGCTAAGAACAAAACTGACGGGGAATCTTTATCATAAATTTGAATTCCTTTGACTTCATTTTTCCCCATTTACTTTTCAGTTTTCCCTGAGGAATCAAGAATAATCTCATCACACAACAAAATCCAACAAAACAAAACAAAAAAAATCAAATCAAGTGAACCGGAATAATAACCACTAATAATTATTACTTAAAACGCACTTTAAATTCACTGTCCAAAAATACTAGTTTTCCCACCCTCTTTACTCTGGTTCAAAGTAAACACATGTAAGACTTTTTTTTCTTTTTTTTTTTTTTTTTTGAGAGAGAGCATACTTCTAAAAGCACTCAAAGTCCTCTGTGATGTTCTAGAGCAAAGAGCCAAAATTAGAGTCCCTGTAAAAAAAACCCTAGAAATTGTGCAATATTAAATTTTTCCTCCCTTGTTTAGTTCCTTTATAAATGACCCAGAAAAGAAGGCCAGTTGAAAAACAAACAAAAAGCATTTAAAAACGGCAAAAAAACCCTTACTTGTGTCAGACTGAGATTTCAGCATGCCTTCAATGTCCATGGTGATTTTGGAGACCTGACTATAAAACTGTTGGACAGAATCTTTGAGGCCAGAAATATCAGTGGAATGAGATGCTATAGTTCCATTCATTTCACGGACGCAGTTCCATAAGCTGCTCAGGTGCTTATTCAGCCCTTCTTTTATCTTCTGCAAACCACCCGAGACAGAGTCCAGCTTGCCGCAAACTTTTTCAACACGCAAGACTCTGCTCTCAACATCTGAAACACCCTCCTGGATACCTTGAGTTTTTTCTTTGCACTTGCTAAGATCATTCAGGATATGATCATTCAATTGTTCTAGTCTCTCTTTCACTTCACCACAGCAACTATCACTGGGATGAGCAGTTTGATTCGCAAATGTCCTCTGCATTTGATCGATTTTTCGGAAGACACCTCGTTGTGTTTTCCTACAGGTAGAATTGACACCCAGAAGCTGCTCCTTGCAGCTATTCAAGCCATCTTGAAGATTCTTCACATCTTTATCCATGACATTTAGACTATACCGGAACACACGTACATCCCTTTGCATTTTCTGGATGTCACGCTGGTTACCCTTAATTAAGTTGAGTTTCTCATTAAAAGAGCTATTTAGAGACTGCAATAGAACAGAGTTGTTGTCTGTTTTCAAAAGCAAGTGATTGTATTTGTTATTACAATTTTCTAGCTCTTTCTGAAGGTCCCCCGTACCTTGTGGTGCAGACTGACATTTCTGCCCACAGAGGTGTTCAAGCGACAGTAGTTTGCTTTTCAGAAAGTTCACCTCAGCTGTAAATTGGTCGTTTGCAAATCCTGTGTCACTGGGCAAGATGGGCCCAGGATTAATATACATTCCATCCGGGTCTGTGACATTAGCGATCTCAAAAATAGTACCACCCAGCCTATCTTCTAGGGCGCGTAGCTTTTGGTCAAACAAGTCTCTTAATTCATCTACCTCGGCAGCTATAGCACCACGCAGAGTTTCCTCAACGTAAAAGCAATGTTCTTCAGCATTTCGTTCCGTAACATTCATCCTTGCATCTAGCTCCTCAAACCTCTCACCGAACATGTCTTCTAGATCTGGAGTTGACAATCGACTGATTTCATTATCTATTCTAACATTCAAGATCCTGTGTGCTTCCACAACTCTGTCAATCTTCTTATCTAAATCTTTAATCTGTTGGTCAAAGTCATTTCTCTCACCTTCCTTGCAACAACTGGACTTGTTTGATGGAATCTGAGTTCGGAGAGTATTTATTTCTTTCCTCAAGTCATTCTCTTTTCCTTTTATAACATCAATTATTCCTAAACAGTTATTGTCATTGTCCTCACACTGCTGCTGGATGTCCTGTAGTTTGTATTCACAGGAGTTCTTCAGATCTGCCATTTTCTTTTCAAATCCTTCCAGTATTTCCTGTCTCAGGGACTCAAATTTTGAGTCTATATACTCCTGATAGATATTGTCACTGGGCATTGCTATTGTAGGTCCTTGTGCAGCCTCCTGCAGTTGTTTTAATTGTCCTTCATAGCCTTTTACTTTTCCATTCAGTTCCTCCAGCTTGTCATTCCTCATCTTCAAGGCTTCTTTGACCTCAGCTAGCTCAGACTTTATATCTTCCATTTCAAAATCAATAAAAGGGTCTTTTTGATCTTTATTGCTGTGGAGTCCAGGCAGATGAATAGTGTCTGTTTCACCACTAACCGCACTATCAGGCTCTGGGTGGTCATAAAGGTTGTTCAGCCAAGTGACCAACATCTTACTAGCATCTTCTTGGACAGTCATCTTCAGGTTTTCATTCACACCTGCCACGGAGGACTGAAGTTCAAGCACTGATCGTGTAAGTCTAAACAATTCGTCCTCAAGGAACTGCATTTTCTTCTCATATGGCGGAGGTTCCGGCACTTCTGTTGGTTCTGCATCTGTTTCATGGAAATAACAAAGTCTGGATGTAAATATTCCCAGTCGTATCTGTTTTAATCAGCAGAGGCTAATTTCACTTTTCTTTAAAGCCAAATAATGCTTTAAAATGCATAATGCTTGTTCCTTTTTATACCCGTGCTTTCAGTAGTTTACCATTAAAACATTATCAAAACCCTCCAAACGATAAGTTTTAGCACACTGACCAATTCCTGCCAAGATACTACAATGGCAATAAATAAATAAATCAGCAAGCAGAACCCTCCTTCTTGTTCAGAAATTCATCTAAGCTCCAGCATATATAACAGACCATTATAGATCCATATACATCACAACACAATCACCTTAGAGCCACTGCATCTCCTATAACAGTAATTTGGGAGGTATTTGCTCCTGAATTCCCACTGAAAACTTAAGTGGCAGTAATTTATGTGCCTAAAGCGGATTTGTGCTCCAGTACTTTGCTGAACTGGGCTCCAAATGCATGTACTGGATGGGGTCCTGCAAGATATTCCAGTTATCACACTTGCTTCAAAAACATCTGATTATTAGACACATATTTAAGTAGGCAATAAAAATGTGCATAAAAGCATAAGCCTTATGCATCCAAAATTGTTAATTAAAATAACACCAACACTATCCTCTTTAAATGAAAAAAGTAGACTTCTAGCTGCAATCTACTTTTTACCCAGCACAAATCAATTAATGAACCTGAAACCATCCTTCTAATCCATCTGTCATTGGCAGCACCTCATTTGCAGAGCCGCGTACAATTCTGGGTGTTCAGGTTCAAGCAAAATTCTACAATTACAGCAAATTGAGAAGAAAGAAAGAAAGAAACATTATCAGAGGTCAAAAAAGTATAAACTTCAGGAAAAACCAAAATAATTTGTTACTTAGGCTAGAGGAGAGGAGAATGAGGAGTGATATTCTGAAAAGCATCTGCAAACTGGTAAGGAATAAACTGTTTTCTGTATCTGCTACTGCTGGGGCAGAACAGGAAGAATGTGCTTCAACTGGAGCAAGTGAAATACCAGAAGTCACTGTCCACATGAGCAGCAGAATTTCCATCCCTGGAGGCTGGACATACATAGCCGATCCTACCTTAGGGGATGAATAAACAGAGCCCTTAAGATCCCTCTAGTCCTATTTTCTGGGATTAAAGACATTACAAAGAAGGTAGGAAGTCAATGTACTCTTCAAGACTGGCAGGGCAGCCAATTCTTTTAATAATTAATAAGTCTGCACACACAGAGTGTAGTTATTACATACACACTGGTCTTTTTTTGCACTGAATTACAGTTCTTTTAGGGTCAGAGCAGAAAGAAAATCTCTAGACATAAGCGGTGTGCAAGGTACTTAAAGATATCACTGTGTTTAATTATCACCTTTTGGAAATAATATTTTAGGTGGGCTAATAAAGTATTTAAAAAGCTTATTTTCAAAGCAGGTATATAATATATAGGACTGGTTTAAAACCATATATTCAGTCACAATCCATTCCACTACACAAAAACCACAAGTGGAAATCTGACTAAGTGCTATACGTGACATTAATCTCTGACAATGTTGGGGAAAATGTCTGTCAGAAGGAAACATCTGTTTATCATTTTTTGTTAATGCAGAAAAGGCAGAGTACTCAGCAAGAGCACTCCTCTTAGCCTTTCAGAAGGGTATCTTACACAAACAAGCATAATTCATTTTTTAAGCAATTTTTTCAGCGATTGAGGGTTGTCATTCCCTTACCCCATAGTATTAAGGACAGGTAATCTAACATGAATCTGTAAAATCTGCACAAGCCCTTGAACAAACAAAAACACTGTGAAACTGCTAGGGACCATTTTATATTGTTAAAATTAGTACGTGCTCTTTTTTGTTTTAATAATGGTTCCTCTCAGTTTTTTTTTTCTGAACATTTAAGAAACCACAAAAAACCCTGTAAATTCTTACCAAAAAAACCCGACCTTAATGCAAAGATTTTCCTGAACCATGAGTAGCCAGCTGGCATTTATGGCCAGTGTTCTACACCCACCGCTGTGTTATTCTTCAGGAAATTCTCTGTATCTAGGCTGCTTTTGCCTGGCAATTATTTTCCCACCACACAGTGTCTTCCATATGGATTTTGTACCTGCCAGTAGTTGAGTTTAACAGAAACCGTAACAGTTCTTATACTTAAAAGACAAAACAAAAAAAAAAACCCAGATGTGATCATGCATACGAAAATTCAAACAAAAAGTTACCCAAGCCTTTCTTCACAACAGCTTTTGCTGGTGGTGCAGGACGACGAGCAGTGTTTGGCTTTTCTGCTGGGCCTTCTTTGCAGTCTTCCCCTTTGTACCCAGGACAACACCTCCATTCCAGCTCTGTCACTGTCTTATACGCAATTGTGTACCGAGGTCTGAAACTCGTTCGGTATCTGCCAAAAGAGAAAGCATTTTAAACGATCCATAACCTAATCTGCTATTTAGATTAAACTTAAAATTTAACCAGGGGTTTTTAAAATGAAAATCAATTCATTCCATATATGCTTCATTTTCTCCTTCAAACGTCAAATGAACAAATGTTTCTGTCTAGGTTTTCAATTGACTTGCACTCAATGCAGTAGTCATGCCAGGGAGAGCAAAGACGGCCAAAGCAACTGGGGTTTTCACGTATGAGCAGAGCAATAATGTGTTGTGGGGAGAGAAGGTTCGTCACATCAGACACTGCTGAGTATAACAGTGACCACCAGTGTATTACTCTTATAAATTCAAAACCTTTTTCCTCTAACTGCTTTTCCTCACAAACCCACCCACAGGGTTGTGCCGGCAGCAGCTCTTCTGGACATCAAAAAATGTTTCTGTCTGGCTGCTTTGTCCCACTGGCCTTTCCACGGTCTCCACTTAAACCGTTCCTTGGAATCTGTACGTACAGAGCAGTCAAAGCTAGGAGGGATATTCCAGGGAAGGACAAAATGCTGAAAGCATGAGTTAGATAAGGACATGAAAGGAGGAGTCAGATGAAAGGCTATGACCAACAAAGGAATCAACTCTTTCCTACTTCGCTGCCCCGGTAATGTTGAAAAGGATCTGGCAGACAAACCTGTGCACACATTATGTACGTACAACCTCAGATTTCCACAATTAATCACTCAAAAGCTAATAAATAGCAAACTGATTCTGGTTGTGCTTCTTTCTTTAACCACAGACTTCTTCCATAACTTACACGTACTGCATGTTCAACTGCAGTCAGACACTATGGTATCCCACCGGACCATAAGCAGAGGCTGTGCTACTTTATAAAAACAAAAATAATTTAAGGTACAGTTTATTTTGGGCTGAGGGATGAGGAAAATAAAACCGGGATTCATCACCTGAGCTCTATAAATTGGTATACTTGGAACACATACTGCAATAGAAACACAAGTTACCCAATTTCTCATGTGAATTCCTCTCTCTGAATAAAACTAGTATCCTGCTATTAACCTCCCTGTCACTTTTTCAGATCTTTTTTTCTTAAGATTAGAAGAACAATTTGCATTCATTAATGAATGACAGACTCAATTCATAGCCGAGGTGTCCATAAAGTAGTAATACTGGCAGAAAAAATACAGGAGGGTAGCAAAGGACTCAACAGGCGCTCTGCAACAGATTTCATTCACAGACTGTCCAAGTTTATAGGGAGTGTATTTTAGGACAGAGAGGATACAGTGCAGAATGGGCACCAGAAGCTGCCATGCTATCAATGAAAAAAAAAAAAATCGACTACTTGTTTCTATGAATATGCAAAAATCATTATTGTTTAAAAATAATCAGTAATCAGCTACCAGATGGGAAGAGTTAAGTCTTACACCAATTGTGAAACAGCTTCTATTAAAAAGTCATGAAATAAAAGTTTAACTGTTACTCTTCCAGGCTTCTCTTGCTACATGTGCAAATAATTGTTGAAATAATTCTGGACTTTTTTACTCAGCATCTTCCACCTTCAACGACACAATTTTAATATTATGTCCTACATCTGATAAGCATTTGCCATTTTAGTAAGCTGCTTAGCAACATGGGGCAGGGGGAGGATTTCAAAGTGTTAACCACTCGTTGTGAATGTTTCTCTTCCAACCATATGTTTCCCAATGCTGCCACAATATATTCTGATTTTTGCGCTCAGGACATACTCTTTTGCATAATTACTTCATCTATAAACTCTCTTTTAAGGGGGAGAAGTTATTTTGACTCAAGACAATGTCACATTTTTCAAATTATTTTGGGGCCAAAGAAGACTTTATCTTAATAAGCCCCTCTGGATTCCCTTCCGCGAATCTTCATAGGAAGGCAGGAGGAGGATAGGCTGTAACTATGCCTATTAGCTGCTCGTAACTGAAGTGGTTTGCTGCTGTTGTCAGCTTTTCAGGTTCTGACTTGAAGCACGTAAACCCAGAGTGGGTTTCCAATCCTTCTTTACCTTCGCAACATCATATATGAAACAGCTGTAGACTTCACTCCAGCTCATCATTTCTTTTACAATTTTCACCGAAACATCTGCTAAATCCTGTTTACAAATGTAAAATACAGACATTCCCAAGGTCAAGTGCTTTAAAAATCAAACAAAGGAGTGCAATGTAGAGGGCACCACTGGAAAGGACAACATCCTGGCCACCCAGGAACTGCCTTTTCCTTCTCCCTTATCTAAAATATTAAACTACATCTCACATAGGTAATTTGGACTTGACTCCTTTCCTTCCAACTAGCTGCCAGAGTCAGAGGAATGACAGGATTAGACGCTTTAGTGTTTTGAAGTGGTCTGAAAGGCATTACAACCTCTCTCACAAACCACTACCTTACTGAAATGCAAACTTTGAACTTCCAGATCAATTTTCGCATGCCGGAAAGGGTTGTACATACTTTTCTCTGATTTCCATAAAACACTTAACTGCTCCAAACTTTGTGTGTGTTCCTCTCTACACTTTCAGGGCCAAACTCCTTCCTGAACATTGCAGTATTTTTACTATCTTCAAACACCATTAAGATACATTTCTCTATTTTTTCTTAGCAAAGTTTTAAGAATATAGCTGAAACAAATTTTATAAAAGGGTAAAAACAATTCTTATGCAAGTTCTGCACTTCTTTGCTCAAATTACAGCACAAGGATTTTCCTTGTACCATTTCTGCTGTTCCTATCATACTTTTGACAAGTTTCTCTTTGCATACTTTCTCTGTAATCATATTCATCAATGTAGACACCATCAGATGACCGCAACATTCAGGCAAAAACAAATCACAACACAAAACCAAACACAAAAGAAGAATATAAACAAATTAAAAGAAACCAAGCTTCAGTATTTTTCATAGGGGCAAATTTAAAACTTTTCCAAACTCCACCTTAAAAATAAAAAATAAGCAAGTTCAACATTCTTGTTCTTTTTTATTTCATAGCTTCATGACCCCCATAGGCAAAAAATATTTTAATATGATTTAATGCAAAAATTGTTTGAAATGCAGAAGAATCCCCCCATTCCAAATTAAAACACTGTGTATGTAAAACTTTTTAAATGTCACAGCAGTCTATTCCTTACAAGTCCTTGCAAGCATGAGAGATCAAGCAGATACACAAATTGGATCTATTCCGATTTTGGCTATGGCACATCAAATACTGCCTAACCTGAACCCTAAACCACAATACTCCTAGAGCTAGAATCAAAACGCTTCAAAATCTGGATGTAGAACAGCTTTCATATTTTACATCTTGAACTATGGTAACAATAGTTATACTCATGGATAGCTGAGAAATTAAATTTGGATGTACTTACCAAGAAGTATTGTTCCTCTCTACTGCCAGCCCACTCCCACTTACTGCAGCAAGGCTAATCACATAAGGCTGGGAAACAGGAACTTACCCTAACACCTTTCCAATTTGAATCCAGTCACATAAAGGCTTCTTGAAAATCACAGTTTCACTGCTACAGCTTCTCAGCCGATGGTATGCTTCATATACAGTTGTGGAAGTTGCCCATGCAAGGAATGGTGTCACTGTGCCTGCACTGTCCAGACGCACTGATAAACGACACACATCCAGCTCAAGGGAGATTCTCTTTTTTAAAGCCAGAAAGCTCACTTGGTGAATTTCAGTGAAGAAGCCAGAGACTTCCAGGATTTTGCCAGAATATAACAACACTGAACACAATTATATTCTTGGTTACAGTTCTAACAAAATGAACCATAACTTTCTGCTAGGGCTAGCATCCCAAAAATAATTTGTGATTCTATACATTTTAATGACATAGGACTGGGAGCTACTAGAATATAAAAATGAGACATGTCTTTATTTACATGTGCAGTGTTCTGAATCCAGTTGCTCAAAGTCACAACAAACATGTAACATACAAACACAAACATACAAAACACACAAAATGCCCTCCGTGTAGCCAGAAGCAATTTTGCTTCTCTATGCAGCTGGGTAGAGTTACATGGGTAGAACATAACATGTCCGAGTTTCCCATCTTTTATCTTGTAGGTGTGAATCTTTACACAGTTACGTAGTGAGGTGACTTGGTCAAAAGGGTTCGCAAAAGTTTCATTAAGTCTCTTAAAAAACTGAGGCTCTACTTTATTGCCTGTATATGCTGGAATGTAATTAAAAATAGTCAAACATTAACTCTTCCTTCAGTTGACTTGGATTTCTGCTACTCAAGTTAAGTTTTAATAAACAATAATTTTTACAAGCATCTCAAACATATTAAAAACCCCAAACTCTTATGTAGTTAAAAGTTACGTGCAATACACCAGCATTTATTGTGCCTAGACACCCCATCCTCGCGTGGACTTCCAGCCCAGGATGATGGTAATATCCTTTTGTGAATTGAGCTAAATACTACAAATGAAATCATTATTTTACAAAGCATGAATAGAGGGTGATTTCAACAGTCTCTAATCTTTCCTCCCAACAGAGAAAATAGGAACAGCTGGTTTTTAGGAGTCTTTCCACACCAGGCTTATAACCACCAACGCCTACTACCTCCACCATGGATTCAACATGTTGATCAAATGAGAAAACACATTCAGAATGCTAATGCAAATCTCCACTTTTAATATCTAAGTATTTTGCAGCTGAAATAAAGTCATACAGTGTGGCAATAGCATTCAAATACCCCTCCTCTTTGAGAGAAAAGTATTTTCTTAGGAAAATGCTTAATTAAAAATACATGTTTGCTGCAAATGCTAGACATTTTGACTAGGGAACGAGTTATAATTTTCTCATGGTGCTAAACCACAGAAGGAAGCAGTTAGCACTGATATTTGGAATGTCACCTAATAGCGATAAAACAAATCAGAAACATTTGGATGAAATTGGTGGGAAAACACATGGCTCAGTTTTGTAACTAGATATTAACATTCAACCTTCTGGGAAATGCAAGGAGATAAGCACCACCACATCCTCACTGTGAGGAAGGGACTGCAGAATCAGCATATGTTTCTACATAAGCAACATATAAAATGTTTATTCTGAGCACAAAACTTCAAGGTCAGTCCAAACTTCTGTAGTCATTGGAACAGGCCCCGTAACTTCAGCAGCCTGCAAATCATGGTGTTATTGAATAGAAGAATGCGACTCTTCACTATTTAATGCTTTTACTGAATGGAGAATCATTCTCTGTAAATTATACAGTCTGCTCTTGGATGTCACTGTCATCCAAATCTCCCATATATTGCAAGGGGAGTGCTGAAGTAGCACATAGACACCCCCCAAAAAATACCACCTAGAAGATATAATTAAATGCAATCATATTATGACCAAACATTTTTTATTTTGTATGTTGCAAAGGCTTCTGCTGAAAATACATCTAAGTTGGCCATTTATACCACACAGTTACTAAACTACAGCAAGCTGATCCCAAGTTTTCTGTTTCCCAAGAGTGCAGGCCTAATTGCAACCCCTACAAATGGTGGCAGAAATCCTAGTTCCACTGAAATCAGAGACTTTTAGCGATTGTCTGTTACGCTGAGTTTCA
Source organism: Chionis minor (assembly GCA_013398295.1). Classification (NCBI taxonomy): domain Eukaryota; kingdom Metazoa; phylum Chordata; class Aves; order Charadriiformes; family Chionidae; genus Chionis; species Chionis minor. The sequence goes on from VZSF01001813.1 coordinate 887,103, forward strand.
GCACATCTGAATTTCAGGTGCCTACCGTGTAGGTACAGACAGGCACTAGTTGTCTGTATTTCCATTACAGCCAACAGAAATGTAGCCAATACATCGGGTAGAGTCAAAACGGGGCTGCATCTCATCCTAAAATCATTATTTACATCCGATTACCTAAAAAGCATGCTGGACACCACTGACTTGCATTTGAGTCACCACTTCTGCAGGTTTCTAAGCTTCCATGCTCCCTTTCATCGTTCAGTATGGTTGACAACTGAAGTTAGAGTGAGCCAAATCCCACCTCTGGATTTTTTTCTTTTATAACCTTGCTACTACACAGCAGTGTTGGCAGCTAGCTCATGTTCCACCCCACCAGTGAGCTTTATTTGAGGAAAATATGTCTTTACTAAGAGTTTATCCTAAGGCATTTACAGCAAGCGGTGAAAAGATGTTTTGACAGGAATAGATTAGCCTACAGAAGTCTAGGTGTCCATTGAAAGCAAGCCACGGAGTCGGTAATAAATCCCAACTATACACTGCAGCAAAAATCTGTTTAAAAAGAATCCTAGTGAACCTCAAAATAGTTTTTGATTTTGATCTGGCATTAGAGACACTAAGCTGCTTCTTACAGATGGACTTAAAAAAAGTCTCATCTTTCCACTGCTACTCTTCCTTCAGCTGGCAGTTTTGCTTTCCAAAATTTATATAAAGGTCAGTACATGTGTTTGCAGGAGTTGGGGCCTGGGGAATTACTTTTCTTCAAAAAAATGCCACTGACTTGACCCACTAGCCTAATGCCTGGCCCCACCTCACCATCTCAACTGAAGTTTCCGAAAGGCCATGGTCAGGTCTCTATATAACATAATAATCAGGCCCTAATATACATTATCAAAAGCAAGTAAAGAATGTTTCAAAATTGCTTATGCTGGGAAAAACACAATTTTGAGGCACTCCTGTGGAATACATAAAGTTATGATGACCTCCGCTAGCGCGTATTACCAAGGAGGCTCAGTTTCTCTGAGCTCACAAAGGCACTTAAGGGCGCTTTTAATAAAGTTTGCACTAATGTATAGCATGGCTGACATTTGCACCAGACTTATTCTGAGCTAAGTCCTGAATAAAAAACTGCTGCTGGCTGAGAGCATCAACAGGGACTGAAACTGAAGGAAAGCAAGAAAACAAATCAAAGCACTATGCATCTGCAGGAACGCAACTGCCTGTAGTGAACACAACCAAGAAATCACTTACCCAGGTCACTGCAAAGAGTGCTTTAATATCAGGCTACAAAAGCACTGTAATTTTACTAAATGTGTCATAAAATAAGAATAAGCATTAGAGACTAAGTACTTCTTCCGGCATTTATTGTTTATTCTGTGCCTTCACACCACCTGGGAAACACAATGGGAGCAGAAACTGACTTCCATCTGGAAGAAATTGCTAGGGGGCAGAGACCTGGCACAGGTGACTTGTATTCCTCCCTCCTGCTACATCCCCAGTGAATCAGCCCTCGGGACGGAGGGAGAAAAGTTGCTTTCCTCTATCCCCAAAGAACATCGTCCCCACGTTGGTGCCAGTGAAGGAGCAGAGTGCCCAAATCAAAAAGTGATCACAAAAAAGTGACCATGGTGCCCAAATCAGCTCGCTACAGCCTTGTCTCTCTTACGTAGTTCTCTTTAATGCTGAATATTAGTTCAGTACATCCAACAGAAGCTGGCTGAATTTTACTGCAGAGTTCAGGCTTTTTTCAAGAGGGGCAAAAGTTTACAGGAGGTGGTAGAAGACAAAAACGCTCAACTCTTCTCAGACAACACCACAGGTTTCATTTGTAGCTCCATTCAAAATCTCCAGAAGTGCCACTATTCACTACTTATACAGTGAATTTCGATGCCACACATCTCAGAATTATTCTAGCCAAAAAACTGAGTTTCAAAACAGAATCTAACTCTCGCTCTCTCAGCCAACAAGGATTTTATTTTGAAAAAGCTGACCACTGAAGTCCAGTAGGAAAAGCCCAAAAAATAAGTTTCAGGTTTAAAATTTTAATACTCTTAATGTTCATGAATTACCACTCCTGAAAGCAAGGTAGGCATCCTCTTCTTATGAGCAGAGAAATCAAGATGTAAGATGCATTTTAGTAATTAACAGATGCAGATAATCTGTAGCGAGGCTCAAAGCAGAGCTTCGTCCTTGGGATTTACAATCTTGAATTATCTTACATGGTTGCTTCCTTCCATTTGGTTGCAAGACAAACCTATGCCAGTCAACCATATGCTGACAGACCAACAGTAAGTTACTAAATAACAATAAAAATAAATAAATAAAATCCCACTAAATAAAATGGGATAGGACAACCCTGACAAAAGGATTTCAGAAAAATTTTGCTGAGCAGCATTGTGATGTAGTCTAACAGTGACGGAACAGGAGCGATTTTGCAACAGGTTATTGATTAACAATATCCTCATTTGCCTCTTTGAGCAGCAGGGACCAAGCTTCTCATCATACACCAGTGGAAGGGTCAAATAAAGATGCAGAGCCCTGCTCCTGATAAAGCTGCTTGAGAAACTGAGCTCCAGTAGTATCTGTTCTGCTTCTCTGCCCATGAAATAAGCTTATTTCTAGGATCATTCCAAGAAAGAGCTACTGCTGACAGATTACTTGAAAACATACACAGATAGACTAGATAACCAATATTTTCATGAATGCAAGAGCTAGCCTGTGGGATTAGCTGGGACCCCAACCTTCAGAATAAAATGCAGCATTGTTTTGAGAGCTGATATTTTTCAAGACACCAGGTCAAAAGTGAACCGAGGGGGAGAGGAAAGATGAGATTTGAATGCAAAAAAGAAGTCAGATGGGAGTAACAATCTGCAATGTGTAAAACTGGCATTGCCCACTTTCCAATTGTGCAGAATGTTCCTTGGTTATTTGGGCGATTTATGACAAAATAGGCCTCAAACAGGTCAGCAGCTCCCTAAAATTAACAATTCCTTGCTTTGGTGCTTAACAGAAGAGGCCCCAGACCGCCAGGTCACACATTTCTCAAGCCAGAAAAGCATACAAAATCTAATTATTTACATTAATGTGAACTGAGTAGTTTGTGATTTTTTTTTTTCCCCTTATTGCAACAAACTTGAATGATGTGTGAAACGAAAATTCCCTGTCCGATTCACAGAGGAGAAAGACCCTCTCACATTCAATGCATCGGGGCAGAGATGCACAATTTCAGGCTCAGGGACACAGCCAGGAAAGTTTACCACACACAGCAGGCTCTCAAAGATTTTCAAACAAGCACTCCAGGAAACTGAAGTATGCTCTGAAGTTTTCTAAGTTTCCTTGCTGTTTTCAATGCACAACCCCTTAGGCTAACCTCCCTATGTAGTCAGCTATCTGGAGCCTGTACAAAGAAATTCTGCTTCATACCAAATACACTAAGCAGGGAAAAAAAGGTCCTAAAGACCTTTTTAGATATTCGGAGGGGAAACTTTAAACAGCCCTCCCTTTCCCTTCAAGTTTTTGTGCATCCTGGAAGTTTTTCTGAGGAGATATGCATTGCTAGAAGCCAGTGGCAAACACAGGCTATGATCTGTACCGGTTTGTACATCTAACCTGCCTGGTGCCGAACACTATGACACTTGTTTGTATGTTTAATTTCTAGCAACTGAACAGTCTCAGAGAAAACTACATTGGGACTGCTGAAGGGTTGAAAAGTACACGTGGATTTCCTACATGTTCCTAGATTGGGGCTGATGTGCTTAACCCAGGTTGTTCTGGGGTTTACCAGAAAATGGTAAATCAATGAAGCCATTTAACTTGAACTGGAAGTCTGATATGCTGTTTTTCAGTCATAAAATTTTCACTTTTACTCAATACTATTTTACCAATAAACACTGAATACCGCTTATTAAAAACTGTGTGTTATTTGTAAGTATAGTCATCTACCCCGATATTTATGATTGCAGAAAACTAGCAGTAACAGTCTCTAAAGTCATTTCAGTCTTTTGCCTTAAATCTTCATCTTGGCAATGATTAAAACTGTGATTAGTTTGGCAGTGGGCTTATTTACAGTCATTTGAAAGTATTAAATGACATGAAGTCGGAAAATATTGCTCAATGAGAGATTTGGAGAGGCTTGCTAATTTAGCTATTGATTCATTCATCATTTTCTTGAGCATTTTCTAAGTATGCACAAGCTAGTGAAATAATGGGTTTGCTTATTATACATTTATCATCACTGTTGAGAAGCTCTCACTAAATCATGAAATCCACCCCCCACAAGCTAAGGACAGGTGACCTGACTCGTTACACACTTGAGCAGACAAACATCTTTACTCACATGAGCAGAATTAATGGGGGCTGGTACTTCAATCAGGGGATCTGATTAAAACATCCTTTCTTCAAGTCCTTAAGCAACCTGATCTAACTTTGAAGCTGCCTCTGCTGTTAGCCTGGAGGCTATGGGGGGATTACGCGACCTCCAGAGCTTCTTCCCAATCTAAATTTTTTTCTATTTGATTTACTACCTTGTACAGGGAAGTCCCATTTGCCAGTTCTGTAGCAAAGATGGAAAGGCAAAAAACATTTCTCTGCTTCAGTTCATTTCAAACTTTAAAATTAAAACCTTATTAGTGAAAGAGGCTGCCCAAAAATGCTGGGCTGCACCTATGGTACAGCCAGGTGTCCCATCACACTCTACAGCACAACACGCAAAACAAACAACTGGCGTGACAACACCCTACCCTGAAGCAGCTACATTGACCAGAGGATGTCCAAGAGAAGCCACAGCCCTAAAAAGCGTGTAGGATCTAGCCAGAAGGGCAGTACATTTTGAGTTTGGAATCAGACAATGCTATTAGTTACAAATTGCTAATAATGCTAATTAATCTACTAAACCATTCATAAGAAAGCTAGGAAAGGAAAGCCACAATAAAGGAAGTTGGGAGGGGTGAGTTATTTATAAAGCAGTATTAGATTTCAAAATATACAAGTTCTTTTTAGTGGGTAAAAACACTAATATTTTTGTGCAAGTATCTTTCAGTCCAATGACCCACTAATAACAAAGTTCCTCCCTCCTTTGCTAGTCACAGTTTCAAGAAAAATAAATCGGGAACCCCCCACACTTCAAAGGAAACATACTTCAAAGCGCCCTTCTGCTTTTTTCTACTCCCTCTCTTCCTATCTCTTAAGCAGCCACACTTCAACTCACATTTATCCTTGACACCTTAGTCAGCCAAAGCATTCACTAACTTTTCAGTGAGGAAATGCACTATCAAGCCCAAATACCTATAAAACACTTAAACAATGAAGTGTAATAATTTCCTGAATTTCGACTTCACATTTCAGGAAGTAAACCCTGTAGCCAAACTGAAATTACAGTTAACACTCCTAGAAGTGCAGTCATTCCAACAGTGGGGTTTTTTTCAGACATGATATTTTAACGGACCTAAGGGGTAGATATAAAGCGTTCAGGCATTCATATGATTTTTAGGCTTATTCACCAAAGCTTTCTATTTCTAAAACAAAAATAATTTTTAAAAAAAAAATCAATGCTGACTATAATCCATATCTGCAATACACACTCTTGTATGTGAAGAACATGTGGAATTCAGGAGTACACTGCATGTTTAAGGCAGTAAAACACTCCCATATAAAATGCAGTGAGCTATTTAAGCAATTGTTATGCGTAACGTAGACTGTACATAAACACTAGAAGGGCTCTTTAAACCTAGTCTTAAACTAATTTGAATCAATAGTAAATCCACTGACTGACCAAAAAAACCCCCTAATAGTACTTAAGTAATAATAAAACCCACACATCTATGGTACAGCTAACAAACTCTTTGTTTGATTTGGATCTCACTGTCTCCACTATCTGCAGCAGAATGAGCTCTCAGTTGAACCAAGGGTATCGGAAGGAGACTACACAGGGACTGTAGTTTATTCCAAAGAATATCGGCTATTTAGCTCATTTTTAACTTCCCTATGTAAGTGTACAAAGGAAAAAAGAGAATAATTTCAGAAAAGCCCTCACAGTCATTTCTTTGTTGCTTTTATAGCTCTTTCCTGTCCTATTTTCGTCAACATTAGCAACAAACATATATAAACACATTTTGTTATTCAGACCGCTATTTCGACTGAATTAAACAATACTTTTCAGAGGAACTAAGTAACTTCTGTTTGCGGCAGTTTGCAGGAGTTGAACCATGTATTTCAAATGCTTTGGATTAGTTCCCTTTATTTCTCTGCCACTAAAAGAATATGTATACCAGCAACAGACAGGAAAACAAAAGTCACAGCAGAGAGTTTTGAACACAACAACATTTCAAGATTTTGATATTCCAGCTGCTTTCAGTGTTAATCTGCTGGTGCTATAATAGGTACTTAAAATATTTTATGTTAAGAATAAGGAATTATTTTGTAGTTGCCATTCGGGTTATGAAGAAAATAACAGTTATGTTCACCAAAGAAACTCAAATTGAGGAAACAAAGGCTCATGATAAGTATCTAATTCCATTCTCAAAAGAACAAAAAAACCCCATGAGACTGGCCACAGCAGGCGAGACCAAATGTCTGTTTAGCCCTATATTCTCTCTCTGACAGCAGTCAACTCCAGATGTTTAGAAGAAGCACAAGGACAGACAATGCCATTACACAGAACCACAGAGTAATCTGGAAGGGATGGGACTTCTGGAGGTCATCCAGTCCAGGCCCCTGCTCAAGCTGGGCTTCCCCTTCTGACTCCTGCCAAAGATCTCACTGGCTCAAGCGGTTCTTGGTTCAGGAATTTCCTAAGGTAGAAGCAATGCCTTTGCACTTTATTCATTATCTGCTAGCAGGTAGTCCAAGAAAATCCTAATTTACTGCCTCTGAAGTCCCTTATCTTACTGCTTGGTGATTTATGTGTTCAAAGAGCTCAGTTTCAACCCCTCCTCACTCCTCCGGAGCTCCACTACAGACACTCCGCATGACAGGGAGCACACCCCATTACACAGCCCATAAGCTCAGTCAGAAGTCCAGAATGGCCAGTTCCACACTCCAAAGAGAAACAAGGGAAATTACACAAGACAGTGTTATTCAGCTCTCTGCTGCCTTTGTTATTTCCCTCAAATTCTAGTGTTTATATATTCCAATAGAGAAAAGATCTTTCTTAAACAAAAATAACTACCTAAACAAACAGAAAACAGTGCATTTGAATGCCAAACACCTAACACCTATTTTCACAGGGCCCGGGGCGGAGGCGTCATCAATGTCCGCAGTCTATTTCAGTAGCACCCCGGACCTAGCAGTACCAGCCTCATCCTCACTGTTCCACATCAAAATAAAAACTGGTTAACTCTTTGCTGTAAAAGAATCCTCACCATCACCTCAGTCCAACTCTGAGCCCAATCCCATGAAAATCTATAGGCGTCTCTCCGCTGAATTCTGGGGGAGGTGAAATGGTTTCAGAGTGCTTATCACCTACAGCTTTCAAATAAAAGCGTGCAAATATTACTGCTTTGCAAGTGGGGAAACTGAGGGAAGGGGATTTGCCTGAGATTAGCCAGAAGGTAAGTGAGATAAGTTCCCTGACTCCTGCTGTACCTGCGGGCTCACACAGACTTGCTACAGCACGCTGTGCTGTAGGCGGTCACCCTACAGACCACCGTGTGGTCACACTCAATCACATGAAGCTTGAAAATCAAACAAGTAACTTTGTATTACCCCCGGTAAAAATCTCTGCACTGGCTGCTCTCCTCGCTGGACAACTGACCGGGATCCACACATTGTAAACGTGCTGGCTGACATTCCTGGCTCTCCCGCGCTGTTACACACCCATCCAGCAACACACAGCAACCACAAAACCAGATTTCGAGCGCCACCGCCACATCCTGGCAAATCTGGACCAGGGCGCGTAAGCGCACAACCCCCCGGCAGGTGTTGGTGCCCCCGCCGCACCGGGAAAGCTGCCTGCGTGCTCACTGCCGCCCTGCGTGCCCCGCGGGGTGCCGAGGTGTGCTGACACGGGGTGATGGCACAGGGTGCCAAGGCGTGCCAGCACGGGGTGATGGCGCGGAATGCTGAAGCGTGCCAGCACGGGGTGACGGCGCGGGATGCCGAAGCGTGCCAGCGCGGGGTGATGAGGCGTGCCAGTGCGGGGTGATGAGGCGTGCCAGTGCGGGGTGATGGCACAGGGTGATGGTGTGGGGTGATGAGGTGCACCAGCACGGGGTGATGGCGTGAGGTGACGAGGCGTGCCAGCACGGGGTGACGAAGCGCTCCTTTCAGCTCAGCGCAGCGGACTGGCCATAGGGACCAACAAGGCGCTCAATCTGGCTCTAATTAGCGCCGGCAGCCTTCTGTTTGACATGAGAGCGAGCGAGCGCTTTGTTCGGGGCGCGCTGGGGAGCAGGAGGCAGGACGCACCCTCCTGCCCCAGCCCTGTCGGCTTTTTGGGGTGCCGGGAGCGAGCACAGCGGCCACCACCGCTTCTCCGGCAGGGCTTGGCAGGGGGTGGCCAAGCGCTTCCCCTCCCGAGGTCGCCTCCTCGGCTACTTACACGGGGGTGGGCTGGCAGGGGAACTGGTTCCAGGCGCACTTGTACTGGGCCTGGACGTAGCTCTCCGTCCCGTCCAGCACCGAGCAGCTCACGTTCTTGTTCACGATGTAGGCGCACCAGTTCCTGGCGGAGAGAAGGGGAGGG
>VZSF01001813.1:895784-1005188 GCA_013398295.1 Chionis minor
GGGGGGGGGGGGGGGGGGGGGGGGGAAGACAACGGCCGTCAGGGACGGGCAGCGGCATGAGGGAGCCCACACACCGCCCCAGCCCGCCCCGGCTCGCCCGGCCGCGGCTCCGCAGCCCCCCGCGGGGCGGGCGGTACTCACTTGCTGCGGGAGCCCGGCCGGCTGTACCGCAGGTGCGGCGTGGCGTGGCTGAGCCCGGCGCCCAGGGCGAGGAGGAGCGGCAGCGCCCAGCCCGAGAGCGCCGCGGACGCCGGGCACAACTCCATGGGGCGAAGGGGCAGCGGCGGCGGCGGGCGGGCGGGCGAGCGGGGAGGGCCGGTGCCTCTCCGCGGNTCCGCTCTCGCCCCCCGGCCGAGGGGGAGCGGTGCTGGGCGCTGCCGGAGGGGCAGCCGCCGGCCCCACATGGCGCCCGGCCGCCATGAACGGTCCCCCCGCTCTGAGGGCAGCCCCAGCGCCCCGTCCCCTGCCCGAGCTGGATGGCGGCCGCCCCCGGGCCTCCTTTTCCCGCTGGAGAGCTGATGGGGGGGAGAGGCTCGGGCCCCTCGGGGGAAGAGCGGGGCAGGCAGGGGGCCCTGCCTCCCCCCGGGGCCCTGCGGCAGAGAGCAGGGTGAGCCAGGGGCAAGCGGGGGCCGGCGAAGGCCCCGTGGTCCCGCTCGACGCCACTGCCGTGACACGGTCAGTGTTGCCCAAAGGGCTCCTTCTGACCCGTGGGGTGGGGAGGGCTGCTGGCAGCTTCCTGCGCTGGCGATGTACAGTGGGCCATTATTCCCCGGGAGAGCCGCTGGCTGGGCAGAGGGAGCGCCGGGCATTTGGATTCACTCAGGCGTTACAATCTGACTCGGGCACGCTGAGCGATGACCTGCCCGTGCGAGGCTGACTGTGATGGGTCTCGCCACCATCCAGAGCTCCGGGAGGCCCTTCTGTCCTCCTCAGCGCCCGCTCTTCTGAAGCAGTTGCTTTGGATTCAGGCAACAGGGAATAAAGCGTCAAGGCTGGGCCAGGACAGGCTGCTCCCACCGGAGGGAAGGAAGGGAAGGAAGGGTCATAGAATCAGAATTGTCGAGGTTGGAAGGCACCTTTGAGATCATCGAGTCCAGCCACTACCCTAACGCTGCCAAAATCACCACTAAACCATGTCCCTCAGCACCACGTCCACCCGCCTTTTAAACACTTCCGGGGGGGTGACGCAACCACTTTCCTGGGCAGCCTGTTCCAATGCCTGATAACCCTTTCGGTGAAGAATTTTTTCCTAATACCCAATCTAAACCTCCCCTGGCATAACTTGAGGCCATTCCCTCTCGTCCTATCTCTTGTTACTTGGGAGAAGAGACCAACTTCCACCTCTGTACAACCTCCTTTCAGGTAGTTGTAGAGAGCGATAAGGTCTCCCCTCAGCCTCCTTTTCTCGAGGCTGAACAACCCCAGTTCCCTCAGCCGCTCCTCGTAAGACTTGTGCTCCAAACCCTTCACCAGCTTCATTGCCCTTCTCTGGAGACGCTCCAGAGAGAACAGTGCATGAGTGGAGAAGAGGTCAGGTGGGAGATTTAGGAGCAGCGGAGTCTGGCGTGTCCCAACCCTGCCCACGTGCTCCCAGGCCTCCCGTGGCCCCAGCAGCCGCTCGGGTTGTCTCGGTCTCACGTGCCGGCAAAGCGGGCAGCAGGGCTGGGCCCTTTCTTCTGCTGTAGGCAGTGGTCTGCCTGAGCTGAACCTGGACCTTATTGTCCCCCCCAACCTGCCGAAACAGGCAGGTTTCATCTGCCAGCCTTGCCGTCGGTCTCCCCCAACGACTTCACTCGGCCTCCGAGTCTGACAGGGAAATAGGCTTTACATGCCGAGGTCAAAATTATGCTTTCAGACTGCTTTTTAGTAATTGTTTCACTGGGAACGTACGCTAGATCTTTCTGCCCCCAAGAGAAATGTGTTCCGTTACAGATGCATAGGAACACTTCGCTGGTGATAAGCAGCAATGGGAAAATATGAGATTATTACTGTTCCCGTTTCACTTGAAAAAACAGCACCCTCCTAACGTTCTGCAGCTGCTTTGGAGAGGGGAGCACCTCACTGCGTAAGAAATTATGCTTCAGGCAAAGGTTAAACAATTTGCTGTGCCACTGTTTACATTTGCGGGAGTATGCCATTCAGGCATCATTATTTGTGCCAGCAGAAATTATTTGGAGTTTCTCCAAACTGAAGAAAGCTAGACTATGGTTCAGTCCCTAAAAAGCAATGAAGAAGGCTCTTTCTTCCTCTTTCCCCTCCTCATCCCGTCAAGGAACTTGTGAAGTTGGTCTTTTTCCAAAAGTCATGAGCAACATGGAAGAGCTGTACTTTGTCCCGCAAAGGAAAAGTCATTGAGTAGAGAAAGACTGAGGTCATGCCCATCTTGAGAATGACTGCATAGTACAAAAATGAATAGGCTGATTTAAACAAAATGAATGTGAAGCAGCAGTATGCTTCCATATGCAAAACACTGAGCTTATACCTTGGTGAAGGGAGGTAAAGCAGATATTACCTGATTTGCCATGAGGGCACCTTTCTAACCTGCAAACTGCAGACTCGATTGCGTGATCAAACACAACTCGGGGCACCATTAGAAGGAAAGTCATTACAGCCTTTCGCTTACCCCATGGATATGGCAGATAACAAGTCAGGAGTTGCCTATAACTTCAGGACTCTGTCATTGGAAAAATGTTTGTTCACTCAAGAACGGTGCAAGAAAGTCTCCCTCCTGTTTTCTGATACAGAGGAGTTGTCCCTTTACTGTTTGGATCAACTACTTGGTAAATATTATGAAACAGAACTTAGATAGTATTTGCTGCCATTACTTTAAAAGGGTATGTGAGACTTCTTCCGCTGCAAAGCACAGTGTATTTTTGAGTTTCTATCCTTTAAAGTAAACCATAACAATGAAAAACAAAATCCTGCATGACCATTTGCTTCTCCTCACTGAAATCAGAGCTCTGTGGGAACTTGAATGTAAGTGCTGTTGCAGGGAGTGAAGTTTTATGCGTGGCTGCGTGATGGCTCAGTAAGGAGTAGCAGCAGAGGATGACTTGTGCTGAGAAGTATTGAGCTGAATAGAAATGGATGAATCTGGGCAGATGCATTGAGTTGACCTCAACTTCTCTGATATTCACACTGGGCCTATGATATCAGCTGATTCAACAAGAACCAGAACAGAAACTGGGCTCTGCCAGGAGAATCTTCAGCTCAGGTGCACACTGAACATGTGATCCAAGCTCTGCTCATGGCTGCATTTTTTCTATGGGTGTAACTAGTCTTATTTCAGAGTGTAAGTATGAAGGTTAATAGTGCTCTCAAGGAGACAGCAATGCTCACACTTTATTTTTCTGTGCTACATCCTCTCATCTCTAAAATTCACAGAAATCCCAAGACAGATGATTCTTACAGTGCATGGAAAGCATCCCTCCACCCCTCCCTCCAAATGGAGTGTGTAGTCTGCGAGTGCACTGAGGAGGGCTTCCATGACTGGCAAGGTCAGTACGTGCGTTCTTGGGAGACGGAGATCACAGACGTGAGTCCATAAATCCTTTTAAATTGTTTTAAAGTTCTTGTTCCTTTACGAAGCAGTCTGGCTGTGTTTTCAGCACCAAGATGAACCGTGCTTTCATACTTTGCGATAGGATAATAATGGGGAAACAACGAGGGCCACATATAAGGGTCTGTCAGAGAGAGAAAGGTGCGCTGAGCCGATGGGCAGAAAAAATAGCAAAAACATTATAAGAGTATTTACTGCAGAACTCCAGAAGAGAAATTTGTCCTTAATAGTGTGGGCCATGAAGAGGAAACAGTGTTCTGCCTGCAGTTTACCTCTCATGTATCAGCTCTTTCTGTAGATTTCAGCAATAAATTGCTTTATGAATTCTGGGTTCCTTTTCTTCAGGTTCACCGTCTCAAAAAATTGCCACAATAACCGGAGGTGAGTGTTTTTTAGAGAGCTGTTTGTACTCCCTTGATGTTTCTCTTTAATAAAAAAGCGCTCTTGTCTAGAAATATTGTCTGTGGCACAGAAGATCTCTCGGGTACTTCTCACGAGGCCATCAGATGCGAGAAGCCAGCCTACAGCCATATGTAGTCTGGTTTTACATTTGGTGCTGCATTAACTTTGTCAGTGAGTCAAAGCAGGTCACAGTGTCCCTCTGGTAAGATGAAACTGGTATTAGGGAACAAAGAAAAGTTTGAAAGGAAGCTGTAGGAAACTCCAAGCTAACAGAGGAAGGCTTGGGATGTGTTGTATGACGCATGCCGGTTTGGATGTACCAGGAAAAGCACTCCGTGGGGAAAGAGGAGTTTGAATACTGTTTGTTTTGCAGAGACATGATACAGCCCTGTCCCATTCATTTGGCCTGGTGTGTATGTCACTACATGGTAATCTTAACATTAATATTCACATTGACATTTCTAATTCGAGTCTAGGATTGGTGTCCTCCAACTTCTCCCCTCTCAGATCAGATCATGAGCTTTTTTTGCAATATCTTTTAAAAAATTATTCCCCACTGCAAGAATCAGGTTTCAATTTTGAAATTTTTATGTGTAATCACCTTTCTAAAGTCAGCCAGACACATATTTAGCTGTGAATGTTTAATGAAAATTAACGGCTGAATGACAAGTAAATAACAGATGTTAATAAAGTTACTATTTATAAACATGAACTTCAAGAAAAAAATCCAAGCCCTAGTCAGGAGTGAATAAGTAAACAAAGAAGGGAGAGCAGGTTTTGGTTTCCTTTTTACTGGAGACCCACCTTGGAGGGCCATAGCAGTTACACAACTGTGAAGATTTTTTTTTTTTAATTCCACAAAAAAGTTCTGTAGTGGAGATCCACTCTAGCAGCTTTGGAGTATGCAGAGAAATAACCAGCATGGTCCTGACCAGTGCTCAGGCCACATCTTCACCTAGTTGAGGTGCCGTATTTGCCTATCTAGGCACTGATGGTGTGGTGTCATATGGGCTGCATGGAACAGGCTTGGGGACATTTCAGTGCATGGGTGGGCAACCTGACAACTCCCACCTTTCTTCCTTACTGTTATTTCCCTTTTGAGGGAAAGCATTTGTGCTAAGTTTACTTATTTAAACAGAAAAATAAATCAGTGTGTTACAAACAGCCCAAACATTGCCGAGTTGTGGCATGCATTAAGTGTTTGTATTAAAACTGATGCTCTTTATTGTTACAGTCATGGTTTTGGCTAGAGAACAAGATAAGCAAAGGCTAGTCCCTGGGAACAGCCATCTGAGTGCACTATTACAATCTGCTCAAGGCTTCAAGGCAGGACAGCAGATATCAATACACATTTTTCGCCACCAGGAAGAATGATCTGCCTGAGTGTTGGAGCGTTGTAAACCACAAGTATGCCATGCGTATGGAATGTCCTATCTCCTTTGTACTGAATAGTCATGACAACTAAAGAAATAATGATTAAAGTCTACACTGCTTCCATAGAAAAGGTAAACACTCCCTCATATTACTTGCTGTATGATGTGAAAGAGGACTGAATGACATCTCATCTACTGTTACCATGGATTTCTGAGCACAGCAAGTCTGGAGCCTGTGCAGAGAGAAGACATCAGAGTATAGGATGGCAATCAGAAGAAAACATTTTAATGCTCCACAAGATCTTGAAGAAGATCTTCACAAGATCATGAAGAGCCCGAGGCTGGCTGACACATGCAAAAGGTGGAAGAAGTTAAAGAGCACTAGAAAGAAGATCAGAGGAGATAAGCATTTCCTGGCAGATGGGTTGCGGGTGGGAGGGTAGAGGAGGTATGGGGAAGAGTTTTCCTTTGTGCCTGCTTATCTTTCATTTGGCAGGATTGCCAAGTGACTTCAACGGCGAAGATGCATAATGCTCTTTTGTTCTTTCTACAGCCACTATTGCTCTAACCTGCACATACAGTAGGACAAAGTTGCTTCATACAAAGCTACCTGCACACAGACCCTTCAAAAAACCTGCGGGCAAATTGCTGAAATGTACTTAAAGACTGAGTCTGAAACTGCATACATTGTTTACCATTGCTGTAAAGAGTTTCTTCCAATCTTCCTTGTTATGAAATCAAGAATTATCATATTTGGTTACAGACATACTAGTTACTCTGGTTTTCATAGAAGCATAGAATGGTTAGAGTTGGAAGGGACCTTAAAGACCATCTAGTTCCAACCCACCTGCCATGGGCAGGGACACCTCTGACTAAAGCAGGTTGCTCAAAGCCCCATCCAACCTGGCCTTGAACACGTCCAGTGATGGGGCATCCACAGCTTCCCTGGGCAACCTCTTCCAGTGTCTCGCCACCCTCACAGTAAAGAATTTCTTCCTAATATCTAATCTAAATATACCCTCTTACAGTTTAAAACCATTACCCCTCCTCCTATCACTACACTCCCTGATAAAGAGTCCCT
This sequence comes from Chionis minor, assembly GCA_013398295.1. Lineage (NCBI taxonomy): Eukaryota > Metazoa > Chordata > Aves > Charadriiformes > Chionidae > Chionis > Chionis minor. The sequence goes on from VZSF01001813.1 coordinate 902,200, forward strand.
CCCCATCTTTCTTGTAGGCCCCCTTTAGGTACTGGAAGGCCACTATAAGGTCTCTCCAGAGCCTTCTCTTCTGCAGGCTGAGCAAAGCCCAACTCTTTCAATCTGTCTTTATAGCAGAGGTGCTCTAATCCTCTGATGATCTTTGTGGCCCTCCTGTGGACTCGCTCCAACAGGTCCATGTCCTTCTTATGTTGGAGGCTCCAGAGCTGGACATGGTATTCCAAGTGGGGTCTCACCAGAGTAGAATAGAGGGGGAGAATCACCTCCCTTGACCTGCTGGCCACGCTGCTTTTGATGCGGTCCAGGATGTGGTTGGCTTTCTGGGCTGCGAGCGCACATTGCTGACTCGAGTTGAACTTTTCATCTGCCAACACCCCCAAGCCCCTCTCCTCAGGGCTGCTCTCAATCCATTCTCCACCCAGCTGTATTTGTGCTTGGGATTGCCCTGACCCAGGTGCATGAGCTTGCACTTGGCCTTGTTGAACTTCATGAGGTTTTGATATCTCACCTCTGATGGTGGGGCAATATTTCAGAATAAAGAATAAAACGGAGGGCATTAATTATTGTGCAGTCCTTACCTCCAGTACAGGGCAGCCTCCGGAGTTTCATGGCATGCACTGCCCTTCTTAATGTGCCTCTCTCTGATTGAATGTGTCTGATTTCAGCTTTCACGATTTTTTAGAGATGAGCTGGAAAGGAGAGAAAGGGAGTGGCACATGATTTTGCAGTGTTTGGGACAAAGTTGTCAATAGATTTTTAAACAATTACATTGTTCCTGATAGAAAATTACATGATTCGGAAGGTTTAATTCCTCGTTCATCAGTTTTTTCCAGTTTCTTGCTGAAGTTTCTGGTGTTTTAACTAAGCAAGAAAGTTACATGAGTTTAACTACAACAAGTGTAACTTTCCATGCAGACATTATAATCTCAGTTTAGGTGTAGTATGCCTTGCTTTATTTCAAGGAAATGATTAAAAACACCGTAAGTCTGCTTAATATTAAAATAAGAAGCTTTTCCTGAAAATAAGAGGCGGAAATTCTCAGTGTCGCTAAGACCTCATACTGTAATTCACAGCATCGTTCTTGCTTCCTTGGAAAAAATAACTCCTGGCCTAATTATGTCCCCATCAAAAAAAAAAAAAAAAAAAAAAAGACTGCTAGTTTTGAGGAAGTCTTTTCTGATTCTTATCTATTTTGTATTCAGAAGAAAGGTTAAATTTAACTTCTGCTCAATTTTCACACTGTAAAGAAGATTTAGGGTGTTTCAAAGCGAGATAACCAAACGCAAAAATGCCATGAGTATTTTAAATAAGTTCTCATTAGGTAAAGACCATGGCTGCAAATATTTCATGCCTCTGCAGTCACACTGTGTTTTTAGAAGAGGATTTGTATAGGCTAGTTCATTTTTCTAATTCACCCATTTGGACACTGAGCAAATGTCTTCAGCTCCTCTCTAGTTTCTCCCTGGTTTCTTCCTGGTAGAAGGTGCTGATCCTTGTTTGTCCTGCAAATTTTCATTAAGGTTACAGCAGCTCAAACCTGCAAAAGCCCGAGTAAAAGACAAGAACAAAACAAAAATCTCTTTTTCATCTGCCTTCTCCAATCTTGTATTTTCACAGCATACTGATGGTATGTGGCTGTCCTTAATCTCCAAAACTGCAACTCAAAATGTATGACTGCAGCTTCTAGTGACCAAAGCAAGATGACAGCTCCAGGCCCCGGTGCCTGCAGCCAAGGAGATTGCTCACCAGAAATGCAAAAGTATGGGGAGGAAGCAGGGTGGAGAGTCCCTTTATGCAGATCACTCTTGTCTCCCTTCCCCAAGGCAATTTCCTCCCCTAGGGAAGAACCCAGTGGTGCTTTCCTGTAGAATGACACTAGCAACCTCCTGCAAATACAGGATGAGGCTGTAATACTTTTATGTGCGCAGACCTGCTAAAGGAGCAGGATTTCCTATAAACTAGTAAGGCTGTCACCATCAAATTCATAAAAATGAACACGTAGCTTCTACCCAAAAGAGTTTACAGTCAAATCAGACTCGGGCAGCACATGATATGCTGCCTGTTTCTCAGCACACCGGTAAGCTCCAGTATTGTATTGTGACAAACCATATCTTGTTTTGTCGTAACGTGAAACGCAAAGGAAACTATCTGATCAAATTTTGCAGTTGCTTTTGATTCTCTGTTTATCATTTGAGAGTTTCAAAGGAGGTGGCAATTTTAGAAAATGAGAAGTTAAACAAAAGAAAGAAGAAGATGAGTTAAAATGTAAGAGGCTGCACAAGAGTGTAACTGGGGATAAGACACAAAAAGACACTGGAGGTAAGAAGGTGTGGAAAGAGGAGGTGGTGAGCTCCAAGGTGTAAGAACAGGCAGCATCTTACTCTGATTATATGTTCAAATCCTGTGAAACATCGCTATTCAAACAATTGCCTTATTGTATTGTACTTTCTTGTACTTCATGTACTTTAACATGACTTTCAATTAGTTGGGGCTGAGGGGAAGGTGTTTGCTCTTCCTCAGGCCCCCTATATCTTGGGAGAGGCTGTCTGTAAACATTCCACGATTGAACCCTAAATACCTTTTGAAGGAATGTGTGGTTGCACAGACAAGTATACCAAGGAGCATATTCCACTGGAAAAAAGGAAAGTTTCTGTCTTATTTTGACATTTTTGCAATCTACAAAAAATTATCTGTTTATTCTAGAGATTGTTCTAGAAATTATTGTCAATAAATGTTTGGCATTGTGTCCTAATTGTGTGTCTAATTGTGTGTTAATCAGACTCCAAACCATTTCTATTGAATTTCCCAGGGCTGCAATTAAATAGACTAGTGATAGCAGTGCTCTGGTTTGATCAGTTAAGCAATCTAACTGAGCCAAGGGCAACATCCTTAAAGGAGGTAATTACTTCACTCCCACCGATTTTGCTGGCAGTTAAAAGCCTGCATCTCCATGAAAACTGGAGGTTAAGCACCCAAGATTTGTTTCCATCAAAGCTCTGCTGGGTATCATCAGTGGATACTATCTGTATGCATTGTATGCCTCACTGTTGCCTTCTCTCTCTTCTCAGGCAAGAATCAATAGCTTAATGAAACAAAATCAAATATTCTTTTGTTCAGACATGCTGGGTTAAGCAATGCCATGACTTGGTTAGCAAAGTCATAGAGAACAGGGAAGTACAGAAGTGTTTTCCATATGGCCTTGTTGATTGTTTCTTCCCGGTACTGGGACAGGTGGGTAGGTAGGTTTGAACAGATGCCTCCTAACAAGTAGAAGGCCTTGTAGTTAATTATGATTAGTAGACAGCGAGGAATATCTAAATATATATTTAAACTGCCTCATAGCTAACCACTGAAGTTTCCATTCTGCATCGTAGCATCCTTTAGCTAAGTATTTATTGATATTGATAAATATTTAATTTTACAAGATCTCAGAGATTTCAGTAGTATCTGTAAGTTGTTTGTGAGATGAGTCCAGCTCAGTCTTGAATTTCCTTTTTCCCACCTGAAATCAAAACCTCGTGGTGACACCATTTCCTCTGATTCTTTCAGACAAGTCCTACGCTTCAGCACCCTTCCTGCTGCAGCCTGTACAGATGAGTGTTCTTGATCAGCCACAGGCTTGTATCCTCTTTAATTTGTCTTTTATTGTTAAAAGGAAATACCCCTTGCCAAAGGAGGGTGTGTCTTTTATACCATTTTGGAAGAGCAACATCTACAGGAATGATGGTTGATGGAGAAGAAGTTAAAAATTATGAACGTTGATGGTGTGTTTCCTGTGTGGTGGACTGAAAACCAGTGGATCAAATGACTGTAATACTTTCACTGAACAACAAGACTGTATGCAGTAGTGGTAAAATGAACTCATGGTTTCAGAACTTACTTAAGAGAGCATAAGATATGAAGAATTTATGTATAGCAGCATGTGTTCAAGAATGAACTCAGTCATGGACTTGGTTCAGGGCATCTGGCATTATTTACAGCGTTTGCTTTTACTTTTAGGAGCACAGAATTTCAGGCTCGTAGAGCGTTATTTAAAATACTTTTTTTGTGACATTAAAAATGGAACCCAAACTAGGATGAACTCTATCAGGAATTCTTAATACTCTTTGTGCCTGTTGGTGTTAGACTTTTCTTCTTATTCCTTTTTCTTTTATTCCTTTACAGAACACTACAGTGAGGTCATTACTGCTTGAGGATGAGAAACGGTTAAGGAAGGAATGCTGTTGTTTTGTAGGCACCTGGCAGTGATGATAGAGAAGCTGGACAAAATCAGAGCTTTGTTGTCTTCAGTGTTACACAGTCACAAGCTTTGTGCCAAGGCCTGGTCTCTCAGACTGAAGAGTTTTGCCACTTCAGTTACACTAACAGTGCTAAAGCCAGAGGAGGATCTCTAGATACAGATGTGGTTATTGTGCATAAACTGGTATAGCCTATAGCAGTTTGGGAAGTGGTTAAACTCTGTGCCAGATGAAATTCCCCATATTCCAGTAATAACAGCACCCACGCTAAGTGTTGTAGTCCAGTTGAAGTTGGGATGGAGGGGGAGGCAGTGGGAAGGGAGCAGAGGAGAAGGGGTAGGGAGTTTTTTTCTTTTCTTTTGTGCTTAGTAGCTCTTTCTGGAAGAAAAGAAAAGCCTGCATTTGTCATTGCTGTTTAGAAATACATTGGCTATCGTTTCTGTCCTTTCAAATTTAATTGTGGAGAAACAGGGCAATCTCTGCTATGAGATGCTATCTACTTCATGTCAGTCTAGCACTCAGTTTGAACAGTTTTCCAGTGTTACCAACAGGGCACTTGAAGGCAAACATTTAATTAATAAGTCACACGAGCTCATTGCTACTGTTTCCCTGAAGTTTGTCATTAATAAAGAAATAACATTAGAGGAGCTGTAGCTGTAGACGTATTTCTGAACTGCACGAGGGGAAAATAAATTGTCTGAAGCACATTAGGATGTTTCCCAGTGGGAGGTCAAGGTTGTCACTGCAAATTATTACACTGTGATTTCACTGCACATAGTGTACTGCAGCAGATTAGCAAGAATTATGGGGACAGTTCTCTTTCACAGAAGAAGACATCTGTATCCAGAGCATATAAAGCAAGCCAAATGTCTAGAAACATCAACTGTGTAAAACTGAAGAGTTTTATATTAGTTTTAGATAACTCAGAAGAGCCACTTCACTGACTGTATCCTGAGACAGCCAAAACTTCACTGCCTCATGCATGAGTTGTCGTTTTTGCCCTGAAAAAGTGGGAATGCTCCCAAGACTGTTATTCCTAGAGAGGTCTGATCAGTTCAACGGACTTTACAAGTTAAAACAGTGAAACCCTGATGGAGGAGGAGGAATTATCATTCTTAGATTATGGGATGTATTTAGTTAATATCAGTCTTCTCTTTAAAAAAATGAGGCAGAAAAATAATCTCTGCAACTACTGTGCTTCATTTGTCTTTACATTATTTTTTTTTTTAGTATTGCAGCATCTCATACATTTTGCTTTTTCATTCAAGCTCCGGTTCCTGGAATTCCAGCGTGATTTGAGCACTTCAGATTGTATTGCAAGAAAAAGTTAGTTCTGGCATTCCTTTGCAGAGAGTAATTTGAAAACCTGACTCAAAACCATCCTACAGACTCAGAAACAAAAAGGCAAGTATAAAGAATTGTATACTTTTAAAATCTCATGACTTTTAAGCCAGTCTCTTGATTATTTTTTTTATTGCTAGAGCTTTGCAGTAACTTACTGTCTTTATCCAACTGCTTATGACTTTCAGCAGTCCTCTGGAGTTGATGTTCTCGATGTTGGCAAGGCAGATTATGCAGATTATCTTACAGCACTATTTGCCATGTGGCATATTAAAAGACAACAAAGACTTTAATTAACTGCTGTATCCAATTATGGAATCAGAATGCTTCACTTTTCTACCTTACGGTTCAGCCTTCCTTTACAATTTCTTTATTCCAGTTTCCTTGCGTGCAAGCTTTCTCTGGTACAGATCATTTATCTGGGTTGAGTTATTGGTGCGAAACTGATAGAAGAGGTACTTACTGTAACTTAAGAGTAAAAGCCACTCTCCCTTCTTTTCCCTCAATTCAGTCTGTGGCAACTGGGTATTTATATTTCAGCTGCCCTCCAAATATATAGACAGCCCTTCATGCCTGACTCATTTCTTGGTGACTTGCAAAACTCTTCGGAGACGAGTAAGTGTCCAGGCTTCCTAATTGCTTCCAGGCTTTAGTGATTCTAAGTGTGAGGAGCTCAGCTTAAAATTCAAGCCTAGATCCTAGATCCTTTGTATGGATACACTCTTTTGTTTTTAGGCAGCTAACAAAAAAAAACCAACACGGGGCGGGGGGGAAGAGTCCACAGCCAAACATTGCAACATAGGTTGGACGCACATCCAGGGGTGGAAACAAAACAATCCCTTTCTACAGACTGTCTCTAGGGTCGGGTCCTGTTTTGCAATTGGCAAAAAATGGTTATAAAAGCTATTACACTGACAACAAAACTTCACTTCTGTTCAGGACAAGGTTGGCTTGGGTCTTTTGAAGGCGTGGGGCCTCTGCAGGTTCCGCGCTCTGCGCGAAGCGTACGCTGTCTGTGAAAGTGAGAAAGAGGAGGAAGTACAAAGTCACTCGGTGCATATGCAGTTGGTGCTTGTAGTTGAGATTGTAAATAATGCATGATATATCCATTTGTGGTTCTTCGATCACTAGCAGACTGGTCTGCAGGGAACTGAGAAAACTGGGCAGTTGCTGTGAAACTAGGCAAAATACCAACAAAAACCCCCCATTTTTATTTGCTTTTCCTACCAGACAGTGCATTTGGCTGTACAATACAGGGAATCAGTTTGTACAGAGTATGTCTTGGCTGGTAGATCCTGGGAGCCATTTCAGATGCGAAGCCTGAATTCTGTCACCCTGTATCTGTGCTTTAAGGTGTTAGCATCTGATGTGGCTGCATGGACCTGCTGCTGCTGAAAATACAGGCTTTTGGAACATTCAAAACTATACACAAATAAAGGAATGATGGCATCTACCTCTGGTCAAGCCATTTATCCAGTGTAGCAGAGGACCAGACTGTTGAAAAAGACAAGACCTACCCACAGCTGTTCTCTAATAATTTTCAGAACCTTGTTCCTTTTTCTGATATTTTAAACAAACAAAAATGGTTTTAAAACCTTATCTTTGAGTGCAGATTACTAAATGATGCTTAGATCATCCAAAACAACCAGATTTTTTAGCTATAACAGTCAATGATGAGCATTTGTTATCACCATCATGTACACAAATGGATACGGAAAGAGAGCCACCGTATTGCGTTCTGAGGGTGGAAATCCAATGGCTTGATTTTCAGTAGTACAGAATAACCAGCAGCTGCCACAGAAATCTACTGCATGACATAAATAGGAATGAATCCTCTTTAATCATCTTTAATTTCCATCCTGGAGGAATGTATACCAGCAGACAATATGAAGTTTAGAAAAGAAAAAATTAACTGTGTGAAGCAACATCCAGCACTTCAAAGCCTTCCGGACCCTTTGGCAGAGATAATCTGATAGTACTTTTTCATCCTAAAGATTCTGGTTTTCCTTTTTTCTTTTGAGAGGAAATTTACATTTACTACTCACAAATCTTTGTCTTTACTAAACACATATATGCAGAGGACTAGAAAACTTCTTTTTTAAAAGGTAAGCCGACAGAGGAAATTATGCAGATGAAAGCTCTAGACGTTATGGATTCTGAGATGGCATTATTTATTTTTCACCTAAGTGAATTTTAATAGGATTTGACTACTTTGGTATCTCTCTCTCTGTGTAGTTGCTTTGCCAAGGTGTTCTAAGAGCAATAATGGGCATTGCCTAAAACCTGAGGAATGTTCTCACAAGTTTCTTTCTTTCCCAGGAATCGGGAGCACTGCTGGAAGGAGCGAAGGGAGATATACAGTCAGCATGCATGCAAAATACGGCAAATGGGTTCCAAAGACAGAGCAGACTTAAAAGTGATAGTTGTGATTTTGAAATTCAGGAACATTCTGAAAGCTGAGAACAAAAGAACGAGGTAACAATGAATAAACTTGCTGATTTCCAAAGTTTTAACTGTACTGTAAATGTTTTGCAAAATGGCATTTTAATGCAGAACACTGAACTGCTTTCTGCTTTGCCAACGCAGGAAAAAGAGCCCAGATTTTCCAGTTCTTACCGCCCAGGAAGATGGCATATTTTTCATTATTGTTTTTTACATGCAATCTCTGCACATGCAGAAGAGTTTTTCAACAAAGGAAAGGCTCACATTTCGAGGACTGCTGTGGAAAATGTTCCATATCATCAGGTCCTTGACACACTACATAGACGTGTCAGCATGTCTTTATAAGGATCTGGAACAGTCAGTCTTGGCAACAGAGCTAAACAGCAAACTCTTTGACCCCGAATTCCTCTATTTTGATAATGTTATCATTCGTTTCACACAGGGTCGCTATTACCCTCTTACATACAGGAAACTTTCAGAAGAGAAACTGAGTAACGCTTATTCAAGAGAAATCCTGTTTGAAGTGATAAGCTGGACCCTAAAACAAATACACTGCAAATATCCTTTGGTTTTTGGCTATGCTACTTTTCTTTGCTGAGTGCAAGAGGATCTAAAATATGAAATAATTCTGACAGATCACATGGTTCTGCTATTGACAAAATCCATCTGAAAAAGCAAAAATAAAATTGGTGTGAAAATATACCATTTGATTAACCATCATCAAGCATGAAGTTTGAAGTTCCTTAGGAGCATCCTGTGCCTAAAAGTTGGAAGATAAACAAATCTGAAGAAACCATGTTAATTCCAGATAATTCTATTTGCCAAAATTCTAACAAAAGCATCCATGTTCTACTCTTTCTCCAAGCCTGGCAGAGACCCCTTCAGACCCTCAGAGAACGCAAGAGAGTTCAAAAGTTCACTTGTTATTTGCACTTCAACACATTTGGCTAACATAATGTTTCCAATCTTTCTTAACACCAGAAGTCTCATATATTACCATTCTAAGATAAGAGAAAGTAGAGCACTTCAGGAGAAAAAGACTTAAAAAATAGTGGGTCAATGTATAAGGAGCAACTCTTCTCCAGAATACCTGACATGTTGTATGTAAAGCACATGAAGTATATCTGCATATATTCATAGTTATTTCTCTTTCTCCAAGCCTACTTAATTTTCTAGAAAATATTGCTTACACTTATAAAATATTAATATTAACATAAAAAAATGACTTGGACTTGCATAGCCTAGAACACATGTTCCCACGCTGTGATTCAGTGGGTGGTTGAGTAACTGGGGATTAGGTGGTTCTGGCTCTGAGCGCCACAAAAAGTCCCACAAGGAAGACAGGAAATCTTAAAAAAATCAGCGTTTTCCTTCCCATAAGAGAAATGGCTTATTGTACCACCAAGCCTTGTGTAAAATTGATTCCATCTCTGTGATCTTTCAGTGACTCAAGGAAGTTATGTGATCTCAAATGTGAGGGAAAGTGGCCCATAAAAAGTCTTTTAGGATAGGGAAATTGGCCTAAGTAAGTTGAAAATCTACTGCATTGAGGTTTTGTAATGTATAATCACTAGAACCCTGAATCTGCACCTCCCTGTCAGTGTCAGGAGTCTCGCTGGCGAGGTCGTCCATAATTCTACCACAGTAACTCTGTCTAATGTTGATGTGTCCATCTCTCAGTTCAGCTTTCAAGTTACATCTCAAATACTTACCTGGGATTTTATTTTCAGGGACTCCAGCAGGTTCTGGTTTTCTGCTCATCTTCTCTGTTGCCTTCAGCATCTAATTGTAGGAAACTCCTACCACAGAGCTGAGTCTCCTGAAGGCTCTTGAATTCATCCATCAGTAGCCTTCACAGCCGGTTCATCTCTAACCCTTCTAGCCACTTCAGTCTTGGAAGCATCCAGGAACAGAAGTGTGACAAACTGTCAGATCTCCTTTCAGGAGATGTGAAAATTCAGACCCAAATTTCAAAGCCATTGATGTCGGATTTGCCGTCACTTCCACACTTGCCACACACTTCTCCATTCAGACTTCTCTCAGGGCTCTTGTTTATATTTGAAATACCTTGACACATATGGGCGGCAGTTTGGTAGAGCAGAGACCCCGCAAGCATCACAAACTTACTCTCAGTAACAATTAAGAGGGAAAAATAAAGACCCTTTTGCCTTTGTGCAGTGTGAGACAAGTACAGCCCTCTGCCAGCACTCCTGCTGGCCTCAGAGTGTTTGCAGAGTAAGGAGGAGGACAAGAATGGTGGAATCTCATACAAGTTGGATGCTCTGATGCTGACTCCCGGATGGGCTCCATTCTGCAGGTAGATAAAATCACCATCGAGTCCAGCTGGAAAAGTCAGTCTTGGCCTGACCACCCACTTTCAGAGGGACTTTTTTCCCTTCAAGCTATGCATTGACAATAAACTGCCTGTGGCATCTGAAGGCTCTCCACTCAGAATGCAATTACAAACTTCAAAACGGTGGTTAAAATGCCAGCGAAGGACATGATTAGTTGCAAGCTTGCACATGTCTGTCTAACAACACACTGCAACAGCAACACACTATTGCTTAGTAACTGATCTAACCCACCCCCATTTTTACCACACTGTTGCAGCAGTTTAACTCAACCAGCTTTTCTGTATACCTTCAGGTCAATTCAAGTGTGGGTGATGGAAGGTAAATTTGCTACACCGAAGGCAGCTCTCTGTAGGCAATATATCTGCCAAAATCACCAGTTGCAACAGAAGCAGGCTCAGTTTCAGCCTGCATGTGTACCAGTCTTCGGTGTGCTTCCACTTCAGCAGCTCCGCTTTGATTTCCCATCACTGAGCTAGCACGGGTGTGCATTACTAAACCTACTCTCATGACTGTTTCTGCCAGAAGTCCCTAACATTATGAGGACTTCTAACCATGCCTTCTCACTTTTCACAAGACATCCTCTGTCCTAGAATTGCCCCAGGACTCTACTGAAGAAAAGAAGCTCTTGAGCAACTTGCAGAATGGCCTCCTCCATTGTTTTGGAAGAATTCTTTTCACTGCATTCCTCAGGCTGTCATGAATTTTCTTCTTGCGCAACCAGTTCTTCCAGCTGGAGCAGAGCTGGACCTGATAACTGTGACTTCAGACACAGCAGTCCTTAATTTAGGTCGATACTATACACATGCGTACACGTAAAAGATCCTTAGAGTTAAAAAGACACATTCTTGAAAGGAAGACAAAGCGGGACTACACCAGTCCGCCTTGCCCATTTATTATGAGGTAATCTTTAAGTACTAATTTTATGAAACTGCCATTTCATTACTGTATTTTGGATCTGGTTATAAGAACATGATAAAAGCGGGAGCTGTGTGCAATATGAAATACTTGTTTTCACTAGCTGCTTGCTGGAGAAATTTAACTTTTAGTTTTTTGGGATCACTTCCATTAAACAATGTAGCAGCAATTTTTAATTCAACAATCCAGTTTTTTACTCAGTAACTTTTTAACCTACCAATTTTTTGTGCGAAAAATGATGAATGTGAGGTTCCCGCAGTTAGTTAATTGGTTCCCTACAAGTACACTGAGGGAAAATAAAGTAATTTTCTGGTTCTAGAAATTAGGCTTGAATGCAACAATTTGTGTATTTCTCGCAGTTATTTGCCAAAGTTACAGGATGAGGTATAGAGGGAGCAGATAATAGGAAGTAAGAGCCCAGTAAATGTCCTTCAAGCAACTAGAATGTACCATTCCTTTGCTAAAAGAGTGAATATTATATAGTATAAGCACAGATTATTGGACTATGTTATTAGATAAAAACAATCTTACATAATTTATTCTTGTGTAAGACTGGGAAACATAGTTCTGGTGTTGTAAAATATTTTCAATCTTGGCAAGTTCATGGCAAGTTCTATTCTTTGTGGCCCATTTCAGTTGCAAACTACATGTGTGCTTGATTGGGTGCCTGCAAACAGGGCCTGAATATTGTAGTCATAAACAGCTAGCTGCTAGTGTACCAATAAAATAGTTACACACAAAGTAATGACTGGGGATTTCTTTAGAGCCCTCATAAATACTCAGTCCTATAAAACCTAGTGAAAGTTGTAAGAACCCATTAGGCTAATTAAACATACAGTAAAACTTCTGGAATTAGTATATTTGCAAATTGAAGGCACTTGTTGTTTGCCTCGAATATCTGACAATTTTCCTTAGTTTTTATATATAAGTTGGTTCCAAACAAAATTGTGTTCCCTTAGTGGCTGTGCACACATGTATACGTCAGTGTTGTTTGCTAAAGCCAAGACTGCTCTGTTCCTTGGAATCATTTCATTGCAGAAGAGACATGCAACACGGGCAGACGTAGAGTATCCATGCTGCTTCAATACACCTAGTCAGCGCTGTTGCAATTTTGTGAATTTCCATAGTCTCAGTGGGTGCGGAAAAGCCTGGTTATGGAAATACAAAATAGTAGAGGAATTATATGTATGCATATACATAGATATTTTTGAGCATACATACACATGTCTATACTTTTAATGAAACAGAAATGATCCCTGTTGCTGAAGCCTGGGGAAATGATCTGGTGTGGCAGGAATGTCAAGATCACTGGATACACCCTTTCCAGCAACAGGCAGACAGGGAAGCTAATAGCTACTTTATACAGAAAGATACTGTTACTGCTACCATCAGTAAAATGCATTTTAATTTCTAGAGGATTAGCAAAAAGACTTTTTAAAAAGAAAATACTAAAAGTAATTTGGGCTCCTCCTATGCTGGACTGCATCCTGGCAGGTGAAAAGGAACTGACCACAGACCTGTTCTGTGAGGGTTGCCTCAGTGGAAATGATTATACTTGCTGTGCGCTAACGAAATGCAATCTTAACTGGCTTTGTTTCCCAAATATGAAAAAAACTTGGAAGCAGTATTGGGAGAAAGTGACGATGCATGAAGGCAGGCAACATTTTAATGACACTTCCTTAACTAATGCTTTATTAAATATGCATAAAATGACACCACCCCAACCTCAGCCACATTCTATAATCATACGTCTTTCATTAAGAACTCGTGTTCCACTAGCTGGGAAAAGAGATGAAAAAAAGACCTTTAGAAACAATGCTGACTCTTTTGCTGATACCACATGGGAAAAAAAAAGACAAGTACACTTGAGGAGTCAGAAAATTCAAACTGTGATAAAGCAGGATAAAGGTAGAAAATTACTGTTATGATTAACAACAAAAAGAAAGAATGGAAAGTCTGAAGCAAACTGACTCCTGGAATAGAGTATTTGGCCGAACAATTAATATTAATTTTTAATGAATCCAAAGACCTGAGCAGCATCAAGTAAAATGGAATTCTTTGACTGAATCATTGAATGGTTTGGGTTGGAAGGGACCTTTAAAGGTCACGCAGTCCAACCGCACTGCAATGAGCAGGGACATCTTCAACTAGATCAGGTTGCTCACAGGCCCGTCCAGCCTGACCTTGAAGGTTTCCAGGGATGGGGCATCTACCACCTCTCTGGGCAACCTGTGCCAGTGCCTCATCATCCTCATTGTGAAAAATTTCTTCCTTGTATCTAGTCTAAATCTACCCTCTTTTAGTTTAAAACCATTACCCCTTGTCCTACTGCAACAGGCCCTGCTAAAAAGCCTGTCCCCATCTTGTAGGCCCCCTTTAAGTACTGAAAGACTGCTATAAGGTCTCCCTGGAGCCTTCCTTTCTCCAGGCTGAACAACCCCAAGTCTCTCAGCCTGTCTTCATAGGAGAGGCGCTCCAGCCCTCTGATCATCTTTGTGGCCCTCCTCTGGACTTGGTCCAACAGATCCATGTCTTTCTTATGTTGGGGGCTCCAAAGCTGGATGCAGTACTTCAGGTGGGGTCTCACCACAGCGGAGTAGAGGGGCAGAATCACCTCCCTCAACCTGCTGGCCACGCTTCTTTTGATGTAGCCCAGGATGTGGTTGGCTTTTTGGGCTGCGAGTGCGTATTTCTGGCTCATGTTGAGCTTTTCATCTGCCAACATCCTGAAGTCCTTCTCGGCAGGGCTGCTTTCAATCCTGTCATCCCCCAGCCTGTATTGATACTGGGGGTTGCCCCGACCCAGGAGCAAGACCCTGGAATTGGCCTTGTTGAACCTCAAAAGGTTCACAAAGGGCCACTTCTTGAGCTTGTCCAGGTTCCTCTGGATGGCATCCCATCCCTCAGCGGTGTCAACCACACACTCAATCCCACTGTCTATGTCATTGATGAAGATACTGAACAGTACTGGTCCCAGTACAGATGCCTGAGGGACTCTGCTTGTCACTGATCTCCATCTGGACGTTGAGCCAGTGACCACTACCCTCCAGATGTGACCTCATCCACCGAACAGGCCACCCATCAAATCCATCTCTCTCCAATTTAGAGAGAAGAATGTTCTGAGGGACCATGTTAAAGGCCTTAGAGAAGCCCAGATGGACAACATCCATAGCTCTCCCCTTGTCCACTGATGAAGTCATTCCATCATAGAAGGTCACTAGGTTGTTCAGGTAGGACTTGCCCTTGGTGAAACCATGCTGGCTGTGTCGAATCACCTCCCTGTGCTCCATGTGCAAAGCTCCTAGGAGGATCTCTTCCGTGATGTTCCCATGCACAGAGGTAAGGCTGACAGGTCAGTAGCTCCCAGGGTCCTGCTTCCTACTCTTTCTAAAAACGGGTGTGATGTTTCCCTTTTTCCAGTCACTGGGGACTTCACCTAACTGCCATGACTTTTCAAATATCGTGGAGGATTGCTGTTCCTGTATCACCAAATGTACACACCTCAGTGAGTTACACCTGCTTTGAGTGCTCACAGCTTGAGATGTGTTTTGTTCACCAAAGACAACTGAGTTTCACTACCCCCTCCCCCCAGACTGAACTACTAGATCCTGGTTATCTAGAACCACACAGCAAAAAGGATAGAGGAGTAACTGCAAAATGCACCAGTAGACACTGAATCCCTGAAAAAAACGCGTAACAGCAAGCAACTTACCTCTCTTCCTATTGTCAGCAATTGACGGTATGGACCATTCGTCAATAGCAACTGCCAACCTCTTGACCAGCTTAGTTAAAATAGAGTTCAGAACAGTAACATCAACCTAGCTTCATCCAAAACGCACCTACTTTGGAGGCTTCAAAGCAAAACATCCAGTAATTATACTGCTCAAGTCTCACAAGGTGTCTCAATGGACATTTGGAATGGGTATGTTTTTTACCCCGGCTACTGATGTAGCAGTATGATGACACAGCATCATCCTGCTGTGTCTCCCTGCCCCGCTTACTACTCTGCCTTCCTTTTGATCCCACGGACATCATCCTTTCCTCCTTCTCTCGCACTGCTCTTGCCCTGAACTGGAGCACTGGCTGACCATGGGGCTCGGAGAGGCCCTGGAGGAGGCAGACAGAAGTCACAGACAAGAGATACATGTGGCTAGGGAAGTACTGGAGAAGATGGTGATACTGGGATGGTAGTTGTGGAGCTGGGGCCATGGTACAGATGGTGGGGCTGTAACACCGCAACAGCGTGGTTTGGAAAGGAAGGACTTGTCACCGATCAATGTTACGGGGTTACATGGGGTATCTCCACTCACCTGACACAGGCAGTCTCTGCATCCCTGCTTGCTAGAGGAGCAAGAGCAGAAATCATGGAAGTCCACACCAGCCTAGGGAAAGCAGAGCTTAAGCACCAAGTCAAGCTATGGCCCTTTAGGGGTGGTTGGAAGGAAAAAAAAAAAAGCCTTGCCATCAACATTTTCTTCTCTGCTGAAGGGAGGGAGATGGGGAAGGAGAAGTACAGCTGCTGACACAAGCCCAGGCCCAGGACTCGCATTATGTTTCCTCTTGATACACTTTGTCAGAAGTTGCTTGTCCTACAGGAGAACTCAGCAGCTGACACCGTAGAGGTGCATCTCCCTCTCTCTCCTTGTTGAACTGACAAGTGCTCCGATTTCCATCTTCGCTGATGAGGCCAGCATACAACATGATGGTACTGGGGTCTGAGGGGGTGGGGAGCAATGAAAACCACCAGCTGGGCAAAGGGCAAGGTCTCAGGTCTTTCAGTGGTGGAGATCTAGTCTACCTTCTGAGCAGGAAAACCGCTGCGGGTCAGGGGAGAGTGTGTGTGCAGAGCCCACCATGTGGGGTGGGGTCACCTGGCACAGCAATAGACCTCCCACTCAGTTTCCTGACAGGGTACAGTGATGGGCCCTTGCGCATTAGTGCCCACTGCAGACACTACCCCACACAGGGACAGCAGCACCACGCGGGTGTCTCTGGGAGTCTCTGTTGGGGAAAAAGGGAGAAGGCGAGGTCCAGAGGAGGCACTCTCACCTCCATGCCCCTGCTGCTCCCTGCTAGCAGAGCTCCCTCGGTGCTCTGCTTCCCTTTGACAAGCTGAGGCAAAGAAACCCAACTCGTTCTGCCCACACCCAAGAGGTGTTAACCTCTGTGGGTGGACTGCCCCCTGTCCTGCCTGATCCCACAGCTGCTCCTGCCTCCTCTTCTGCCGAGGGGACTCCCAGCCAGCCCCACGCGTGGCTGGTGCCACCAGCTGCAGTGCCGTCAGGGACAGAGCTGATGTGCCTGCAGCCCACTCCTCCATCCCATCACCGCCCAGCCCTGCCGGGCGGCTGCTCTCTCTCCCGGTGGTGGAGCGGCAGGCAGCAGCCCTTCACCACCTGGAGCTGCTTCCAGCCTCCATCAGAAACCAGCTCCTTGGTCCCATGAGCTGGCCCAGGCCCCAGCAAGAACCACTTCTTGCATTTCCTGCACCGCTCTTCACCAGCCCCTTGTGAAATCCGCGAGGACAACATACACACCCTAGTTTTTAGTCCCTAGTTTCCTCCTCTAGAGAGTACGGAATGGATAAAGAAAAAGAAAAAAAGAAAAAAGACACTGCCTTCAGAGCATGAATGTTTTGTCAGGCTGCCCTAATCAACTATGCAAGGCAGTAACTTGCACTGTAATAACCTGCAATCGCTCTGCTGAAAAATCCTGAAAATTCCCCGGTGAAATTTCCTGAAATCTCCGATAGCTATTGCACAACTCTGGAAACCATCCTTAATTTCCTGTTTGCTTCTTCCAGCCGGGAGATACATCACATGGCACTGGGAGTGCCTACGCAGACCACTAAAAGCAAGAGATGAATTTCAAAAGGAAATAGGTATTTGATTAAATAGGATTCAAGGTCATCCAGAGCTTGGACGATGGGGCTGAGCAGATGTCAGAATTAAAATAAATGCATTTAAAAGAAGACCAAATTACTGAGTAACTTAGTGTGGTGGGACAATTTGTTACATGGCAAACCCTCCATTATGGCTGCCTGGTTCAAGTATTGATGTCTAAATTTAGAAAAACAGGAAAAAGGCATGAGGCAGAGCTAACAGTCTTTGGCTGCTGTTATATTATACTTAAATATCTTTTCTTTGAGAATAGCACAAATAGATGTCTAAAATAATTTAGACTACCATTAAGACTGGAGGTTTTGGAGAACCGTCCACCAGAGAATGCATTGCCTCCTTAATTTGGAGAAATTTCATTTTATTAGAAATGTCACAGAGATGTACACCAGTGACCAGCATTCTGAAACTTCCAGCAGGATGTCACCATGTCTTTTTAATTTTAAAGTCCCTTTTCAGAAAAGCTGCATATAGAATGCTCGCTGCTGAGTATAAATCAGTAGATTTGATACCAACTTTCATGCCAAAGCAGAAATTCTTTGAGGCTGGTGTGAACCAACACGTCCACATTCTTGAACACCTTCTCTGATATGCTCTTTATTTACATAGCTTCAACTAGTTTTATACCATCTCAAGTTTAGCTTTCTCCATCTTGGCCTATCTTTTTCCTCCAGCTGCTCACTCTGACCCTGGCTGAAACTGTATCTTCAATCGGACTCTTTAAGCTGGTCTCTTTCTGCCCTGTACTTCACTAAAATCCTTGTGGTGCAGATCACTAGAGGTGACCTTTGACTCATGTCTTTTTTTTTCTTTTTTGTCTAATTTACCTGTTGACTACTTTCTCTAGCATTTTAAGACTCCGTTCCTTAAACCATGGAAAACTTTAACTTTCTTTAGGTATTTACGAAAGCCAACAGAATTTTTTTTTTTTTTTCTTTTAAAAGCTGAAGACAGCCTTATAAAGTAAAATTCTGTCCAGGTATATACAGTTTCCCAACATGATTATTTTACCCCCAGCTTAAGTCTCTAACTCTTAAAATGCACATACACAGTTCAGCTGTAAGGATTTTTTTCTTTTTTTCTTTGTGACATTATCATCTCCTACTCAAACCCTTACATTTTTGGTGTCAAGGACCAATTTTTCACCTGCTTAAGTAGCAAAATTCTTTTATGAGGGTTGTGGCAATTCAGATGTTGAAAAGTGGTTAGCATTGGTACAATATAAAGTCTCATCTGCAGCCAGGAAGTATCCCTCCTCAGCATTTTCCCACAATCCATAAAATCGTAAACCTGTTACACTTTTCATACTCACGTTATTATTTTGTTTTTTCCACTGGCACTGTCTGAAGGAGATACGAATTTCCAGGTCAACAACTTGGACGCGGCCTTAGACACTGGCCTGCTGGTGGTAACTGTCTGAAGACTCTACAAATGGCTGTGGTTAGATCTCAGAATAATTGCTGCTTCAACCCTCCCTTTTAAATCGGTATTACCTTGTAGCTCATCCATCCAAAAAGAGCAGTCCAGAAAGTCCTCTTCCCCAAGACAGCCTGGGATGCTTTTTAAATGAAAATCTCATTTCACGGCACAATCTGTTGACTTACTTATTACAATCAATTATATTGTCAGTGCTTTGTATTGAAGCAGTTTTATTGAAAAGATTTTTTTCATAAATAAAAAAGCATATATTTTAAACTTTTTTCACACGAACATAAAAACTCTGAAAGCTTTTAGAAATGAAAATTAACTATACAAAAATTAGGCTATCAATGTTAAATACTTAAATTTTTTTACTACTAACTGAAATACATTTATATCTTCTATCAGTATAAAAATCTTCATAGCAATGGGTAATACAACGTAAATATTTCCGTTAACTGAATGTATTCACATTTTCAATACATAGCTATTTCCAGCAAGTCTCATCAGTCTATGCCTTTCTCTTTCGTGGAGTTCCATTAAGTTCTGAAGGGGGTATTTGCAGCAGTTGCTGTTGCTTCTTTGTGGGCAAGGAGATACATTCTTCTGAGCTAAACAAAAACATAGCACAGTAGCTTATAAACCAAGCCTTTTTTTTTTTCCTCTCTCTCTCTATTATACATATAGTTGATATAACTGATGCAAAAGCACAGACCTCCCACTAGTATAAATATTATAAACCCCATATTTGTGCACAGTGTCTTATTCTTGTAATTATTTTGTTAAAATGAGGAATAGCATCAGGCTAATATTAGATAGTTTATATACATGACCACTTAAATTCTACATGTGGGTAAAAAAATCCCCCAAATATAAATAAGAGACATAGTAATACAGTGAAAACTCATTCTGAGATTTACAGAATGCAGCTAAGCAAGATTTAAATAATCTCAAAAATATGACCAGAGTTCAGCAAAGACGATGATGTAGTCACGAGGAGAGACATGAGAAATGGAAAGGTCAGTTTCATGTAATTTGAAAGACAGAGACTTAGAGATTTCCCTGATTGTTTTTTTTTTTTTTTCTTGTGTGTGTAAAAATGCTCATTAGCCACAGAGGCAATGTAGAAGCAGATACACAGGTACAGAGACAACTGTGTTAAATACTTTACCACCAGCTCACCTCAGACAGTTACTTAGAAAAAGTTACATAAGAATGATTATTTCTCTGTTCTGTAAGAATAATTCATTCTCTGTTCATCTGCCCAGTATTTGACATTGAACCTTAAAAGAGTTTCTAGACCAAGCCATCTCAAGTATTTCTGGGGTGTAACAGACTTGAATATATCAGAAAATACTGGGAACGTGAATGCACAAAGATGCCAATCAATCAGTTCATAAAGACAAACAGAATTAGAATTAGCAAGCAAATCTTTATATCATGCTTAAGTAACAGCAGAAACTTCAAAGGAAATAAAAACTACCTTGAAAGTCAGCCTTATGTAAACTCTACTCGTTGTTTGTTATTGTATACAAATAAAATTAAAAAAAAATAATCTCACACGCAAAAAAACCAAACTAGTTTTTGCTTTGAAATTTACGATATGGGAAAGTAAAGACTAGATTCAGAACAGACTTACCTATACAATTTTTTCACTGTTTCTCTTCGCATTCTTTTGGGAGGGATGGGGGTGTCAGACATATCTAACATTATAGGCTGAAGTAATGATTCAGTGACTTTGTCTGATGGAGTCATACCTATGAAGAAGTTGCAAGTAAGAACAAATTAAAAAAAAATTACTAATCCCATTGGTTATAAATGGACCCTGCAGCATTAAACTTCTGAAGTAAGGCTTTAGACATGCCATAAATTTTATAGTTACCTTATGTCTGAAACTGAGTTCAAAGATGACAGGTAAAAACATTTGCTTTATTTACAGTTGTCACAGAGTAAATGTCGGTTTCTAAAATGTATTTCAAAATATCACAAATTATTTGATATGGATGTAAAAAACATTTGTAACTAAGAAATACCACCCTTGCAGAATAAGGGGTGTTTCTTTTTATAGTACAATGTTTTGATTGTGTTTCCTTAGCAAAAGCAATTCAGCTCTTTACTACACAGTCATTTCAAAAAGAATGTCAATGTTCTCTTCAATCAGGCCAGCCAGACTAACAGTTATATAACCTCATATTAGTGAGATCATCGTTTCATGTTCACAAGACACTAACTGACCACATTTTTATTATCTGAACACATTACAGGGCAGTACTGGCCAAGGCAATATACACAGCATCACACTACATACAGTTTTTCTATTCTGTCCCTAAAATGAGGTATCTCTAAGCTCTTAATTAATTTTAACAATCTTCCTTCATAGTTTGAACTTGTTAAGTTTGTAACAGTAGAATACATCTGGATGCAGTTAACAGTTCTCCTCCTTTGGGACATCAAAAATATAATACAATAACCTACCCAATTTTTGTTCTATTAGCTTGAGGGTCTTCTCTTGTTCGGCAAGTTCCTGTTTTTTCTTTTGCATTTCTGGAGTGTTAAGTGACTGCAAATGTAAATCAAGGTCCTTATTCACATTATCAAGTTTCACCAGTGCTGCACGGTATTGCTGAAGAAGATCTAATTGAAGAATAAAATAATAAAACACAAAACAGTAAAGAAGTGATCATTTTGAGTTACAAGGCTACCAAATACAATCCAGACAATGTAGAAGATTCACATGAAAACATATCTTTCAAAAGCCCTGCTTAAAAAGTCCACCCAAATTTACAGTGGACAAATGGCTGTTCTTAAAATGACTACAAAGACAGACTGAAAAAAAAAATTTAAAATAAAAAAATCACATCCAATATTTTAATTCCTCTTTTCTTTTTGAGCCTGTATCTTAGATCACAGTAAAGTACCAGTGAACTCTGAAAATTATGTGGCAAATAGGTATTTATTTACACATCTTGTCACTTGCGTGCTGCAAACTGAATCCTCTACCTTTGCTGCCACTAAATGTGCTTGTCGTATGTTTTGCTTCTAGTGCTACAAAGCTGAAGCTTGTATTACTGGCTTGAATTCTAGTCCACCTTGTGGAATAAGAGGACATTTACTGAGTTTCACTTTGTCCCACCTATGGAAACTTAAACAAGGAGACAGCAGCAGGCTCGGATAAACAAGGGAATATTTTATACTGACAAACTTTGTTCCTCTTTTAACATATGAGATGAAGAATTTTCCTTTGTCCAGGCATTAAATCAATATGTCAAGTAATAAAGAAAGGGGTCAGGTATGTTAGCCCAGGCTCATTCATTTTACTTTGTGGTGAGTATCAGGTTGCTTGCACAACGCTTAACTGAAGACTAAAATACCTTACATTTGCCACAGGTTGAAAGCATTCACATACGTAGTTACTGCAGATTGACAAAAGGCACTGTAAATTGTTAGTATGATTTATTTTAGAAGTACCTTGTCAGTGTAATCACAGTTTAAGTAACTACTTTCCTTTTATGCTATAAACATAGAAGAAGAGCAAGTCACAACTCATATTAAGGCTGAAATTCAGTTCACAGCAAGTCTTGTGTAACGAGGTGCTGTCCTTCATTTGGAATTTCACTATTATTTTCCTTTAAATGTCTAGTAACTATCCTAGTTACTAGAGTAATAGTTACTGGTAACTATTTGATTTCACTTAATCAAAACATGTCCTTTTTTTCTACCATGGTTGTTCCAGTACTAAGTTATAGACAATTCCAATTTACTTCATACTGGGTAACAAATGAGCTCAACAACTGAAAATGTATTGATAGACAAATATAAAGTGTGCTAAAACCAGCATATTTCAGTCTGCAGTTGAAATGCATACTATGTTTTTCCTACCTGTAATGTATTTTTACTGAAATACCGAGGAAAGATCATTTTAGTCTTTTTTCTCCCTCAACTGGTCAATGTTAAGTAGTTTGCTTATATATAAGGCTACTCCAATAGGTACATGTGTTCCCCAGCTCTGTTCTCTCCTCACCCCTCTCCATTGTACATTTCTAGGAATACTGTGATGGAAAAATGTCATGTTCTTAATTACTTAATTTTCAAAAGAAAGGACAATGTTATTTGTGAATAAGACTTTTCAGTATTTTACAAATCAGCCAGCTCAGCTGTTACGTGTCAGAAGCTGCTATCTTTTAACTTCATTTATAACCTTTACTCTGAAAAGAAGAACCCAAGCACATAATGAAACAGAAGTGATCCCACAGGAAATACAAGGTATCTTCTTCTTAGGGAAATAATGTAGAAGACGTTGTGCATGACTGGTGAGAACAGTAATTTTTCTACCATGGCTTTATAGAGCTTACTTGCACAGCAAGAAATCGTACATTAATGTATGGTGTTTCCAGAGGAGAAAGACCTGAAACTTCTGTTTTTCAAGGATGCTGGAATTCAATCAGCTCAAGCTTCTCATGCCTGCTGTTTCAATGATTGCCACTGCTTATACTCTTTCTTTAATAAGACTAAGAAAAAGGGGGAATATCTCATGATTACTACTTTTTCTTTCAACAAATATAATAACTATACCTTTTAAGACAAGGCAAATTCACAAGTAGGCCACCGCACAGGTAATATTTCTTAGAAATAACTTTATGCTAAATTGAACTTTTCCTTTTTATATTGCGTAAGAGAATAACAAACGTAGGCAAGCAATATACTTTTGGAAGTTCTGTATTTCCATGACTTCATTAACCCACCTATCTGTCCAGAGAAAGTAGAGTAAAGTTTTGGCATGGGTGCTCCAAATACCATTCCTCTGAGTTTGTCCATTGGAGGAGCTTTATTCTGAAGGCCTCCAAATTTTCCATTGCTGCGAATCCTGTCTCCTTCCCTCGTCAGCAAAGTAGGGCAGTGTGTAATTTTTACAACCTATACAAGTATAAAAAGTGATACTAAATTAGTAACTCCATTTAAAAAAAAAAATAAAAATCTAAGTTTTCAGCAATGCTGTTGTGAAGCTTTGAATCTGTCAACTACGATGCAGCTTGTTCTCCAATAAGAAATTATTTTATGAAATTACATCTTATGATGACTTTTGCTTTCAAATAATAGAATACATATATTAAAATTAAACTGTACTGTTGGTAATTACGAAAACTAAATTTTTGGGGTGGTTTTTTGTCCTCATATTTTAACAGAAGCCTGGTGACAGAATTTAGATCTCTATTGGGAAAAAGCTAATTATCAATATATTCTATGAAGTAATGGCAATAAATACTAGCTGATATGATAAACTAACTAAATGACAAAACATGTGAGCACTCACTCAATTATTTGATGAAGATAGCTTTTTTTTTAAATGCACAAGATTTAAAGCATCTAAAATCCGAGAGATTTATTTCTTATTAACATATTCAATAAAACTTCCACATAGTTGATGAAATTTACCTGTGGTGGGTGACTGAAACAAATGGGGTGACAGACTAACCGAGTGAAATGATCCAGACCTCATTTTGAGAAATGACTAGACATACAAACTCCTTTTCTTGAACAGAATTGGTCTGTCTCCTGACACTGATTAACAACTGAGATCCAACTTTCCCGTCTCTTCTGTTTGATTTTGCAGTAAAAAAACATATACTTTTTGATGAAGGAAACACATACAGTCTTCCCAACTGGTAGCTATTTGTTCACTTGATGGACACTGAGATGGTTATAACACATGATGAAAATTTAAATACTAATGTCAATCATCTGGTTTTTACTGTGACTATATCCATATTTCTGAGACACTCTTTGGAAACATTCAAGACAGTCCTTGTTCCCAGGTTACCAGCTACCAGTAGCCAATAAAAAGGAAACGGAATCACCAAGTGAAAGAGCTGGCCAGGTCCAGTGCACAGAGCAGGAAATCTGTGCTGAACGAAACAGGCAAACAATTTTAGATGCCACCAGATGTTGCTTGTTAACTTGTTCTCTTAAGAACCACCCTGCAGTACCATTTCTTATACTTCTGGCGAGGGGAAAAATAAGAATATCCAGTCCCAAGAGCTCAATGTTTCATCAGTACAGTTCTACATTCTTATGCTGAATCATTATTTCAATTCTAACAACCTCATAAGCTGCAACAGAAAGCGTCCGGGGTCAGGACTTCCTCAGAGACTCTTGTCTGCTAAAATGTGTCCCATTAAACCTAAATAAAATGGGCCACAGAACGGCATAGTAAGTTTCACACCAAGATCTTAGTCATTTTAGTGGATCTGAAATTACATCATGTGTCTCAGACTCCTGTGTTTTATTATACATACAAAGACTAGGAAAGTACTGAAGAATTTGCATTTAACACTAACAGCAAAACTACAAAAATTTGTCCTTAGAGACATGGTTCCACGCTTCACGGTAACATTCACATAACGGAATTTGTTGAATGGAGGTAATTTTGTCAGTGCCAATAGTAAAGATTTCATTGCCTGCAGATTCCCATAAATATGTAGCTATGGAATATATTTGTTTTAAAAAGTATCAAGAATAATTGAAACTTACCTCTTTTCTGTAATGGTTGGCGGCATCCAAGTTATCTATAATGATAGTGTCACCCAAGAGCATCCCAAACACTGAAAAATGTAATTTTTTGAACCATGAAATTTCTCTGCAACAAAATAACTTGAGTTTTGAAAAATCAATTCTGAGGCATCATTATTACAGCTTTTCAGACAAGTGCAAGGAAAATAGCATATCCATTATTTTTTCAATGAAATTTTATTCTGAGATTACTAAACATGCAATCTTCTGTTTTCATCGAAGAATTCATAAAGAAAAAAACTTCAGTATTACAGCATAATTGACTACTTTCCACCAAAGCACTCTCTTGATATCTTGTATTTACATTTATGAAGACACATGTAATAAAATACCAAGTTTCAGGTAATTATATAAATGATAATTTTTTAAGCCCTCCTTGAATTGTACTGTTTCTTAATACGTTTTTTTATTCAATGGGTTATCAAAGAGAAAAAAAGAAAAACATTCACAGGCTGATGATCCAAATGACTTTAAGACTTTTCTTCTCCTAATAAATGACTGTTGCATACAAAGTCTAACTTGATGCAGCCTTGCATGAGATATGCCATGCAATTTTTTTTAATTATCCCAAGGGACAAGAAGAATAATTTACAGTTAAAGTCTCTGACAGTATCTAATTTTCTGAAAATAAACTGGACTAAAAATTGTTTTTTAATTAACAGTAGAGAAGAATATTTCAATACTGACAAGTTGTGAAATAAAATGAAAAACCTAATGAACTATTTACAAATTCCAACTGTCCATATAATGGAGTAGGTGTACTTAATTTAAGAAAGAGTGTAGGAAAAGGTAGTTGCTTACATGAGCTTGCGAATAAGATCATATTGCAGTAATTTAAAAAAACCCCAACTTCTAGCACATATACTAGAGAAAATAAGACAACAAGCAGAAGACAGTGGTCATCGCTGAAATTTTCACAACTGTTGTTTGCAAACACTGAACTGCTAATGCTGTCATCCTCTTTTTTGTTTGCAAATGTCTTAACGAAGATTACTGAATGAGTTATGATTTGTGATGTTTCTGTATTTCATTTATTAAAAAGAACGAATTTAGGAACAATTTCTCTAATGTCATTTACCTGTTTGACAGTGCTCTACGTTATCTGGAAATGTTAACAGATCTCTGGCAAATACAGGATTTCCAATAGGTCTGAAGCAGATTTTTCCATTTCTTAAGTGAGGTAAAGGCCTAGTTAAAAAAGGAGAGAGTGAGGGAGAAGAAAAGAAGAGAAAAAAGTAATTTGTCATTATTTCATTATTGCTTTTGACAAACTAGTCAGAAATTCCAAACGGAATTGAATGCATCTTAATACTTCCAAATTAGCTGCTAAACGATCGCAATGTTATATGAAATGACAGTTTTATTAAAGATGCTTCAGTGAAACACTTATAATGAGACATATATCCAAATTCGTATGACTAATTTTATGGACAAGTTTTAATACACTATTTTATAAAAACTGAGATTTTGGATGCTATAAATACATCTGCACACCACATCTTTTCTAAAAGGCATTCTTTATGATACTAGCAGTCATCTTCACAGGCAAATTATTTTCAGGCACAGAATTATTATGTTTTCCATTTTTCCAGGAAACCAAACCAGCAGAATGAATTTCTACTACTACAGATGATTTTAGGGAAGGTACTCTGGAAATGGATTTTTTAAAAAGTTAGAATTTGATTTGAAGCACTAGAATCATGAAAAAAAAGTTCAGGAAAATACATAGAAATGAAGGCGGGGGGGAAGGCAAATTGTGTTCTCCTTTTAATAGAAACTTCTGACTAAACAAATAACAACAGGCAGCAGTTAAAAATATAAAGCTACCATTTCAGCTAACAGTTCAACTGACTTTACTGTTGCTACAATTATGAAACCAGAAATGTTATACTCTGAAACTTTAACAGGAGTAAAGTTTAAAAAACAGATTAAAAAAAAAAGTTAAAGTAGTACGTAATACAAATGCAGAAGTTTCATTGCTTTTTCTCTACCTGTTCCAATCAGGGAGTGTCTTCTTGTGAATAGAATCAAGGGGTAACACTTGTTGTCGACCTTGAGTTTCATCAAAAATAGAACGAGCGGCTTCAGTAGTCAGTGTAACTACACAGTCCATGTCGCTTGCCAAATGCCAAGAGATAACTTTTGCTGCTTCATTATCTTCAATTTGTGCTAAATGTGCAATCTGTATCAAAGATGTTACAACAGTCAAAATAGAACCCAAGACCACGTCCACTTTTCATACTAATCACAATCATCCTGCAACTTCAATCAGACATTTAATTTCCCTGTTGATAGCTCTCTTAGAAGAGCTCATCATCCGATGGGTTGAGAATACTATCTTCTTTTTAATAAATTGTAAGCGAGTGATGGCTAATTTTTCATCACTACCACTCAATGGAACCAACAAAACTCATTTGAAGGCTCTCTGAGGGAAAACTCACCTTGCCTAAAATATCCTGGTTCCCTTTTGGATAGTTTGGGAGGGTACAAGTTCGCCTTGGCTGTTTCATTACTCCTTCTTGATCCAACATCTTTTGTTTTATAAGAGAATCCACATACTGAAGCTGAGAATTAAGATTTCAAGTTAGCAAGCATATATCATTGGGCCGAGCTGCAGAAGTAGTTAACTTTACCTGTTGTCAATCAAGTTCCTAACGAAAAACATCCAATAATCTGAAAGAGATTCTTAATATACAGGGGACCACTGCATATAATGTCAGAGGAGTGCAAAAGGAGGCACACTGCAATTGTGACTACAAACTTTTTTTATTACTGCTTTTTTTTTTTTAAAGACTTTCAGGGCACTCTTTGCAAAGAGCTACCACAGCTTGATTAAAGACAAAACTGAAGAAAGTGTAAATCAGTAGGAAAGGCAACTATAAATGTACAAAAAGATACCATTTTAGAATGGGACTATGTCCAGGCCAGAAAAATTTAGCCAGCAGGGGGAACTTGGGTATTATGACTGTAGAATGTGTGTAATCTAATTTTACTGAGTTGTGATTAATTACTGTAACACTTATTTTTATTTGATCTAAAGATAAGTGATAATTTACATATATTTTCCCAAAATGTTTGTAGTTTGGAAATTTTCTTTAAAATATAATTGGATCTTTATGGGAAATCAGCAATGGGGTACATTGCCCTGAATCTTTCAAACTTAATTTTTTATCAATTTTGTCAGTAACATATGAAATTCTCTAATTCTCTGAAAAGAAGTGTTTTCCTTTGATCTACTTATGCCAGAATACATTCAGCATATACGGATCAGCCTCCAAAAAACCATTATTAAAACTAGCAGTATCAGTAACACAACTAGTAACCTTAGTGGAAAGGCAAAAATAAGATCAGGATACAAAAGAGAAGTTTTTCTTATTTCTCTAGCAGTTTCTTCAAGAGATAATCACACTGCAGAACAGTTTAAAAAAAAAAAAGTTTGGCACTGATCCACAAATTTTTCTCATGGTTTAAATTTTCAAGGTTTCGGTTACAGGTGCCTGTGTATATTCTAGTGATTCAATAATGTTATATAATGGCATAAATTTCCTATTAGGATTAGATTTATTTTTAAGATGTTATGGAGTTTAGTAAGAAATAAGACATACTGTGTTTATCTGTGGTAATTCAATTTGGTGTTTTTTCAGTTCGTTCCTCAGGTGAGTTTCTCTTGTTTCAGCTTCTTTAACTTGACCTGAAACCAATAAAATCAACAGAGAGTAAGGAAGTATTGAAAAGCAACAGAACATTTCTTACCGAATTTCTTACAACTTTTCAGAATTATGCCACCCACATCTGATGGTATCGGCTTCTCAATTTCAGCGCATAATATAAGGATTTGTCCACAAAGATCTTGCAAATTGTCCAACTTCTAAGCAATTTCAGCAGCTGCCATCTCCTTCAGCTTCAGGAAGAAATGGCGCTAGTGCTTAGATCAGTCTGAAAATGTAAGCTCTTTTTTCTTTTCATCCTCAATTGGTTCTCCAACAGGCAAAACAGCAAGTGGGAAAGAAGAGCGGTAGCTGACACTACTCTGTTTTGTCTCTTCTATGGGACACCAGTTTCTGGACAGTATTACCTCAACTTTCATATCTGAACTGAAGCAATTTTGAAAACAAATAAGCAAATAGGTGAATTGCTTCCTACTCTCTCTATTCAAACGTGTTTATATTTGGAAATATTATTCAAGCATAAAGTATCATGTTGTGCTCTAAGTTACTCTCTAGAGATCTGTAAAAATCTGCAAATATGCAACAAAACTTTTTACATTTCACACTGGAATTCAGATATTTGCATCCAAAAGAGAAACATGCAGTAAGCAAGTAACAAAAATATAGCTCTGTACTAAAATTGCAAGAAACAGCAGCATCTTCCCATTCCAGCATGCTTTATTTACATTTACAGATTACTTAAAATAAAAATTGAAAACGCATCTATTAAAAGAAACCTTCTGATCAACAGACAGAATGATTCAAACAAACAAAAAAATAATGCAGAGAACACGTTTCCTTCCTCTTTCCCATTCCCCTAAACAACTGCCCTCACACTGGTCTGATGTTTAATGGACTTTATAAAGGATTACATTTGCTGAAGAGCATAAACAATGAATAGTTACACAATACTTTTGCATAATGTGTGTAGGATCAAATGTGTGTGTGGGAAAGTAACATTCTGAAAATGTAAGACTAACTTTTTGAAAGAGGATCATCTGTAGCTCATTCTCTAAAATTGCTTTTCAGAAACTGTCGAATTTCCAGATAGATGAGCATTCACATATGCATTGCAAAGACGGGAATGCAAGGCAGTCATGGAAAAAAAAGAGAATCAGACCACCAACTTCAATGTTTTATTCCACCTTTTGACAGTTCTGACATAAGACATCCTACCTCAAATCAAGACCCTTTTTTGGTACGTCCACCCAAATAACTAGATGCTTTCCTGTGATTGCAAAGACAGACTCCCTTCTGCTCCCCTCCAATTATTGTACCTTATGATTTCAATACTGATTTTTCTCCCCTCCCTCTATATTCTCAAAATCATTACAGGATAACAAATTCCCACTAAATGTATTTATATATTTGATAGAACTTACATTTCATTTCAGTTACAAGCTGATTGGTAGTATCAAACCAATTTCTGTAAACACCTATGGACTGAGATAATTGGTCTCTCTCCCTTGTCAGTGTTGCCATCTGTTGCTGCTTCTTGAAATCTACAGAAATAAATATATATATTTTCAGAAGAAAATTCAGTAACATACTTAGTTGATTTAAACATCAGCAAAAATCTATTAAGCTATCACACAGTTCTGATGAAGTATCATAGACCTAAAAATAGCTGGTTCTAAGGAAAAACAAACATTTTAGAGTAATCGAAACATACCATTGTAAAACATAAATGACAGACGGTATGGTTCCAAAGGTTTTTTCAAAGCTGGCAGATCTGGCTCAAATACAAGAATATACTCAGTGCTATCTCTTCCGGGGCTGTTTTCAGCCAACACTAGATTCTAATGAAACAAACAAACAAACATAACTTTATGTTCACACTTGAGGTAACACACAAAATAAAAGAAACATTCTTCAAATACTAAACCTTATAAAGTTACCTAACACATGATATCTATACAATATTACTACAGTTTTAAGTATTGGCTTGGAAATGCCTTTTATATCTAACAAAAAGTAGTAAAATACAAAGATCTAGCAGTAACTATTTCATTATTTAAGAATTAAGATTGTCATTTTACCTGTTTAAAGAATCTTATTTGTTTTGGCTATATATTTTATTTAAGAGACATACGCTTAGAAAAAAAATGTATCTGCACTGTCCCACAAGCAAGATTTCCTCAGATGTACTTCATTCAGCATGTGAGCAAATGCAAACGGAACATTAAAAAGAAAGACTCAATGCATAAACACAGCGAAGTACAACCAAACTATTCCCAGTGCTGAGTTAAAGTTACTGCTGTTACCATGGAAGTAGACAGCAGGTCCCAAATGTATGAACAATATATATCCAAACACTAATGCGAACATCCCATTTCTTATCAATTCCTTATTGAAAAGACAAACTAAATCCTTTGCCTTTCTTTACAAACACAGGAAATAATATAAAACCATAAAGAATGGTAAACAGAAATACAATTAGTATAGGTAATATCTAAATGTGCTGTTACTTTGGGAAAGGTATCATGCATAAAATGAGTAATGCTTATAATAAAACTCGTACTGTTTCCACCTTTAACATGTAGAAATTGCTACTCAACTGGCCAAATCAAGAGAGAGGTGGTTGCAGCCTAAAAGAAGAGATAGATATATAACCTTCAAAGATAGTCTTCATGGCTTTCAAAAATATTGCAGCTACATATTTAATGAGGATAAGTCTTTATTGGATATATCTTTTCCTTAGAAAATTTATACTAATAAAAATCTAAACATTTTCCTTTATTAAACAAGTTTAGTATTCCTGAACATCAGTGTAAGAGTAAACATGTCAGATTATCAACTTAATTAAATCGATGATAATTGCACGATTACATTTACAAACAAGAAGGAACAATTGAAAGACATGAAAAAACCACTAGTGCGTCCCCTCCCCATTAGGGAGTCATACGAAAAGTACCTTGCATCACAACCAACAAATCCTTTCCACATGAGTTTTGTGCGCTGTCTAAAGTCAGAGAACTCAGTATAAACTAGACAACTGAAAACTGCCTGAAGAGGGGAAAAGATACTGGATTCACTGAAATAAAATTACTCCCAATGGAACACTGAGGAACACAAGTTATTTTCAAAAGCAGTAAGATCTCATCAGATCACACTAATGAGAAAGCAGGGGAACACAACCCAGCCCCACTACCCAACAAACCAGGAATATATAAGTAGAAAGAAAAAAATACAAAACAAGACAAAGGAAAAAAAACCCCAAATGTGCCCCACCCCCATTACATAGGTTGTTAGCTTAGTGACTGAAGCAAGACTGCAGTATTAAGGTCACAATGGATCAACAGCACGTTACTAGCACATGTAGATTAAAAAAAAATATATAAAAATTCCTGTATTGGTGAGGAGTCTGAGAAACTATCCAGTAATTTTACCTGAACTATCAGAGACCACTCTTTGGGATTATTACTCCCCTCAACAGTATGAAGGTTTAACTATCTGTTCAAATTTCTACCACAGGTGTAAATGCAAGATTTGTGGAGAAAAGCACTATTTTATTTGACCAATTCTAATTGTGTGTCTTCACAAACAAATTAATTTATTACTCCTGAAACATAGTTGGGGAACAAGAGAAATTTACAGTGCACCATAAATAAATTAGCATATTAATTTTATCTGATACCTCTATTCAGTCCATGCATTGTTTTTTCTCGCTTGTTTTTCATACACATTTTGTCATTTTTCCTTACAGATCAGAGTGGACTGGAGTTTTCAGTGAATCAGTTAACTGGCTGTTTCTGTCCTTGACTGTTCTTGACAGGGAATTATCTATGCTGTGTCATTAAGTTTCATCCATATAGTTCCATAAAAGCAGGTGGTGTACTGAGTAAAGTATATTACGAAGAAGTTTGTATGCAGGATCTACAGATTTTAGTGATTCTGCTGGGGATTTACTGTGGCAATTTCCAAGACGCATTGGGAGATTTTGTATTTGTTGCTAAGGCACTCTCTGCCTCCACCTGGCAGACACTGATGCTGGTCTGCTGGGAAGCTGCTTCCAATGAACGAGGTAGAAAAAGTGGCTGAGAAAATGTCTTGGTGTGTTATGAACAGTTTCTGGTTTTGTGCAGGTTTTAACTTCTGCCTTTTATATTATACTTTGTAACAACTGTTACAACCAGAACTCATAGGTTTTAAAAATTCAATCTGTATTTGTTGAAGAAAAACTGACGGCGAGGACGTGACTACATTATGCAGTGCTTTTAGAGGTACGCATGATGCTACAGCCAGAGATTCAAACTGAAATAAGGCAAGCATTTTTAACAGTCAAAGGCATTAATGACTGAAATAAAGCATAAAGGGAAGTAGCAGTTTTATCTTTAGTTCTTCAAATGAGGATAGGATACCTTTCTGCAAAGTATATGTAAGCCCTGTTAACTTGACAAAACATAAACAGAACCTGGTAAAATTTGATTACATACATATAAAGAGGTCAGACTAAGTGATCTTAAGATATTACAGAGAGTAGTTTTTATTGTATAAATAAAAATGTAAAATACTGCTAGTATTAATGGTTTAACTACAAATTGGTAAAGTGTTATTTACATGTGAAATTCAAATGAGGAAAAGACTTATGCTGGATTCCCCTCTGTACGTTCCAGTCCCTAAATGAGTTTCTGAATGTAGTTATAAACTTCCCTTACTTGGCAAGGATAACCATTTTAAAGAATGTCTCTCCTTCAGGTTTTCTGAAAACCAGCAACTAAACGGAGAAGAAATCATTTTTCTACTCATCAGTAAGGGAAGGCTACAATACACACTAACCCTCCACAAAACACGACGAGGTGTAAGATCAACTTTGAAATGGTGGGAAAATAGGCCGTATTAGATCTGTTTCTCATGGAGCTACCTGTGTACTTCTGTCACACTTACAATTTCAGCTGATCCTCTGTCAAATGGAAACTCAATTGTACTGACTTTCCCCTGAAACTGCGGGATCTCTATATCTTCATCTTCATTGGGGCTCTTAATTTTTGCTATTATTCGGCCAACTAGATCAGTTCCAGTGTGGTTGTTGTATTCATCCTGTAAGTAAAGAAGACAAGAAAGTTAGTTTGGAACATGGATCAAAATAAATATTCCATTTACAGGCTGCCTTGGGTTTGTGCTGGCAGTGGGGGGCTGCAGGGGCGGCCTCGGCTGCCCTGTGCCAGACACGGACGGTTCCAGCCACCTCCAACCAACCTGCCGCAGGGCACGGCTGGGCCCGGCAGCCAAAACGGCTGTTCCTCTGGGAAAATGTATTTAACTAAGGGCAAAAATGCACAGGCAGAGGAGGGAGTGGGGAGAGGGGGGCAGGCGGAAAGAGAAACAGGAGAGGGAACACCAAGGTGAGAGAAGGGTCAGGGGAGGCGCTCCAGGCGCCAGAGCAGAGGTTCCCCTGCAGCCCATGGAGGACCATGGTGGAGCGGACACCCACACGGCAGCCCGTGGAGGAACCCACGCCACAGCAGGTGGATATTTCCTGAAGGACTGCAGCCTGCGGAGAGGGCACGTGCTGGAGCAGTTCATGAAGAACTGCAGCCCATGGAAGGACCCGCACTAGAGCAGGGAAACAGGAGGCAGGAGCAGCAGAGAGGAGCTGTTACGGGCATTCCCCATCCTCCTGTATCACCTGGGGAGAGGTAGAGGAGTCTGGAGCAAAGCTCAGCCTGGGAAAGGGTGGGGCAGAAGGGATTGCTTTACTTTTTTTGTCTTTGTCACCACTCAGATCTATTTTAAGTGGTGGTAAATTAAATTTTCACAAGTCTAGTCTGTTTTGCCCATGGCGCTAACTGCTAAGTGATCTCCCTGTACCCCCGTGAATGTTCAAAGTTCAGGAAACGTTCTTTTTTGTAATACTAGATTTCTAAGAAAAAAAAAATCTCCTGGAAGAAAAAAACACAGAGAGAAACATCTGCTGTATACTGAAGTGTTTTCCCACTATATCTATTCTTGAAACATTTTCTTCCTGTGGCGATGAGAAATGGGTATCAATTGACATGCCTGACAGCAAGTTTTAGTTTTGGTCACCTGTATGTAAATAAAACAAGATGCACCTGTCATATACTGGAAATCACTGATTTACATCTTTTTCATGAAGTTAATCCACAAAGAGATAGCAGCAATGCCTTACAGCAAAATTCAACATATTTTTAGCAATCTTATAGGTTTTCCTAGTTATGATTCGGTATTAAAGTATAGTTACCATTATATGGAGGCATAAATCCTTGACCAGCGTACGGCTTGTAAGAGTTCGAACATTGGAAACTGCTGGAGTAGCTGGTAAAGAATCAGGTAACAAGCGTACAGGGTCATTAGGTACAACTTCAACTATAATCTAGCAGAAAAAGGAGGAAGAATAAAATAAAACAAAATAAAATAAAGACTGAGATCATTCACTGCAATTCACCTGCACACATGGGCTACTCAAAAAATACTGAAACAAATGCATGTCAAATTTACTGACAATCTCGAAATAAATTAGCATGACCATAAACCAGTTCTACCAGGTTGCAAATTACGCAGCTCTGTTATTCCACAAAATTTCTGCTTAGTTATAAAAACTAATGAAAACATACTTTGACAATCAACAGTTTGAAATCAAAAATAAAAATATCTTCTTTTATAAAGCTTGCAAGTAAAACTATTTGCATTCTGAATCTACAAATTATCATAATATTTATCCCAGATGATTCTGTATTATATGTTCTTGGCTACATGTAATTAATTATACTGTCAAACCTGGTCACTGCTGAGCATATTTGTCTTATCCATTGCAAAGGTAAACTGGATACTGTAAGTGCCCACTCTCTCTGGAACCACTTTATCCCTAAATAAATCAAAAACCAAAACCAAGCAAAAGTGAGCCAATATTGAAGTGACAAGTATGTAAGCATGCAAACAATTCAAATTCTGAGCAGTCCTCCAAACCCGTTAAGAGTATCCCTTTAAGGCATGATGTATTTTAGTGCTCCTCTGTAATGCTTCTCTGTAATGCTCCTCTTTCCCTCTGTAATACTCCTCCTTCAGCAAGAAAATCATGAAAGTTTCCCAAGAACTAGAATACGGCTTTTGGAAGCTTGGATGAGGAAAGTCTCCTCCAAGAGTTTGTCTGTAATAGCTGACAGGAAGTTTGTTGTGGGCCAATTATTCAGAAACCTACAAGTCTACCTCATTTCACTTTCCATTCAATGAATTCTCATAAAGCTACTGAAAGAGAGCATAGAGATGTTGAGATCCGCAACAACAAATTCTATCCAAATTTAATAATTTGGCTCGAATTTACATAAAATCTGGGTAGACAATTCCTTCTCTTACTCAGAAAGTGTACAAAGTTGGGTAATTTGGACCAGTGGCCAGGGTTGAGTATAGTGAGACAGAAAAGAGTTTTCATTCTGCCTTACAGCATCACAGAGTGCAGACTACTGGCAAAGAAGCCCTAACATCAAAATATGAAAGGAAGACAGACGTCTGCGCTCCTCCTGCTATGAAGAGACCTTCACCTAGCAAGGAAGGCCACACAGCATCCAGAAGACTGTTGCAATGTTTACCATGGGATAGTGGTGACTTCTCAATGCTTAGAAACTTTCGAGGAGATGCAGTCTCTAACCAAGATTCAGACATTACTCCAAGAGGATGTCTTGCATCACTCTTGAATTGGTTAATGAGATTTTGGTTTTCAACATACCGAATTATATGTTTTGTCAATAACATTAAGCAATTTGTTTCCTCTTATTTTGTTTGGGAAGGTGTAAGATTCAAAATTCCCTGGAATGCCTGACTTGTAAAAAACAAAATCCCAAAGCTCTACCTATTTCTCGAACAGGCCATGATTTTTCCTTTTCATATTTCACATAGAGAAGGAACAATTCTACCTTCTTTTCTGCATTTTATCTAGGTTAAGTTTGAAAGTAGCCTCTGCCTTGTCAGGATGCATTAAAAAAACCTGAGTTCTAAATAATCTGCTAAGGATCTCATGGCTGAGCACCATCTAACTAGATATGTGCTTTAGAAAAAGAAGAAATTGCACAATCGTTACGAAAGCTGTAAGACTGTGTAACAGCCTCCATGTTACTGAGTGGTGTTAACCAGATGAAAACCATCTGTGACTGGGCCAAGGACAGGAAAACTTGAGAGAAACCATAGACAGTGATGCCACTCATCTACTGTCTATATGTACTTTCTACAAGGGCTGCTAATGGGTAGTCTCTACCTACCTTTCAAATTTTTCAAGAAGGTCAGAAGAGTTAATTCTGGATGTTTGTGGACAACTAGTACTACAGGTACCGATGTCAAGATTTTAATAATTCCATGTTCAACTCTATATAGGTTAGTTTATATCACACTGACAACCATAGTGCTTTTCACAGGAGAACATTTATTAGCATGATTACACATTAGCATATTCTTAGTTTCCTTTTTCTGGAGGTACAAATACATAATGCAGAGTGCCCTGTTCTGATAACATTTCAGGAAGTTCTTACATTTTAACTACATCTATAATGGAGAGCTTCTCAGAAAGACCAAGGTCACAGAAATGCACCTCATACTTGGTGCAAGTCTGCAGTGATGCTTGGCTTCTAGAGAAGTTCCTTGGACTAGCCATGCAGAAAGCTCTGCTCTGTTAAAAGCAAAACTGTACCCTTATTTGGGAATCTTCTTTTGCTATGCCTGCCAAACTAAGCCTTAAAAGGCTCTGAAACCTTGAGTGCCTTCAAGGTAAAGACAGACCTCGGCAGTGATACAAAAACCCGTGCTTCAATAGCTTTTTGAATTAGTTGTAATCTCTTAAATAAAAAGGCTTTGTATACAAATACATTACATTGCTGTACACCATCTGAGAAGCTAAAAACACTAAATAAACAAAGGTCATATCAACTGCTTTCCCAGATGGAACAGTTTCTTGGCTGATATGAGGGAATTACAGATGAAGGTACATTTGCATTGCATATCAAGCTGGGTCAGAACACTGGATTTGAGCCTCGTCTAACTTGCTTCCCAGAAGAAAAAGTGTTGAAGACTTAATGCTACGTATCAAGGTCTTGAAAGCACATAGATTCCCAGGGATTACAAACTGGATGCCTGGCTTCCTGAACTCTATTATGCACCTTAAAAGGGAGGAGAGCCACAGCTGAGAGGCAAGTTATGAAACCTCCTATCACCTCTTACAGTGCTGCTACTCAGGATGCTCCTGGAATCCTGACATAGCTGAGCCTCTGTTCCTCTGATGCAGGAACTAGGATCAGCTCTGCAACAGCAGTATCTGCTGCGTTAAGGTGATCCTAAAATCTGCTTTCTAAAAGGAGAAGGAAAGTTTGTTCATAGGAGGCAAGAGCTTGAATCAACAGCCAGTACCACAGCTATTTAACTGATCCCATAGTGTGCCTGCCAGGAATAAGATGCAGAAAAAATGTGGCAGTCAGGTACAGCAGGTTATAATGAGCTCTAGTTCTGCTGTCATCTAAGACACCATCTCTGAATAAGTAACCCAAGGAAAGGCCACTAAACTGACAGGGCTGAGGTCATGGTTTGTGGTTAACACACAGCTACAGAAGGTATTAAATCAGAGTTAAGCCCACTTTGTCCAGCCTGTGATTCTACAGCAGTTGAACATAACATTGAAAAGAATTAAGGAATGTTAGTAGACAAGTGACAAGCAGATGATGTAGTCCCTTCATTACCAGCATTTCTCATCATGTATTCTAATACATCATCTTAGTCTCCTTTCTTCTCTACTCTCAGATTAAACAAATATAAAATGTATGTAGGTAAGAATTCAATCCTCATTTTCACTGCATCTTGCTAATATCTTTTACCATTTTGTAGCACTGTATCATACTAATTCTGTAACGGATTGTTATTATCAAAATCTAAAACTCTTGTTTCTATTTCAAACTATGTATATTGTACAGCAAGTTGCATCAGTAATTATAAAATAAATGCTCCTATACCTGAAGTAAAAGAAGCCATCTTGGTTGTCATCCTTCACTTTACTACAGCTGAATGTTGTAACCTGAAAAGATAGATGCAAAAAATTTAATGCAATATACTGCAAGTTAAAGTAGCTTACTTGTAATACGCTATCAAGTCTTCATGATTTGCAGTACTGATAGCATACAGTAATTCAATGAGATAATCTATAATTTATTCTTAATTCTCAGAGTCTTCGCAAATTTCAGGGTGGCAGCTATTAATAGTCTCCCTGCTATTAGCGTCTGCAGAGCAGTAGCATTTTTGTCCTTACTATGACCACCAGATGGTCTTGACCACCATCTGACAACTTGTAACAGGACAGATAATGATAAACAAATATGACTGATATGTAACACTTATTATTTGAAATTTAGAATAGGATATCGATCTAAGTTAAATGAAGGAAAGTTTCTAATGCAAGCATGTTTGTCGTATGCTGGCATTTTGATAACCATTTCGAAAATGCATTTTAATAACTTACATCAATTGGTATCCCAGTGACGCTGCTCTGGGCTTCCCACATTTTCATAGAAATCCGTGCTGCATTAATATTTTTAATAATGTTGTCATCTTCAGAAAGAACACTAACCATAAAATCTATGGAATGAAAGACAACATTTTTTCAAGGTTATTTTTATTTAGAATTAAGAACTCCATGTATTTCTGTGTCTCCCTCATACCTAGAGGAAAAACACACAAAACCCCTGTTCCAAACAGAACCCAAACAACAAAAACTTTAAGGGCAGATATGGAAAACCTCCTCTCCCTAGTCCTGTAATCAGGCCAGGTAACAATCCTTAGGAGAAAAACAACCCTACTTTACCTGATGACTGCTCTAAAAAACCCCCTCAAATTTCAAGTCTGCCTTACTCAGATGATCATTCTTAACAAAACAGCATGCCAGGCTTCTTCTTGCTCTCAGGAAAGAGCAATCATTAGCTAGTTAAGGAGCTGATTTTTCCTTCAAGGACAGGAATTGCAGATCTCCCTCTTCCTTCACAAACGCTTTAGTCATTGAACTACTGGATAGAAAGGTGCAGTAGTTGGAAAGAGACTGTACCAACACCACTGTATCATTTTCCACATCTATTGGCCACACTGTAATAAAATAATTATTATAATATATAATATATATTATAATAAAAAGGACTTGGGATATGAATCTGAAGCGGAGTTTGGCTACTTCTTACAGACCGGTATCACATACTCAAATCTGTTACAAGTAGGAGACAGGGACACGTTTCACTCCTCCATTTGCTGTTGACTGGTTCCGCAGTCAAAATACTTGCCATTTTCTACCCCAATCTGAAAAATTCAGCTTTTCCTATATATTCCATAGAAAGTTTAGTGGTTTGAAGGAAATGGAATCCAAACTAGAATAAAGCTACACTTCTACTTGAAAATGTGAACTAAGCACTTTGACACTATGGCTACAGATGGATTTCATGCATGTAACTAAAGCTGCACTGTTCACGTAGAAATGAATTTTGCACTTTAAGGAAGGACTGTCCTTTGATGTGTATGAAAAATTCAGGCATGACTTCCTCCAGGATTATAGTGCCTGCCCTCAGGTGTACCTGAGTTCACCAGTAAATCCAATAATTAGGATGTTAATGAAATATCAGTCTGCTAACACGGAATTTATTACCTAATTTTACACCAAAATTTAATGTCATATATACTATTATATCATGAAGAAGCTGTTTAATTCTCGTCCCCTCTCCAAACCTGGTTGATTTATTTTACATGCTACATTTTAAAAAGGTCTATTTGGCCTTTTTTTATTGGTGGAGCTAGATGATCTTTAAAGGTCCCTTCCAATCCAAACCACTCTGTGATTCTGATTCTATAGTATGCTTCCTCTAGGCAAAACTAAAATACCTTGTGAATTAAGTCAAGTTCATAATACTGTATGAAGTATTTTAAAGAACAAAAACCTCTTTCCATAAAAATTTTGGCTCATCAGGTTATGACAGTAGAATTATTATCTTTGAATATGAACTTTCTTTGGCAAAGAAACAAGCCCCCATACCAAAGACCTCATATTTGTGGGAGGTATTCTGCTTCTTAACTCCCAGTACAATCCTTTTTGTTCTAAATTTTGAATAAATGCTGCAGGTATTTCATACAGGCTTATGATACAACAAATGAATTTGCATGAAGCAGATTTTCTGATTTTTTTGTCACCTTTGAGAGATATTTATCATCTGAGAGTCTGGAATTATTTACAAAGTAGTACAGAGATTATGTGGAAAAAATTCAGATGCTTGCACTGAAATCACACTGTGAAACAGCAACAGAACTGAAAACACTTCTTAGATAGACAACTTTTTTGGTGTTAAGTCCACCTAAAGGCGTGGAAAAGACTGAAGTACACGAAGAACAGCGTCCTGAAACAGCTTACTTTAAGAGCCTTTGGTTAAGGAACTTGCCAAAAGCTCTCTAAGACACCAAGTACTCTATCAGCAGAATCACTCACATTCACACAGTTGTCAACTTCAAACACATTTGCAAGGCATCACTTTCCTGTACAGACGTCACGTGCTTTCTACATTCACCCATGTACTAACAATTATATTCTTTACATACCTTGCCACTACCCAGTACTGAAAACATATTTACTGATGAAAAGTTTCCCTGGCCTCTCCTGAAACTTTTTGAAAACTGTGTCAGATTTGCCACCTTAATTTACTACTTACAAATAAAGGCCAAATTAAATAAGATTAGCATATCAGCGTTAGTAACTCAGCAATTTCATGCCTACATTAATTTGTAATTCTTAAGCAAGTACTACTCAGTATAGGATATTTTTTAGTATTTAATTCATCAAATAGGTCTAAAAG
This sequence comes from Chionis minor, assembly GCA_013398295.1. Classification (NCBI taxonomy): domain Eukaryota; kingdom Metazoa; phylum Chordata; class Aves; order Charadriiformes; family Chionidae; genus Chionis; species Chionis minor. The sequence continues at coordinate 943,892 of VZSF01001813.1, forward strand.
TCATCTACCCAAGATTCAAATATGATTTTTTAACTTTTTTTTTTTTTTTTTTTTTAAAAAAAACAAACAAACAAGGATCAGATCAAATGGGAAAAAAAAAATAGTTTGGAAACTACCTTACTCTCCTTCACAGGTACCACTGACAAAATACTGCAGGGTTTCCAAGTCTCAAATATCTTTTGTTTCAAAAATTTCAATAAATTGTTACTGAATTCTTTTTTTTTCTTCCTTAAGGAAGGAAGGTGTTATATTTAACGTGACAGAAAATACTAGCTTTCTATTTAACTTATTTAGACAGAACTTCAGCATTCTGAAGAATATCTTTGTATCACAGTTCCATACTGCAAATGGTGTTACCACAAATTAAAGACAAAAATTTTCAAGAAGAAGGGCTAGTAAATTTGTATACTTCACTGGCAAATTCGAGAACCATTATCTCCCATGCTTGTCGTAAAGATGACTTATTTCTTGAATTAATGGAATTAGTCAGTATAGGTCTCTCATTCATGCCAAAGCTTCCTGATAGGAAAAAGCAAAAGTTTCAAATTCTGTTTTGCTTTAGCAAAAGATGTTTCCTCGTGGTCATAACTTGTTCGTCTTTATCCGTTTTCCTTATTGTGACTACTACTGGGCTATAAAACATGAGATGTATTGGGTTTTTTTTCTTTTATGACTCAGCAGCCTTAGTTAGAAAGCAAAGACCATCCTTTTGTGAGAGAACACAGCAAGAGAGAAGAATATTTTTTACTGTCCCTGGTGTACTTCTGATCCCTTTTTAGTTCCTCTTGGCTCACAGTTGGCCTATAGTTTCATAGCTATCTCCTTTGTTACTATTTCACAGAAAATGAGATGAGGGAAAGCATGCATGAACTAGCTCAGAACATCTTTTGGGAAGATCAAAAACTGAAATATGTTATTTCGCTAAGGACAGAGAAGAGATGCTGTAGTTTTACCATCTATAGACGAAGCCAATAATTTGGAACAAATAAATAAGAGGTCTTTTGAAATGCTTTCCAAAGATGATTTACAAATCTTTTCTCTCCAAGTATTACAGAGACATCTCAGATATGGCTGTTAAAAGGTACTGAGCCAAAATAGACAAAGAAAAAGTAAGAAATTACACGAGGAGAATCATCAAAATAGTTTTTCATATGTTTACAAAGTTCTTGGACGATTGGTTTCCACCAAAGAATCCTTATACTTACCAGGGAAGGTACCTCCTGCTGGAAAAGAAGCATTTTTGTCATATTTAACATTCAAGCGGACAGGTTTCTCAGGATCAGGCAGGACATTGAATGTGATTATGGGACAATCTAATGTGGTCTTGTTGTATGAGGCTTTAAGCTGTAAAGTGTGCTCTCCCCTGAAATATACAGAAATCATAAAAACTTATAAAATCTCTCTTCTGAAAAGACAATTTTCAACACACTTCAAGTCTGAATCATGTACATGAAAGCATGTTTAAAAATAAGGTAAAAGTTATTATGTAGTAAAGGGAAGAAAAAAATGGAAGTGTTAATGCAAGGTTAGACCAGTAAAACAATAATTTTAAGATATTAAGATATTAGCTAATTATTAAATTTAATTTTCCTTTTAATAGTCATTAACTTGATCATGTTTCATTGCCTGTCTGTAAGACACTAGCAACTATAGCTTTAAGTTGCAGAAGACAGTAAGGTGGAAAGCAAACACTGCTAATAACAGTGCTGTCTAAGGAGCATTGTGCTTTGACAGTTACCAAAGAGTGACTCTGCATACAACTCACATGTAGCATTGCAAGGATATAATGACTTCATTGCTATAGAATAACTTTTTTTTTCCTTTTTTCAGTACTAAAAACTTGAAATTTAAGTTTTTTAACAGAACTGGGAATACAATATGTAACTGTAGAGAGGCTGTACTCCCCAGTGAGTTTTGATTCTGCTATGAAACACAGGATGTTACCACTGAGCACACCTGTTTCTAACCTCCAGTAATACTCTGATAACTAATATTCATCATCCTTCTATCAAGATGCAGGCATTATACATACACTGAGCACCACCATTAGCATTTAAAATAGATTTTCTTGCAAATGCTAAATAATATTATGGGCCAAGTCCTGCAGATACGAATGCAAATCTATTAACTGCCATGAAATACTTCAGAAGTGTAAGAACAAGCACTTCGTGCTAGCTTCTAAGCTACCTAAAGCCAACCTAGTCTTGCAAGAAAAGCTCAGGGACACAGGGAGTGGGGAGCAGAACCGTGAACATGAGGAGGACATAGAAATAATGAATTTGAGAAGTCAGATGGGACATGAGTGTAAGGGGAGCCAGGGTGACTGACATGAAGAAGCAGGACACACAGCACACATCTGCAGGAAATGAGACTTCATTAGTTCTATTGCAAATAAGAAAAAATAAATATATAAATTTAAAATTCTACTGGACACTTTAACTAATCCTTTAAAACAATGGCTGGCACCCAGAGGAAGTGGGGTTTCAACACTCCTAAAACGTGTTCCTACTCTGAAAGCATAGCATCTGGGTCTGGACACCCAAAGCCTGTACGTTTCAAGCATTTTAAGTCATTTATGACACCATCTGCACTAGGTACAGGTTGACAATTATAAGCTGTGTTTTACCATGACCAGAAAAAACAGGATTCAGAAAATCAGAGCAGCAACTTCTCAGAAAGCCAAAAGAAGCAGCTATTGAATTTTTTTTCAGTTAAGCATTTGATTTCTTAAAGCTCACTATCTAGCCTTCCACTGGCATATAAATAATAAATGTTTGACCTTAGCTCTAGATTAATTCTTGGTATGTACTTTATGAAATGCGCAGCTTAAGTACATCTAGCAAGCGACATTTCAGAATTCAAGTTTTTCCCCATATAGTTTTCACTACTTACCTAGGTGCATGAATACTAATAACTCCCAGGTTAGCCCTACCATTGACATCTGTTTTATGTTGCTGGTTTGAAGGAACAATCTGTCAAAAAAAATATTTTTTATTCTTTCAGTGACACAGAAGGAGTTATCAAGTCTTAGAATAATATGTGTATCTTATTTGCCTGCATACTGTCTTTGCATTTGAGCAAGAGCTTCTTCGTATTTTTGCACTCTAAATTAGGGATAGATACACTGTTACGAATACAATGTTAAGAGGTTTCAGAATTTTCTCAGTCAGGTTTTGAAGAAAATCCCTTTAACTGAACTAGGATATTTTTGTTCGTTAATACGTGCAAATATTTGTTAATGTTATTTCTTTAATTGCTACTGATGCAACATGTCCTCCATAGCACAAGTTAACCCGAGTGTGTTTTCAGATTCTAAAACCTCCTACAAACTAGTTATTCCCTTTTACAGTATTTGTTGAGTCTGCACAGAGATTCCCAGGCAGCAAAAATTAAAAAACTATACGACTGGAGTAAAAACAACTAAAACATCTGTGTCTCTCTTCCCCGTCCCCAATTCCAGTCCCACTGCCAAAAACCTTAGACTGCCAGACAACCTAGACAAGTGTTACGACAAGTGATGAAGTACACTACCTTATTTATCAAAACTTAGTAACAAACCAGAACTAATCTCTATACCATAAGAATACCATACCATTTAATCTAATGCTAATAATGATAGATAACTTATTGTCAGTGTTGTCTAGGATAGTAACACAAATCATATAATGATAGAATTGTTTTGGTTGGAAGAGACCTTTAAGACCATCAAGTCCAACCATTAACCTAGCACTGCCAAGTTGCCACTAAACCACGTCTCTCAGGACTGTATCTAGATGTCTCTTAAATACCTCCAGGAATGGTGACTCAAAACACTTCCCTGGGCAGCCTGTTCCAATGCTTGACAACCCCTTCCATGAAGAAATTTTTCCTACTATCCAGTCTGAACACCCCCTGGCACAAAGGTCTCCCCTCAGCCTCCTTTTCTCCAGGCTGAACAACCCCAGTTCCCTCAGCCGCTCCTCATAAGACTTGTGCTCCAGACTCCTCACCAGCTTCGTTGCCCTTCTCTGGACAAGCTCCCTCCACCACCTCAATATCTTTCTTGTAGTGAGGGGCCCAAAACTCAACACAGTATTCAAGGTGGGGCCTCACCAGTGCCAAGTACAGTGGGATGGGCACTTCCCTAGTCCTGCTGGCCACACTATTCCTGATACAAGCCAGGATGCTCTTGGCCTTCTTGGCCACACTGCTGGCTCATCTTCAGCCGTCTGTCAACCAGGACCCCCAGGTCCTCTTCCACCAGGCAGCTTTCCAGCCACTCCTCCCCAAGCCTGTAGTGTTGCCTGGGGTTGTTGTGACCCAAGTGCAGGACCCGGCACTTGGACTTGTTGAACCCCATACCATTGGCCTGGGCCCATCGATCCAGCCTGTCCAGATCCCTCTGTAAAGCCTTCCTACCCTCAAGCAAGTCAACACTCCTGCTCAACTTAGTGTCATCTGCAAACTTACCAAGGATGCACTTGATCCCCTCGTCCAGATTGTCAATACAGATATTAAAGAGAACAGGCCCTAGTACCGACCCCTTCGGAACACCACTTGTGACCAATGCTTTATACATCTCCTATTTACCTAGCACATTATGTAGGTCTGTTTCTAAGTCCTTTGAAGTCAATATAAATTTTACTATTGACTTAAACGACTCCTTGCTAAATCCCATTGTTAGAAAATAACTCCCCTTTAACTCACTGGTGTTCTTCAAGATGTGTTTTCTATGCGCACCCTGTCTTTGCAGCACTTCCCTGGCACAGCAGTATCATTAAGTCATACTTGCCGTTACACATTAAATGGTAGAGAAGCTATCTCTTCACTTTCCTCATCAACCACAACTTTTTGAAATTACGGATTCCAGCGTAGCAGTTAGAGAATGCCTATCCTCTTACAGAAACAGGTGTGAACCTTAAAGAATACTAATACGCTCCTGAAGGAAGCAGAAGCTATTTCTTCTGCAAGTGTATGTGTATGCTACCTTAGCCTTACCTAAGAAACACCTTGTCTCTGTATAAAAAGAACCTCAGATAGCAGCTTTAAAGTTTAGAGGACAGCAAAGGAAGCCGCAGATTCATTCTGAGTTCTTCTGTAATGAATTCCTTTCTAATGAAGGAAATCAATTTTTTCATTGACGATTAATACAACGATGTGGTGCAAATGTCAGTATCTGAAGTGTTTGGTATTAAATTGCTCTCCCTTTGCTACTTCAGCACAAATTTCAGGAGACTAAGTGTCTAGTGTCCACTTACACAGAAACAATGTTTTTGAATACATGAGGTGGGCAATCTTCTTCCAAAATTATTTTCTTTCCCAAGTCTCATATCAGTAAGTCAAAAGAATAAAACTACGTTAGGAAAAAAAATATTTGTGAAAGTGTATTCATAATGGATCAGCTATGGGAGTATGAATTTATCCTACCATGTCACCAGAGAAAGGCAATGGCAAAAAATGTGTGCTTAATGGTTCAAATGGAAGGCAGCATTGCAAAGATATACTAAGAAATGCTAAAAATTGCCAGACATTTAATAAACTCTTATGAAGAGTATATTCAACTCAGCAGAATAAGTCCATATTTGAAATTACTGTACATCACAGAATGGAAAGCTTTTATTTTTACAGAAACCAGTGCTTTGTGCGTTTCCACTACTGCACTGCACGTAAGAGTTCAGAGTGTTTCTGTTCAGACATACTCATTTAGTTTTGGACCTGTAAGTCAGAGAACGGTGTACAGGAAACACATGCTGCAACTACAGAATATCAGGCTTAGAAGACTTAGAGGACGGGATACGAAATATAGACAGACATCTTATCTGAGAATTTCAGTTCCCAGAAGCTTCTCATTTCCTTTAGGAGACTGTGCATACAACCTATTTGAAATGCCAAGGCAAGATAGTTCTCTAAAGAGGTTCTCCAAGACACTCATGAATACTGATCTGATGTCTTTTCAGGAAAGAGCAGTTGTTTGCTGTGCTCATGTATCAAATAATGTGCTCTGCTCTTAGAAATGATACCAGTGTTAAGCTCTGGGAGAGCGCACTGCAATAAAAACCTTATAACAATGATCCACCTTGGCTTTCATAACACTTTCTCCTGGACACATCCCACTTGGATAAAGAGCATGCAGACTTCCTAAGACATGCTGCTTGTCCTCCCTGGAGGAAGACATGTCTGAAAAGACACAGCATGCCACCACAACACCTCTTTGATCAAGCAACACAACCACACAGTGTTACTGTCAAGGTCGTATGTTCTCTCAAGAACAACGTAACTAGAAGCCCCAAGGAGCTGCAGCTGCCATCATAGAGGCAGGAGTAGTTAGGGCAAAAAAAAAACTCTTGAGGTAGGCTTCTACAGCAAGAGATTCAAAAGAGCCAGAAGAAAAAAGTTCAAGATATAAAAAAATTGTTAAAAAAAAAATTCCAATAAAAATAAGTAATAGTAGCATAGTTAAATTGGGGGAAAGGTGAGGCTGTAGCACAATTCTTGAGAGGTGATCAAAAGAAAGTTCTTGGCTGCTGTTTGTTCTGAGAGAACTGAGGGACATAAATGCATGGCAAACAGGAATAAAAAGGGAACAAGACCAGCCCTGCATGAAAAAAAGTCATGTCCAGAGGTAGATGAATATATCCTGTATTGATAATGTACACTTTCAATATAAAAGTGTCTGCACCAGAAGTTAGAAATGTTTTGAGTCTGACTTTTTTCTCTCTCCCCGACAAGTAACAAGGACCAAAATTTTAATGAATGGAGTATTCTGTCAAACTCCTTTCTTCATACAGACCAACATACCGACCATCTGACACCTGTACCTCACACATGGAAAGGGCGGTAACAACTTAAATTTGGGTTAGATTTGCATCCTCATTGTTTTAATTTGCTTTATACCACCAATGCTTTTTACAGGATAAACCAGTAGGGAGCAAACCCTGCTGATTAGCTTTACATACAGACTGCAAGTCATATATTAATGAACTACAATCAAAGAACCACCAGATAAAAATTATTTGGTTGCCAGTTTGGACCGTATCATCATTGTTATTATTATTAATTAAATTACCTCAGATAAAGTGGGGGACAGGGCGGGGTGGTGTGCATGCAGAATTTGGAAAAAGGCTCAGTAGGTGGTCTAGAACGTATACTAATTACCCATGGACACTGTACTATAGGACCCTTGTTGTATTTGTGATTGTTATAATGAAAGGGAGCTGAGTAATGTCTTGCGAACTGTTTACATTACTCGTTGACACTACTACTATATGACATCAATTACTCTTTTGTGCCCTTACAATGTTTTATTCACTTCTCCAAAAATGTCTTGAAAATGAAGATAATGTAGCCTGGACAACAGAAATTTGTGTTAAACAAAGTTCACATAAGGCGGCCCATGCTTACCTTTAAGTTGTTACTCTTTGTAAGGCTGATTTTGACATTAGGTTCAGGAGAAGGATTTCCCCACTGATCACACAGCTGAACAACAAGGGGCTTCTGTAATTCTCTACCATTAATCACTGCAACAGGCTGGAAGAGATACAAATACATTACACTATTCTCTTCTAGGTATATCAGACATCCACAACAGGTCAGGAATCCCCAGAGCAATAATGCCTGCCTTTTCCATACTATTTCTTTGTCTCCCGTAACAGCTAGACCATGACAGAATTGTAAAACTTCAGAAAGGTTTTTCCAGAGTTTTCCCATTTAAATTCTCATTGTAAAATGCACTACTTGAATTGAATGTGTTACTCGTGTTGATGTGACTAAAGGGAAGGACACGTTTCTGAAGAGGCTTATCAAACAGTTTTCTTGCTGTAGAAAGAGCAGATGGCCTAAAACTTTCACCTTCTGATATACCTTGACAGCTTTCTAAAGAGTAAAAATAGTTATAACAGTGCCTCAACCTTTTGTTGCACTTTTTTATTCAGTATCTTCCTTCTCCATTTTCCCAACATGCCAATCTTTATTCCTGTTCTCTACTCAGAGGTCCCATTTTCTTTTACCTGCTTTGACTCTCCTATTTTGCTCTTTCCTGCAACTTCAGTACTGTCAACTTGAATAGCGGAAGTAAACATTGAAAAAACCCAAACAAAAAACCAACAGCAAATAAATGGATGGTAGCAAAAATCTCCGTCCTTTTCATTTGACAGAAGTACCGTACTCCCTTCCCCACTTTCTGACTGTAAACACTTGTAAACTTAAGTAAATTTGGGACTGCCTTCCTACATCCTAAACCTCAAAAAACTCCCAAAAACAGATAAAGGAGACATGAGCTGCCAACTATTACTACCGTTAAGGACAGTATCTTTGGCGAACGGCAGTGGAAGATGGGCATTAGTATCCAGCCCACAGTAAAAATGCTGCACCAAAGAAAAGAACATATGTATATATAATTAGACAGACTGCAAAATACTTAATTTTGCTTGTTATGTTACCCTGTATAGAATAAAAAAGTCTCCAGAGCTGTCATATTCTGACTATTTTTACAAGTATCGATACTAAGAAATCGGGGTTTTGAGCTTTGAATCCTGTGCTCCAAAAAGCTCTGAAAATAAAAGACTTTCTGACTAGTGACCCTATTGGCTTTTTCCACACAAGAACTGTTCAACTTACCTTTTCTAACTCCGGCCAATCCACAAACTGCAATTTAGCAGGGCATCCTGCAGTTAAATTTACTCTGAGAAAGTCAGAAAATTCACGCCAAGCGAAGCACAATTCTTTGCTTCCAAGTAAACATGGTTTAAACCGAATACCTTTTACTGTCATTGTTAGAGTACTTTCCTATTGAGAAACAGAAATATTTTTATCAAGAACAAATAAAGGGAAGTATAATTTATTAATTTTTTCCAATAGGCTATTTTAATATTTATGCCTGCTAGACACTATCTGCTGTTTTTGCTGTGAGACTGGACTAAAAATTAAACAACAAGTTCTGTCTTTTGTTAAATTTAAATGGACTTCTTGTGTAAGAAGTGATCGATTTCAAAGTCAAACACTTCTCAGGAACCTGTTTTTCAACGTATAGTAGTTACGTACAATTTACTTTAAAAGGTGTAGAATGCATTTTAAATTAAACTATGGCACAGTATCAGTAGTCTGTTCTACAATGTTCTTCTAAAGATCATAAAATCAACTGTACCCCCATAAACAAACACAGAATAAAAGATAGGACAATTGATTAGGGACAAAGCAAACCTGACTCAAGGATGAAGTGAACTAGCCCCCACATTGTACAGCTGCAGCAGTGATGAGTTTTTTAACGGATGCTGCTGTATTCCTTAAAACACAATCATATGATCTCATGCTTTAGATCTGTATCTTCTCACAGCTTACCAACTAGTGTTTAATTTGACTACCTTTCCACAGTTTTGGTTCAGTTCTGTGTGACAGAATTAAGACAATTACCACACAAAGGCCACAGAGAAATAAACTATACATCTTATAAATACCTGCCAAGTTATTTTCAAATTTGATTTGTCAAGTCCAGGCCCAGAAACTCCCAGGGAATTTACACATGCAGATGTCACTGACTGAACCTGATTTCCATACTGATCTGTAATCATTACATCTGTTAAAAAAGATGATTATTAAAATTATTATTAAGATGATTACCTCAGCAGCTGCTTTAATGAAACATTATACAACATATGGAATATAAATGTGTAAAACATACACAAAATATAGAAAAAATGTACATGAATATCACTGAAATCACAGAATGGCTGAGGTTGGAAGGGACCTCCGGAGGTCACCTGGTCTAATGCCTCTGCTCAAGCAGGGCCACTTAGATCTTCTAGCCTAGGACCATGTCCAGTCAGCTTTTGAGTATCTCCAAGGATGGAGACTCCGCAACCTCCCTGGGCAACCTGTTCCAGTGCTGGGTCACCCTCACCGTGACAAAAGTGTTTCCTGATGTTCATAAGGAACCGCCTGTGTTTCAGGTTGTGCCCGCTGCCTCTGGTCCTATCCCTGACCACCACTGGGAAGAGCCTGGCTCCACCTTCTTTACACCCTTTCTTCAAGCATGTATATATATAAAATCCTCCCATGTTGTGGGTAACAAAAAAATGTATCTATATAGTCATATCACATATTTGTGCTTCCCACTTTTTTTGAAGAAAAATATTATTTCTTGCTATAAAGGTAAAAGAAAAAAACAACTGTAAAACTGAAAGCTGGTTTTCAACCTGTTAGTTTGTCCTACGTGCTTTTCTTTGCTCACACAAAAGCTTTTACTGTCCCAAAGTCCTGTAAGAATTTTTAATTTCTTACTATGCCATGTAGCAACTGTGTATATAAACCAAAAGAAAATGAGAAGACTGATCCCTATCATGCCTTCCTCTTTGGTTAAAGTTAACCTTAAAATGTTTCACTTTGAAGTCTATGCCTTTGAAAAAGTGTGAATGCTGTTATGGCTGGTAAGATTTCAGAATACATGAACCAAACAAAAATTTATGAACAACTTGAACTCAGTGCAAAGAACGTCCCCATGTACAAACTAGGAGGTAAATTTTATTGAAGAGTAACTCCATAACTGTAAGATAGCAATTAGAGAAGTTGGATCATCTTTCCCTGACTGAGAATGTAAGCCTGCTTTTTTAAATAACTGAAGATAATTCACTCTTGATGACATCTGTATACATAACAGGCTAATAAACTGCAAATAAAAAAGAAATGGATCTTACAAGAAATTAGAGAATATACAAATACTCACCAATTTCACTTTGCAGCTCTTCACCAATCTGCAGTGTGTTTGGTCCTTTTAATTTACATTTAATGTGTTTGGGTTCATCAGGACGTGGTCTAAGTCAGCATATGAAAATTGATTTAGAATCATTCTCATTGTAACATAACAGCAGGCACAATAAAGCTTACAGCAGTTATCAATCATTTGCGACTGGAATTTTTTTTTAAATTTAATTTTATCCTTGCCCATCAGGATCAAGCCCAACGTACACACAAGTTACACAGTACATAGCAGCTTTCACCTCAATCTTATCAGCCACAGCAATGTTATGGGATTTTACTTTATCTGTACTAGCTTCCCTACCAGTATTTTACCACAGATCAGATCTTTAGCCAGATAAAGCAAATTCAAGTTCAGAGCATTTTAAATCTTGGGGGGCGGGGGGAGGAGCGTAGAAACCCCCCAACCCAACATCTCCAAGCCAAAGTAACATACAATTGTCTACATATTAAAATACATCTATTACTGTAAAACCAATTATAATATCAACATTAATCCTGTTATGTACAGACAAAGATATCGGTGTCTCCCTTGCTATGAAAATAGTTGCTGACTTCTTAAGGACCTGATAACAACTAACATAACTTAAAATTTTTAGTGATACAGGTTTTCCTTAAAAGCAAAACAAAAGCAGAGCACATTACAAAAACGATGGAGAAGACAAACAAGCATAAAAAAAGACGTTTCCATTTCCTCTTTTGCTATGATAAAGCAGAATTCATCAGCCTAAACTATGCCTAACACTAGTCTCTTAAAAATACCTTCTGGGGTACTTGTAAACAATCTCAGCCTTTCCTTGCATTTATTTGGTGAATGTTAACATACATTACGTGCTGCCTCCCTGAATATTTAGGTTACCTGACTTCTGTAAGTTATTTGAGAGTTATCCAGCAAAATATTTTTCACTCCTTTTGTGTGTTCTAAGCTAAAAATTATGTTGAGATCTTTAAAAATCCTATTAGAATGACCTCCAGTTAATTTTTATGACAACTACAATAGAATAACCCCTAAACAGAAGTTCCCTGATCCGAGACTGCTTTCCAATGACTAGCAAAAAGGTATTAGAAATATTCAATAAATCAATCCACTGTTCTACTTTCTGTCAAGAGGAGAGGTATCAATCCAGTCTGTTTTTCTGGTCTTCTTAAAACAGAAAATACTACTTAACTGAAAATTTTTCTGTCTCTGACAGAGCTGCATCATGGACAACTTTTTACAAACATTATGCTTCCAATATTTTAAATAAACTAATTGCTTATTCATGTATTTTTTTTTTCTTCCTACTGCAGATCTGTGAAATACCTAATTGCTGCAAATTTACCTCTGGCATCAGCGTGCTGTGAACTAGTTACTTAATTTTAACCTATTAAGAACACATGAAATACATAAAAGTAATTTAGAATCAGATTTATCTTAACAAACTTTATACAGTAAGTAGAGCTAACTGCCTAGACTCACTAAAACAATAAGCAGGTAATTTTAAAGTTCAATTTCAAGCCTGTCACTTTTGATGAGATACCAGGTGCAGGCATCCACCATTTGGCTAGATAAATCCTATCTATACTTTCAAAGTAATAACTTCTGTAAAGGTAACAATTAATTTCACAGTGATATTTCTCTTTAGTAACCAGTAACCTGACTTCTCAGTAAAACTAGTTATTCTATAAGCTAATGTTTCCTGAAAGTTCTCAAAGATAGTAATAATCTTCTTCAGCATATGTATACTTACAAAAGTGATTATAGGGCTGGATACAAACAGATCTCGATGGAGTCTTTCACATAAGTAATATTCTTATCTGTAAACAATTTGCATAGCCCCCCACCCAGCAAAACCTATATGCCCCTGTTAATTTGCCAGCTGCTTTCACTACTTCAGCTTCTGTAGAAAGATTTTTTACCCCAAAGTACAGATCTACAATCCTTTGCCAACAAAAGAATTCATAAAAAGTATTTCAAATGAACAAACCTGACTGTGAACGCACTCTCCAAAGACACATGGTCATCAAGATAAGTAATTAGACAGTAACGTACATCTTTTACTGATGTTGGTACTTTTACATCAGGTAATAATCCCTGAATCAAATGGTCTTTGTTAATTTTAGGTGTCCAGTTAACCTAAAATCAAAATTTCTTAAATTAATCAAAAGCTAAATTATTAATGACTATCTACGTAACACATCTGTGGTGATTCTAAATATGCTGAAGTAACATAGAGGCAATAGAAGCTTTCAATGGAAAGCCTGTGCATTTCCCAACAGTAACCAATGCTATCTTCCCAAATACAGAAAATTACTCTACAGAAACCCCCAAACAAAACAAAACAAAACTACATTAGTGTTCCCCTCAATTACTCTGAGTCAGGAAACCTTACCAAAAAAAGTGCCACATATTTGATGAAGCTCTACCTTTGTATTAGGCTCTACATACATACACAGACAGAGGGCTAAGATATGTACACAAATCTTCACAAAGGAAGGTGCCTATTGAAGGCTCCTAAATGTTGGGAAAACCCCAGATCTGAAGAATCATAACTATGTTGGAATTATTTTATTGTGTTCAGGACAAGCACTGGAAATTACTAACCTGCTTTTCATAATACTACCCTTTAACATTTCATTAAGTGTCTATTTCATTAAGGACACAATTCTAAAAAAAATATTTTTAAAAATTTATTAAGCAGATAGCTCCCATGTTTAATAATACAGTCTTGAGGAATATTATTTCTTAGTCTGATGTCTATGGATTTTAGAGAATCAACATTGTATATCTTCCCCATATTATGCTGCTGTTTACTCAAAAGTACTTGCCTTGATTTTTTCTGCCAAAGCTGGAGTTATGTGTATCTCCCTTTCTCCTTCATCATACATCTGAAATATAAGGTTGTGCATGATATCGCCAGCAAGCCAATTAATTTCATCCTGATGTTTAATTTGAATAGCCTTTTGTCCGTCCATACTTAAGACCTGTAGTCTTGCAACATGACTGCTGGGAAGCAGTTTAATAATCTTTTCCACTGCCGGCACATCTTTACAACCCTATACGTGAGGAAAAACAGATACATTACTAAGATAATTAAATATACATCTATGCATAAACATCACTCCATAATAGCCCTTGGTACTACTATGGATCACCAGGTGTGATCAGGTGTCCAAATAGTGATATCAGCTTGACTTATCAGAATTAAATCAAAAGAATATGCCAGAATACTTAAAAGTTTTAACAGACACTAGAATTGATGCTAGTTAGTTAGAAAAAATTTTGTCCCAGAAGTACTATGTTACACAATTTACAAAATACTTCATAAGAGCAGTCCTTTCATATACGTCATCTTGCCATATCAGTATTTATTTACACATTTTTCAAGGTAAAACACCTCAGGGTTTTTATTTTCTCCAGCAGTGTGGCTCTCCTGAATTCCAAAGAACTGAGATGTTCAACAGTGCTCAAAATTTGAACTTTAAGAGCTTTAAGACTGAAAGGCTACAAAAAGCTACTGATTTTTAACCTTTGAAAAAAATACATCTTTCTTCCTGAAGTTTTGTGGAATATGTTGCCATACCTATTCTGGCTCTAAATGCTTATGCAATGAAGGTGATTTGTCAGAAGGATATAAGGCATAAAAAGGGAAAGAAAAATCCCACAAATAATGTGTATTTCTGAAACACTTCAGGGATTTCAGAAATAAAGAGTAAGAGGTGAAGAAAAAAATCAAAAAAACTCTTTGCCTTTTTATGATTTCCGAGAGAGGAAAAAGGGCAGCCACCTGATTATCAGGCCTATAGAAACCAAAAAAGTAACTTTTGGGGGTTGATTCCCAGTAGGCAAGACAGTACAGTAACCTGGTTTCTAATCTTTTGCTCATCCAAACATCCCAATCAGTACTTACAAGTATTTCAATCCTTGCTTTCAGGATCTGGTCTTTCTTGATATTCTGTACGTGTATAACTGGACCAGTTAGAATGTTTGTTCCTGCATTACTGCAGTCCACAGAATACACAGGAAGGTTTGAAGCACCTAAAAACTATTTAAAAGGCAAAATTAAACTTCAAGTTTCTTTTACGGAACTACTAATACAATTCCAGAAATTATTATTTGTACAAGTCCAAATACAGAGAGGATTATTTACAGATAAATTTGACAGATTTAAGTTTTACAGAAGCCTGCAAGATCAACACGTATTTTTTCACAGGTAATAAGAGATGTGTGGGAGAAAGGACAAAGTTATAGAAGTAATATTTACTAGCTATTCAACTGTTCTGTATTAACACATAAACACGAGTCTCTTTTGGCATTATGGTAACAAATCCAATGAAGTTGTTAAATAAACTTTTTAATTAATTTTCTAAAAATTAGACATTAAACAGAATTTGAATATCAAGTTCAACACACCATCATACTACTGAAGACCATCTACAGGAAGAGAGTATATGCACAGAAAGTGTAAATGGAATGCAGACTATTTTGCAGTGGGAAAAACATTTTTATTTGTTTACCTGTTCTTGCCGGAAGAGTGATTTCACTGGAACTGGAGAAGTCACTTTCTTGTGTTAAAACAAACTAGGTCCAAAAGGGCAAAGTTTTTTACTTCTAAAAAACACCCTAACACCCTTCTGAACTTAGATAAGTGGTTATGATAACAGTCTTATCTAATATCATTTTTAGGGAGTAGACTTGCATTTTCATCTTTTTTAGAACAAATATCAAAAGCAAGCGGTATGAAGTTTTCTTCCTCAACAAATTTCAGCACTCTATATGGCAAATATGCCCTAAAATACCTTAAAATTGTAGCTATATATCCTCATGTTTTTTTTTTTCCCCCTATTTCTAAGGCCAGGTTCCTGTGATTCTGAAACTTACCGAATGACTCATAACAGATGAGGGAAGAGAGGCACAGTTATGGCTACCAAGCTACAGAAACTTCAAAAGCATTATTAAGGACAATAAATTCTACCTAGATGCCAAAATGGGCTGTGTTGCCAGCCTTTAAAAAGCAGGCATCAAAATCCTTACGGCACATTATAAAAGGCAGTTTACCTTACAATGAACTACCAACTTTGGCTGTGCTGTTATATTTCCCGATTCATCCAGCACTTCAACCTGAAATGGGAACGCTGTACCATTTTCAATCCTTAGAACTTCAGAATCTGGTTTTACTTTCAATTGACGAGGAGGGCCTGTACAAATGCACAATTGTAGAACAGTGGTTATATTTTTCAGTAACTTGTGAGACACTGGATTTCACTTTTTGCTACCTCAGGAAGTTTTCAAAGCCAAGCTACCACGGTATTTGTGGTAACAAACAATTTAGACCAATTCATGTGTATCGGTTTATGCCGAGAAGTTCTAGACTCTTCCTGTCCTTCAATATATATCAGTTGCCAATCTTTTGAATGAATTCAGTAAGGAATAGTTAGAAAAACATGATGAACTTCAGCATATACAAGGTGTAAACACATGATTAAGTGCTATTTCCACACTATATGGATTCACATTCATCAAAAAGAAATTTGGAGCTTTCTCCTGACATGTTAAAACCAAATATATTAATGTTGAGCTATCAGATCAACCATGATGTGCAGCAGTTTAATTAACAAAGCCACCACAGCTACAACTTGCAGGCAAAGAAAAGCAGAAGAAAATTTTGTTGGCGTTACTCAGATAGTGAAGTGAAGGTATTCAAGTAAGTCTACCCCTTGGAACATGTAATTATTTTATCAGTTTTACAAAGCAGAAGGAAGAAATAGATTATTATTAAAAGACAAGTTCTGAAGGAACAAAGAAGGCCATTTTACAGAAACATCCTTTATGCATCATTCATTAAAGCTTCCATTTCAAACTCAGTGGTTGAAGAACAGGAAAGACCGAAACAGCTTTTATTCACTTCTTCCTCAAAAAGCAGCTTTAAAAGCTAAGGATAAGTGCAATGAGAAGAAAGAGGTAGTGAAGCATCCCTACATTGCGAAAAGCAAAAGATTCCAATGAAGGATGAAGCTGTCTTCAGTTCAAGGTAAGCAATACACTATACAATCTGTCTCAATTGTTCCACACCATTTTCTACATGAAGCCTTAACATCTCAAAAGATAAATAATGGAATAAACTGTGCATTGTTGGCCTAACAAAGCTTGAAGTACACCATCTCTCTACAAAACGAGATGGGAAAGCCTAAAATCTGGTAATCTGGGAGGCCAAAAGTTAGCCTTCAAACTATACCACCTATACCAGGTGACAAGGGATAACAGGTATCACATAAGGGAATCCTCAGTGCCAAAAGATCCAGAAAACATAAAAATCTGCTGAGGGCAGTGAAATTACAGACCTCTATATTCCTCACTTGCCTTACGATAAAGTCAACATGTAACACTAGAAATTTCAGACACAATCCCAGCTGCTGAAATATCTCCCCTTTGCTGGGCTAAAAAACTGAACGAGCACTTGTTCATTCACAAGACGTTTTCTACAGGGAGAACAGGCCAATGCAGATTAGGACAGGTTAAAGGGCTTAATACTGAAGAAAATCACGACTATAAGAAATTAATTCATTCAATGGTGCTAGGTTAGAAAAAGACTTAAAATAATTTTAAAAAATGAAATGCAAAATCAGTCCTAAGTAAGCAGACAAATTTCAGCCTCAAGAATAATGGACAAGATTGGGCTGTGAGTTTGATGTTATTCCTGCCAACAACAACATGCCCTTAGCTTTATTTAGTTTCAGTCATCATTTGGATAAGCTAGAATACCCTATTTTATGCCTCACTAAATATTTTACCTTCTTGGGAGAAGAAGCATTTCATTAATAGTGTCAGAATAAAGTTCAACAAAAATTCACTAAATATTCTGAGGATACTTACCAGGCTGCAATCTTATTTTACAGATTTGTGTGTCTTCTTTCAAACCAGGAAGAGTAACCTTCAGATTAAAGTTCTAATGAAAAGAATATTTTAAATATTAACCTTAAACAAAACCAGATCATCTCACAATTACCTCACATAGTCATGTCAATTCATATATATGTAAATTTCCGAAGTCTATCCAAATTTTCTTGCACTGCTACATAAATCAAGGTATTTTTTTTCTTGCACTGAGATCTATCTTTTTCATGCTGTTATTCCCAGAGACGTTGCACCCAGGATTTGCATGTTAAACTACACAGTTCCAAAATAAGTAAAAGCAGCTATTGTAACTTGTGGTTTCCTGCTTAGAGGCTGTGTAAGTGGGGAAAGGGGAAAGAAACATATCAGGTCAAAAAAAAAGTAGTTTTAAAGAAAGGGTCTGCAAGTTCTGTGTTCATTATTCCTTAGCTAATTGCCTGAAGCAAAGCAGCACAATTACTATCCATCCCATCCTTGAACAGGGCCATAAGAAAAACAACTGCTGTAGAACTGCAGGACGAAAGCCGATTTTCACATTAAAATCAGAGAATGAAGCAGTCTAATCAATAACCTTAAAAGCTCCAACTTAAAAAAACTAGTTGCACTGTAGATATGTGCATTTCATATTTTATATATTTGATATTTGAGAATATTTAGTTGCAATTCATGAATTTTACACATTCAGAAATGCTGCCTCTGGAAAGGTTTAATTTCATCATCCTGGCTTGTGCCCTTCCCATGCCTGACAGGGTATGTGCAACATTAACACCTTGTAGACTGGATGAAAAAAAGCAGGCAATTCTTTTGGTTTGTTGGGTAAGAGAAGCAGAAAGTGCCATGAGGCCTGGGCAGGTGCATCAAAACTGCAGCCGCAAGCTCCCCAGCTGATGGTCGGGCCATGAAAACTCTCCAGCTCTGACCAGTCAGCCGACCATATTGGTCTGTCTGCAAGCCAAGCAGCACGTATCAGCTGGAGCCCCATTAAATCAAATGGTAAATCATCAGAAAAGGGGAAGGCAAGGTATATTAAAGCTATAATGTTGGGGGACAGGTTGGAGGGAAGAGAGGAGGGGAAAGAAAGAAGGGAAAAGTAAGGTAGGAAATAAAAACACAGGAAACCAGTATAGCTGATAGCCGACCTTTAAATGTTATGAAGTTGAACTCTTCAGTAGTTCACTCAATCAAGCTTTGTATTCATGCACTAGACACTCCTCCCTTCTTTTAGTTTCAACTTTTCTGTAATACTCCTGTTTAACTTCATACTGTCTTCTTAATACTGCCTCTAATTAATCAGTTTGCATCTTCAACTTCATTCCTTTTAATCTTTCAACATCTACGTCCCCTAGGGGCGTGGTCTAACCTCTGCTGGTTAGACCCTACCACACACCCCTGCCTTGCTCAACCTCTCCAGCTCCACTCTCACCAGCTACCAGACTGCAGCTGTGGGAAACACAAACTGCTCCCGGCTGAGCTGTAAGAGATCACTTGAAAATACCTGTAGTCATTAGTGTAGACCAAACTTAGATAACACTATGTGATAATCTATTTTACACAAAAATTATTTGCTCTGTGGTTTTGTTTTTAAAACTATGTTACTTCAAGTTTAAATTAATTAGCCTACCTTGCCCTGGCAACTATTTATACAGCCTTTAGCAGTGACACCTTTAATGATGCATTTTGTTCCTGTAGTTACTTCTCCATACTGCAATGTCAATCCACTAGAAAAATACATAGAAAACAAAACAGAATCAATTTAAAAATAAACAGCGTTCTGATATACAAGATACTTTCAGATATTCTTATGGAGATAAAAGCAAAATGCCAGTTAACTTATGTGAAAAGTATCCAGTGTATTACTCAGAGAAAACCCAAAGAATTACTATATTAATGTCACATGAAAAAAGGGAAAAAAAAAGGAAAGAAAAAAGAAAAAGGAGATGGTTGAATTACCTAGCTTCAAGAATTGGTTTAATGCCAGTTGTCAACTGTGTTGCGTGACCAAATTCATCCTGTAATTCCAAAGGCATATTAAAAGGTACTCCAACTCGAAAAGGAAGCTCCAAAAGACCCACTGAAAATTTCTCTGGTTTGCCCTCTAAGAGAAAAGGATAACACGTTTTCAGAAGGACTTAAGTGTGTTCATTGGCTTTTTCTTAATTAAGGCTGCAATTAGGTCAAGTGGCTTTCAGCCTCAAAATAAATAAGCTGTTCAGAATACTTTTTTAACCAAAATCACGGTTTATTGACAAATTTTTGTTCTACAACTATCCCAAATTTGAAAGATAAAGATGAGTAATGGTGAGTTTATTACTCAGAAATAGAGTAACATTGAGAAAGAAATCTGAGTGCATCCTTCTTGTGAAATCTGTCCCTGTTAAGACTGCCTCCAACTAGGCACTAAAGGATGAGACCAACCAGAGCCATAAAAATGGGAGCTTGTAAATCAGAGTAATGTTTTCTGGAATCAAAGTGTCTTGGCCAAGTGGCCTTTGAAAAAAGTAGTAATACAGTGCTGAGCTAAATGGTAGGTAAGTATCATAACAAATAATTTTGGACTCAAATTAACACCTGCTTCCACTACCTCATTATCAGGGAGCTTCTTTTGCACAAGAGATGGAAAAATCATGGGGGATGGGGGGAGGAGGGAGGGAGAAAAATGTTACCTTGTATTGGCCAAAATTTTGTGAATGGTTACATCAACAAAAAGACCTCAACCTAAAAGAACTTCTGCACTGTCAAAGCGAATAACTACCAAAAGAATGTATCCGAATAAAACCCATAAAACTTACAGATGAACTTAGGAAGTTCAGTTTTAACCAGCATTTATGATCATTTTTTTGGTTACTGACAAGAACTGTAAACACTGAGCAACAGCCTGCTGTTAGAGAAATAAAATAATTTGTTTCTCAGACAAAAAAGCTGCTGATTTCAGTTTAGATTTTAATTCTTCTTTTCTGGATTTTTAGAATCTACATACATAAAAGGTCACACAAATGTTAATATTTTGGAATAATGAGTGCGAGGATCTATGGCTGCCTCTGAGACAACACAAAACATTGCAAAAATACTTAAAATATTCACATTTCAAGACTCAAGACTCATTATATTATCAAGAGTGTATAATCCTTTCTGAGGATATTTGTTCATTTCAATTGTTACGGCCGAAGGAACCTTTAACAGAAGGCTGCCATGCTGGGGAAAGCCACAATACTATTGAAGAAGAATTTTTAAAATACAGAATGCAGCTTTGCAATGTTTAAGATTCTCTTTTTGCTTTGATAAACAGAGATAAAGAAGAAGCAGACAAGGTTCATTAGTGTATTGCTTTAGAGAAAGAGATTTTTTTCTTTTCTTTACTTGGAACGTCATGGAAGTATCTTGAGACTTCAATGCAAGGTTTTCAAATACATGTTTAGATAATTACTCTTTTCAAGTAATGCCAAATATTTTTTCTGTTTTGTCATACAAGAATACCTCTTTCTATTCTGCTAATAATACTTTTGCAGAAGCTTTTAAAAGAATATGCTACAAACAGCTCTTTTCTGCCTAAAGGGTTTGCATTCAAAACCTCTAGTTTTGACAAAAAAACAGGTGGCTACCAAAAGCATCTATTTTTTATTGATCCTCCAGAAACAGATGCTAGCTCTACCTCCCAAACTTGTGATTAAAATATCTGGTTTATTCTTATATGCAAAGGTAGTAGTATTTTTTGTCTTCCCCCCTCCCTGTCCCCCTTGCAGATAAAGCTCACAGAATGGTTGAGGTTGGAAGGGTTCTCTAGAGGTCACTTTGTCCAATCCCCCTGGCTCATGCAGGGCCACCTAGTCAGGTGCCCAGGAACTTGTCCAGACAGCTTTTGAACATCCCCAAGAATGGAGACTCCACAACGTCTTGGACAACCTGTGCCAGCGCTCAGTCACCCTCACAGTGAAAAAGTGATTCCTGATGTTGAACAGGATCAGACCCGGTATTGACCCTATTGACACCTGCGGTAACCACTAGTTACCAGCCTCCAACTAGACTACCATCGATCACCACTTTCTGGGCTCAGCTGTCCTGTCAGCTGTCAGTCCCCCTCGCTGTCTGCTTATCCAGCCCATACTTCATCAGCTGCTCTATGAGGACCTTACCAGACACAATGCTGAAAGCCTGACTGAAGTCTAGATAGACGTCATCCACTGCTCAACACTCATCTACCAAGTTAGTCATTTCATCATAGAAGGTTATCAAGTTGGTCAAGCATGACTCCTCCTTGGTAAATCCACGTTAACTGCACCTGATGATCTTTTTGTCCTTCATCTGCCTGGAAATGGATTCCAGGCTTAGGTGCTCCATCACCTTCCCAGGGATCAAGACAAAGCTGACTGGTTCTGTGGGTCTTCTTTCTTGCCCTTTTGAAGACAGGAGTGACATGTGCTTTCCTCCAATCATCAGGCAGTTCTCCCAATTGTCATTAGTTACTCACAGTGGCCTCACAATTACAGCAGCCAGCTCTCTCTGCCTCTATGTGTATACACCATCACGGACATGTATGACCAGTTTGCTCAGTTATTCCCTGACTTGATCCTCTTCCACCAAGGTCTATCCTCCTTGCTCCAGACCTTCTACTTGTGTCTGGGGCCTGAGATTCCTGAAGGTCCATCTTGCTAGTAAATATTGAGGCAAAGAAGGTGTTCAGTATCTCAGTCTTTTCCATGCCCTCTGGCCCCTGCCTCATTCAACAGAGGGTTCACGTTTACCGCAGTCCTTTTGTCACCTATGTATTTATAGAAGCCCATCTTGTTGCCTTTGATATCCCTTTTTTGGGATTCCAGTTTCAATTCCAGTTGTACGTTGGGACTTTCCTAATCCCATCCTTGCATAATTGGATAGTTTCTCTATATTCCTCCCAGGTTACCTGTTCCCACTGCCATCTTCTGTATCCTTTTTTTGTGTTGTGTTTTGCCAAGAGCTCCTTGTTCATCCATGCAGGCCTCCTGGCATTCTTGCCTGACTTCCTATTCATTGAGACAGACTAGACTCGATCTTGGAGAAGGTGATCTGTGAATATTAACCATTGGGTCCCCTTTCCATACAGGGCCTTATCCCATGGAACTCCACCAGGCAGATCTTTGAGGAGGCTGAAGTCTTCTCTCCTGAAGTCTAGGGTTGTGAGCTTCCTTTTTGCCCTCCTTCCTTTCACAATCCTGAACTCTACTATTTCCTGGTCACAGCAGCCAAGGCTGCCTTCAACCTTTACATCCCCAATGAGCCCTTCTTTGTTTATGAGTATGAGGTCTACCAGAGCACCTCTGCTTGTTGGTTCCTCTATCACTTGAGTCAGGAAGTTGTCACTGATGCACTCCAGGAACTTCCTGAATTGCTTATGTCCTGCTGCGTTGTGCTTCCAGCAGATATCAGGGTGGTTTAAGACTAGGGTCTATGAACATGATGCTACTTCTGGCTGCCTCTAGAAGGCCTCATCCATTTGTTCTTCTTGGTCAGGTGGCCTACAGCAGACACCCACTACAGTGTCATCCATACCGGTTTGCTCTTTAATCATCACTCCCAAGATCTCAGTTGGCTCATCATCCATCCCCAGGCAAAGCTCCATGCATTCCAGATATTCTCTTCATGTCCTTCTTCATGTCTTCACATGAAGGGCAACTCCACATCCTTGTCTTCCTGGTCTGTCTTTCCTGAACAGCCTGTATCTGCTGCAACATTCCAGTCACATGAGCCATCCCACCATGTCTCCATGATTCTAGTAAGATCATAGCTCTGCTGTCTCTAATTCATCATGTTTATTCCCCATACTACATGCATCAGTGTACAGGCAGTTCAAAAACCCACCAAAGCGAGCTGATTTCCCAGAAACGGTTTGAAGGATTTCTCCATAATGGTGCCTTATAGGCATTTTCTTGCTTACATGCAAATACTGGAGGTGAGCCCACTTGAACCCCATTTGGTTGATTTTGTGATTTTTCTGTCACATCACCCCAGTCCTTTGCTTGTCAACCCTGTCCATCACTCCTTCATAGGGCTGCTGGTAACTCCCTTCCTCCCCTGTCATTCCTTGTTTAATTTTGGCTTGGTTTATGCCACTTCAAAAAAAGGCAAAGTCACAGCATGGCAAAAGGGCTTAATAAAATCTTTCCTTTCAAACTGGAGACTGAGAGCCAGCAACCAAGAGAAGACCTATTTTTTAAATGTATGTAGGCCACAAATTTTTTGATTATTATACACAAGCACACTTTCATAAAAGGATGAGTCTTGGTGATAACAAGAGTAAACAAGAGATAACAAGATAAACAGAGTAGGGGATGTATAATCTGTAGTTAGCATGATTTTTTGCAAATTACTTTAGCAAAAACTACAGATTTTCTTTAAGATGAATTATGACGCACAGAATCAAAAGTACAGGTTTTTAAAAACGAAATCTCACTTACAGATAACACATTACTCCTGTATAATTTAAAAATTAAATGTTTCATATTTCTGGACAGAAAGACCAACTTCAAACTAGTCTACGTCTTTACCCTTTTTCATAAATATATGCCTATTTTCCCTGGAACTGAAATCTTCTCAGCAAAAAAAAATAAAACTTCTTCAAAGAAAGGCTTATAAACATAAACTAACCAGCCACTAAAAGCTAAATGCACACGAATTAGGAAATGAAATTAACATCTTAGAAGATGAGAGAAACAGGACTAACAAGGTTATACCAGAAACATGATGTAACCATACACTATATATCTTAGGGTTTTCAACAGTGTCATTAAAATTGGAATCCATGAATTTTCTGGGGAAGGCATGATCAATCACATGCTATTTTAGGCCACATACATACCAGAGTGTATGGCAAGAAAGAGTAACACCAGACATATTTAACAGTATTATTTCTATGCTGGTATTCCCATAAATATTTTATGATGGTTAATCCAAAGATTCACTCCCATTATAACTGAATGAGGATTTTGCATAGGATTCTTCTTTTAATTAAAAAAGAGACTTCAATCTCAACATGCTTATTTTAAATGTATAAACTGTTTTGGAATTAGTTTCTCTCCCTGGTTTATGCATAAAAGTTGGCCTAATGAATAGCAGTTTTATGAAAGACTATGCCAATGGCATGAGGAAAAAAGGTGATTCTAACTAAGTAGAACTTTGTTTTTATTAAGTACATTTAGGAAAGTTCACATCAGGTAAAAGCTTTTGATTCCATTAGCATCTTACTTTTTTGTAAAACTGACTGTATAGCAGAACCAACACATTACAGGTGAGATCAAAACCTATTAGGGAAAAAAATATTTTTTTTCTGCATCTACTCCATATTTGACATGCAAATGCTACTTTTCAGTGCTGAAAATTACCTCTCAACTAAAACATGAATAACTTTGATACACAACGAATCAAACAGAAATACTAAAAATAAAAGAAAATTGGCATGACTAGAATTCTTACCTATAATAGTAAATTTAAATATTTTAGATGGTAGAGGCCTTCCTGCATAGGTGTCTGCATTACTTTCATTCAATACTACTTGCAGTTTCAAAGTGTAGTTCCCAAGTTTCTGAAGATTTTCTAAACAGAAATACAAATACAATTAGAAAGCAAAGAAAGTATTATAAATAAACTGAAAATATTGCACAGGTGAACTTACCCATTTTTTTAAACCAGTATGGCCATTTGCCTCCATGCTGACTGATGTGGGAAATTATTTCTTTATTCCCGGTAGGTGCTGAAAAATAAACAATTAGCTATGTGTATTTAGCCTTTACACCATAATTCTTCATCAAGTATTACTATTACTCCTAAATCTAATAAGTAAAAATTCCACTTCACAATTAATCACAATCACAGCTAAAAAAAATGAATTCCCTACCTAATCCCATTTTAATTAAAAATTGCTAGCCTCAGACACATTAAACTGAAAGCAGCAGGGTTGTAAAGTTGAATTTTATCAGCTCTCTGGTTATATGTTCCCTGTTAAGTCTCAGCATTTGTAGGCTGCGCACTCCACACTGACAACTGATCAACTTGACAAACAACCATAACAAATTAGCTTAAATTGAAGCAATAGTAAAAACGTGCAGTTGACTGAATGTATAACTGAGGAAAAAAGAACATTCCTTTTTTACTCCAAAATATTGTATCTGTCTTTAAAAATACTTCTTCAGCATTAAGACGCATCCAAAAAGAGAACACACTGAAACTTTGAGGCAATTTTTTAGTGACTGATTCTGTAACCTAGGATAAATACAGGAATAACATTTATTTTCTGAAACTTCAAGAGGCATTAATACATTTGTTTTTCAAGATATAATTTAGAATAAATACAGAATGTGACTGCAATGAGACTATACAGAAAAGAAACGCAGTAAGAAATACACAATGTTTTATAGCAAAGTACAACTGTTTCATATCCTGTTCTTGCACCAAATTGCATATGTAAGATAAAGTAACAGCTGTCGTTTTTCTTAGGTGTATTTCTTTGAAAGACTAGTTCTTTAAATTTTGATGGTGTTTTGATGGTAAGATCTAATTCAGTCTTCTATATTGGGGTTTCTTCCACCTTTAGTAGTTACTAACACTGAGAAAACAGACCTTAAGTGAGTGCAGTGTTCCTATTGCAGTGTCAACTGTCACCAAGTTAAACTGAAAGTCTCTCTGTATTATGCAAGATGCACACCTGGAAGATGCACACCTTTCTTCTTGTATCACCCCAATATAGATAATCTAAGGCAGAAATTTATCTATAGGAAGTGAATAAAGTTAATACTTCTGTGCATAGTGGTACACAAAAGATAAATAATATCTTTTATTATAAAAAATAAAAAATACACACAATAAAACAAGTGGGATCCTGGAAGAGAACAAATGAGAAAACCCTGGCCTATCTTCTCTGTGATGAAAAAACATCATGATGTTTTTATATGAACAACAGACTAAATTATTTCATCGGAGCCACATGCAAAGACTTACAAAAACTTTCTTGGGAATTTCGCCATTTTTCCTTTGGTAGAGGAAAAGCCTTTCCAACACTTTGCATTGGTTGTGATCAATGAACTCTCTGCTCTGTTGTTTTGCTAGAAAGCACCACTAGGGCTTCCTAACCACCATGTTCTTTTCTTGACACAAACACATTTACTGGTATTCCTACAATCACTGAGATATGGAAGGCTGCACCTGGTGCAAACTACATGTACCACAAACAGCACAAGAAATTAAGTTGTCATAAATTTTATAGGTTTTGTGAAAAATACAAACCTAAGGCTTATTTATTTTAATTGGTTACAGATAACAGTAACTAAATGTCCCTGCTATGGTATAATATAAATCCATGTACCGTACAGATACAGGAAAAATGTCTGTCATTTTGTTTCAAATTACGTATTAACAGCCGAGAGCCATAGCCTTCTGGAACTGGGAGAATTCAATGGTGCGTGTGACACAGACAAATGCATCTGAACGGCATCTCCCATGGTGGTTTACAGGACAGAAGTGGCAAGATAACTGCCTGGTCAGAAGAACAGTCAACTCAGTTCTAAAATAAATACTTTAGTGATGAGAACAGTTTGCTAAAAAGCTCAAAAACCTGAAAAGATGCCTTACTATTGCCACAACACCTACTCGACTATTTTTACAGAGGTACCTGCAATTTAATTGAGTAATCAGGAGTCTTTTAAAAATAATCTTCTGAGATAAAAATGCTTACTTCTCAGCCTCACCTTAGACAAGAACCACTCAGGCATGCCTTTGAAAAAGATTTACCCAGAACCCACATTCCAGCTGTCTTGCCAGCCCTCTCGTCCCTTTTCCAAATCTTGGACAAGGTGCCTCTGCCATGGTCCAGACAACAAGTTTCTGAAAGTCTAGTTTTCCTGCTATCCCATCCTTTTCTTTGGCAGCTCCTTTTATCCCCACTGGACTCCCTAACTTTATAGTTTCTCTCAACTCTAATTCAAAACCTAATTTTGAACTGAACCTTCTATAAGGCTAGACAGTGACACACCAGATAAGAAGTTTCTCACAGCTCAACTCTCTTGGCAGTCTACAGTGTATTTTGCCAGGTATTCCACTCTTCAAAAAAGAGCAACTTTTTGTACACTGTAAGAAGTTTGCTGTTGACCTTCATAAAGGTGTAACCACTTCAGTAAAAATGAGAGTTTTGTATTGTAAGAAAGACTAGGGGTCTGAGTTTGACAGGTATGCCATGCCCAAAGTGTCACTTATAGGACTTATTCACTGTTCCGGTGAAGAACAGGTAGATTACACTAGTGATTTGTAAATTGACTAGAGACAAAAATTAAGATAGGAAGCTGTAAAACCAGTTATAAATACAAATTTCCATCAATGAATCAAAGTGGTCAGGAGACGCCAAAGGTCCAAAGATAGGTTTTTAAGTGATCAGAGTTAAAGGGCAAACTTAGTTTTATTTCTCCTAACAACACTGACAAAACACAATGATAGAAACACCATGCCTCTCTCAAGTTTATACACCCTGAAGTCAGGATGGCCTGCCTTAGTTAAGGTTGCAAAGACTTATTTGTCCCACAGGCTGTTGGCAAATACAATCTGATAATCTTTATTACACTAAGATGTTTTTTTCCATTTCCAACCTCTTTATGCCCCAGCACACTCGCTATCTCAGAAAAGGGACATGCACAGCAGACAGTCCCCATACAACAAGTGCCGTTAAAATACCACGCATAATCTTACATGTATACTAAACTGAAGCTAAGATACTTCCATTTGGTTTCCTTTGACGTATATCACTTCAGTAACCTCAGTGCTTCAGAAAGGTGTTTTTATAACTCGTTATCAGATATAGAAATTGGATTTTCCTATTGTATATGGAAAGAAAAAGGTAAACAAGATTTTGATTTTCTATAAATTTCAGATATATTTGACATGTAGGATTGGAGTTTTCAGAGAATTTAGTGTTCTAATTCTGTGTTCGACACATAACGGAGTAATTTCAGATGCCTCAGAGGTAACACAATACTTCAACAAATGCAATGTAAGGATATCAAGTGAAGCACCCATAAAATGGAAACCACAAAACAGTAACACACAAGAAACTTTTAAAATTCTGAAGTGACTTTATGTTAGACAGGAAACAACTCTGGTCCCTACTTTTATGGAGCTCACATGAATTGCTATGTTAATTACAAAAACATTACCCATTTTAACTGTGTTCTTACGCATATTAAGTGAACGGCATGGAAGTGATAGGCCCTCCTAACATGTGACAGAAGAGGTAATCATAATATAGCATTAAGACATTAAACATTTGGTATTGAAGCAACTGTCATTTCATGAAATATGGCTTTACAGTACTACACGCTCTGATGGGACATTGTCCTTTAACAGCTATATCCATCTATCAAATTCTAATAGGTATTATAGGTATATACACAAAGAAACACAATATGCATTTTTAAATACACTGAAATACTTACAATGTAAAATAACCTTGAGTTCAACAAGAAGTTTCTTTGAACCTCCATGGCTCGTACCCGGAAGTTTCTGCATTGCTTCTCCTTTTTTATTCAAAATTTCTATTCTTAATGCTCCTGTATTTAGAAGGAAAAAACGATGGACTTTTAAAATACGCTGTGTATTACAATTGACTGGAGATTTCTGTATGCTTGGTTTCTTAACAGAAGTGCATATTATATTTTTAAATTGACATTTTGTTTTTTAGGATTTGGAAGAAAAAACATACCTATTGGTGTACCAGCAAATCTTGTTTCATTTGGTAACAGCTCATCTCCTTCAGGCCATGTTACCGATAATTTGTCAGGAAGTCTAGTGAAAAAGAGAACAGTTTTTCTGTGAGTTAAAAAACAAGGTAATTTATCTTTAGTAGAATATACACGAAGCTATTTTTTGGGGAAAAAACCCAAAACCCAACCCCAAACTATTTCTTCTTGGTTTAGAGTTCTAGGCTTTTTTGCTTCTACTGAAACAGCTGACTGCTTTCCACTTGGGAATAAAACCAACCTTTTTTTTGTGTTCCTGAAGAAATAATAAAACTGTTTTTAGGAACTCCACAAGTAAACACTTAGAATTTAGAGCTTACCTTGCCATTTCATCCTCTATGTATTTTTTAACAGCTTTGTCGGACACTGTTCTGTCAAGTTTTGAGATTGGAATAGTTTTCATTTCAGCATACAATGCCTGAGGTTCCTGAAAAAAAAAAATTAAGTGCAGTTATAAACAGCCAGATTATAATATGTTCAAGAAGAAATACCTCTCTATTAAGGGACTAGACAAGTAGAGACATAATGCAATATGCTAACAAAACACTACCTGGTGACACTGCAAGACACTGTTCTAAAATTTGCTGAAAGCATGAGGTCAAGAATGGATGCACAACATACTATTGATATCAACTGTGATACTCTACTTCATATGCAAATTTAAATGAATCAGATCATTGGTCATGAATAATAATTTTTAATATAATTACATTAGAACTAATGTAACTAAGCAGTTGGATTATTTCTAGATTGCTGAATCTCAAAAAAATACCATAATTTTCCACAGTTATTAAAAAGTTGTTTCAATAAGTCTGACCCAGGATTACGTTTAAAGATTCCACAGGCATACTAGGTGTGTGAATACTTTTTGTATTTGTCTTACCAAAGCAATTTGAACCTCTCCTCCAGTGGCAAATATATCCCCATCATGGTCTCCATACAAAAAAAATTTCTCAATACTTCCATAGAATATTGGAAGAGTCTTAACAGTTTTCACCTGAAAAGAGGAAACAACACTTAATGTCAATACACTACTTCTGCATCAAATGTATAGTATTTGCCTTTTATAGAGTTCAAATGCTTTATTACAAAGCAAACAAAACCCCAGCATCAATGAACAACTTACCAGCTGTCCAGTTTTGTATGTTTTCCCGTCCCACTCTATTGCAGCATACGTTGCCCAAGGGCTTTGCATTCTTTTGGATGGTAAATCAGTACGTGTAGTTATTCCTTTAAAGACTGTGAATTTTATCTGCTTATCGTATTTTTCATGACAGTCTTTGAGCCACAAAGCAAATTCTCTGTCAATTTTCATTCGCTGCTCCTATAAAAACATTACAAAATAAATACATATTATTAATTTATTACAAAATTTAAATCTGACTTCAGAAGCACGAACAATTACAAGAACACAGCAATACTGTATTAAAAAAAAAAAAGTGGGTGGGGGGGATTCTTCAGCTTGGAAACACTAAAAAATTCTAGGAAAGCTACACTTCAAGCCAGAGAAAGTGTTTCCCCAAGCACCCATACTCCTCTAGGAAGAGGATCTTTCCACAAAAACTGTCATAAAACAACTAGATAAAGTCATTGTTTAAGAAAACGAAAAGACTAATTCTTATTTTTTCAGATCCAAAGAGCCAGCTTTACAACTCACTAAAACGGAGAGAAGTGTCTACCATGTCCTGCAAAAGCGTCCAAGGTGAAAGTTCTTCAGAAACTGGGCAATAATCAGCGACACAGAAAAATGATCAGTGAGTAAAGGTTTCTATATCATATGCATTAAACTTTGCCCAGAAGAAATACTTAACAGAATAAAATTCTTACCTGTCCATTGAAGATTCTTGTGAACAGAGTATTCTTATCTTTTAACTTCAGTTCCAGATCCATGAAAGTGAGTTTGTTTGTGCTGACCTGGAACTTATCATTGGTAAATAATGCACCAGAAATTCTGTTGTAGCATTCAATTGGTGCCAAACCTCTCTTCTTTGGAGGAGCACACCAGTCAAAACTTAAACAAAAGAAGAAAGACATTAGAACACTTTTTTTATAAAGAGATTATAGAAACAGACTGGTTTACACTGTAGAAACAGATTACCACTTACTCGTCCACAGTTGTGTACGGTATTAATCTTCCATTCCAAAAACATTCAAAAATAGGCCTTTTTCCTCTGGCACCCTTTTCTACTATAAAGCAGTCGTCGTCATCATCATCGCTTAATTCTCGATTAAAATGAAGACAGTCTCCATGAATAAATTTCTTTTAACAACTAACATAATATCAAAAACCACAGCAGTCTAAATTCAGGATTATCTACGCTTAGTAAGTTAGGCACAGTAACAGTACATATGATATCAAGCTAGGCATATACAGTATTAGGATTTCTTTTTCTGCTTGAGAAATACCATGCAGAAAAACCTAAAGAAAGCCAAGAGAAAATTCTGAACAGGGATTGAATACTATTACCAAATCTGCAAATTTTAAATTCGAATATTACTTTTTCCATAATTGCTTCCTAATTGTGACAAAAATCTTGTCACAAACTTGTGACAAAAATCTTGTCACAATTAAACTCAAGATTTGGTTTTTTTTAAAAAATAAAATCATGAACACAAATTATTTTAAAACCCTAGCATCTGAGAACTCATGAAAGACTGGATAAAACAAATTTTAAATTAAGGACTTAGACTACATATTGTTTTCTCTCGTATTCCAGTGTTAGAATATCTTGAATCAAACTGCTGGTGTATCATGACTTTCTTGGAGCAAAGATCTAACAGGAAAATGGAAACGTTTCAATCGGACTGCATTTCATAAGAGTTTATAGTTTGAAATCAGGTCGCATTAAGTCAAAGATCAGGTTTACATGAACGAGTTACCACAACAGCCAATTTTCCACAGGTTTTGTTCATCCAAAAGGATGTGAACTTTTCTGTTCTGCCACAACCCAAATTAGATAGTAATTTACACTTCAGTT
Organism: Chionis minor; assembly: GCA_013398295.1. NCBI lineage: Eukaryota > Metazoa > Chordata > Aves > Charadriiformes > Chionidae > Chionis > Chionis minor. The sequence continues at coordinate 976,219 of VZSF01001813.1, forward strand.
TAAATTGTTCTGGTTTCTATTTCATTAAAACACTTAGAGTAGTAGGACTGATAGGACTGATAAGCAGCAATACATTTCACTCACTTGATGGAAAACACGGATCATCAGGGTATGTTTCTTTATCATACAGGAATGGATGATAGCGGATGATGCCTTCCACTATACCTTCTCCTTCAACATGTGCCTTAAACTCAAAACTATCTGCTGCAGTGTTTATATACAACGTCTGCATGTCGTCTTTGATCTCCCTAAGATTAACAATCTTTGGTACTTTTCCTTTTTCAAACATTGAAATCTGGAAAAAAATAAAACAAGTTGATTTTTCTTAGATCAAAAAACCTACAGTAATTAGCATTTGTGACATTTCTCTTCATTTTTAGCAAAATGCATTAGTTCCTATGCTGCAATGATAAATAGTATTACTTTTAAAAAATTACATTACATACATATCTTAAAATGCTGCCATAGTTCAAAATCATGATTAAAGAGAAACAGACACAATACACAATAAGTTGCCATCAAAGAAGAACTTTGACTAATAAATATAAAACCTCTTACCTGAATGTCAATGTTGTTGAAAGGGCTTACTTCTTTTGTTACAACATTAGTTTCATTTCCTTTCGGTCCATGGATATAATAGTGATAGATATGTCTGAAATACATTTTATGTGAATAATAAATCTCAGAAAGTGGTATTAAAAAATGGCAAATTATAATTTTTAAAAATCTAAATAAACTCGTATTTCTATTAAAATATAACTGGTTCGTTGCATTGTTATAATCAACTCCATGACAGCACGCACATCTGGTACAGAAGATTTACTAACATGAGTGAGTGACTGCTCTTCATTCCTTTCAACTTGCATGTTCTTCACGCACAATTATATTAGGATCATTCTGATAATTAGAAACTTTCCAAATTGGAAAATAATACATAACTGAAAAAAAATTATGATTGTTACATGGTTGCAGATCCTTTACATCAAAGTGCAAACTAATAAAGCTACTGTATTTTGTTCTGCACTCTGGAGATTAAAAATAACTACAGTAAAAAAGATTTTCACAAGATTCTGCTATCAGTTTTGTATTGGTCTTCTAATAGTAACAGAAACGTTTAACAAACAACCACTATCCTTAAATTATTTACAAAAAAGTAAAGATACCTCATTGAAATACAGGCAGCAGTCATGTATGTGATCTGCATATTAGAAATAATTTTATTTGTAAATGTTATTTTCTAATGGCACCTGTGCTCCTTTAAGAAACTCCAAAAAATCCACACCATCAGATAGATTAGTTATTTTCATAGGAATATGAAGTCTGAGAAAACTGAGGAACTTAATTCCATTTTACATCAACTTTTTAGCAATCTAGCAAATTCTTCTAACTTCAAAGACTAAGTCCTTAAACCTCAGGGTGGTGGTTTGCAGAAAAATGAGATTATACAAGTAAATGGGACTGAATGCATGAAGGAAGTTAAATGCACCTGCAAGTGTTTATAATTGCTTTGCTTCTGATATCCACTGCACTAAATGCACTGCAAGGAGAAATCTTGGTTTCCAGACAAAAGCTCCTCATGGTCTCATTACTCAGGACTTTAGAATAGACTCGTATGTCCAAACTGCTTAGCATTTTGTCTGCATTTCTTTCAGACTTCAAAAGACACTCTCATGGCCTTACGACATAATTATTTTGGAAGTTCATGTCCCCTCCATACACTTCAAAATATCCAAAACAATACGAGGGCTGTGGTGTAGCCCAATTAAAGCAGAATGTAACTGTTTTCATGCATGTGTGGCAAAAAACATGGCAGAAGGGTATGTGGAGGTGTTTGAGGAGGAACAGGCCATTTCAGCTGAAACCATGATGCAGGACTGTGTAGCACTGGGAAGCTAAATCTGAGCGGTTTTACTGTAATAGCTACAGGGCATATACTTGAATAACTGCCCCTGGGTTTCGTATCAAATGGAGGCAGTTCTTCCACTTCAAGAGATTGCTGGAATGAACTAACACACACTAAAGCGTGGGTGTTCACCAGACAAGCATGCAGAAGCTAACGAGGGACCCAAGTTATTTGTCAACGTAGATGTAACCTACATTTTCATGAGGTTAAAAACGGTTTCAGCCATAAGTTCTTACATGTAACACTGAATGCTGCTTCATATAATAAGATATTATCTAATCCTCATATTAAATATTATCTATTATTATTAGATTACAGGTAACACAAAAATCAAATTGCAGCTTGAATATCAAATTCTATGGTTTGCCAGATTTCAAAACTGGGCTATGAATTCATAGTTCAGTTCACATTCACAAATAGAACCATCACCTTAACAGACAGGCCCACAGGATTCACAGGTATCATAGACTTCTGTATCTCCAGGCTCTGCAGGCCCACTGATGACACTGCTACAGCACTGAGTTGTCAGTATCCTATATCGTTCTACCTCTTAAAATGAGGTGAAGCAGCAGCTTTTTTTGGTTGTTGTTTAAAAATAAAAACCAACACCACCACCCCAAAACAAAAGCAAAAAACTCAAACTGTAAATACAAAGCTAGATATCAAGGTTAGAAGCACAGCTGTGAGGAAAGTAACACATTAAGTAATTAATAATTAAATAAAAATTTAAATAAATTACTGCATTAATAATATAACTATTAAACAGAATAGATGATTAATAATTAGATTGGATAATTACATGTGAATTATCAAGTCACACTGAAAATGATGTTTGTAAACATCTTTGTTTGGATGGGGGACCCCCATTCGGTTGTGCTACCTTTTGTAAAAATTAGCTTGGAATACTAACTGTGGCATCAACAAAATACATACCACCAGCCTTAACAGGAATAAAGCCAATTGCTAACTACAAAAAGAAGTAATTCATAATTATCTGACTTTGTTAGTAGTCCACTCTTTTAAATCACCAACTTACGCCAGCTGCCTTGTCCATAGATGAAAGTAGTTTTTCAAGTACAGCATATGATCTGGTTGTACACCTGTAATGACAACTGCTGTGAAACTCTCTTTATCCCTTTCTTCTAATATTAGATTATGAAGAAATCTTTCATCATCACTTGTGATGTGAGTAGAGTCAGATGGCTACAAAAAGAGTAAAATAATAAAAGCAGGAATGTAAACTGAATTTTTGAACTCCCATCAGCTTTCCAAGGGATTAAAAAACAGAAAGGAAAATAATACAGAACATATGATGCTACGTATCACAAATGATAAATGCATAAAACAAATACTTCCAAATTAAAGCTAACAAACTGAGAATCTGATATCCCTGATCCAGTTCATTTTCAACTCACTTTCATCATAGCATTTTAAGTGTTCAGTCTAGAAATGCAAGTCTAGAAATGCATTTAATCATGTTTAATGTGGCACTATACAATATCCATGTCCTCATCTGTCAAATGGAAATATCCAGTAGTCTCACAGAAACAGATATTCCTGATTCCAAAAAGTACTGTTTGTCCTTTTCCTGGATCAATGCACATTATTATTATTATTATTATTATTATTATTAGCTTCTAAGCTGCATAGAAACACAGTGGTTGATGTCACGCTTCATGCTGGACCAGCAGATAATCCTTTATATTTCATGTATCCAGAAAAGAAGCTATTTTTAATGCAGAGATTAAGATCTTTTGAACAGTTGCAAACAATTGGTACAACTGAAAAGACATGCTTTTCCAATGCTGTAGTAAATGCAGCTTCGCGCCTTGTTTTGTAGGAAAACAGGCAAAAAGGAGACACTTATCTCCACACTTGAGTGCTTCACATCATCTCTCCCCTCCTGGATACTTATAAATTATATTTTACCTCTAATAGACCTTTACTTGCAAAAATTTTTTGTAACTCCGTCAGCTTGATTTTCATTTTATATTATCACCTCAACTTTTCAAACTGTTGATTGTAACGCCTTCTTGAATTCTTTAGTAGTATCTATGCATCTTATTCTGCTAGTTTCCTCCAACTAATGTCTATTAGCTTATTTTCTACTCTTCTATCCTCCACGCTCCCTTTTTAACATCAAATGGGGAAGGAAAGCATTTCTGCCCTCTACAAAAGACAGATTTTGTCTGCTTTCATTTTTAGTTTCTATTTCTGTGACTCTACCTTCTCATCTCTATTGCATACAGATTAAAAATAAAACTTGCATATTTCTGATGATTCATTCTTTGTCGCACGTCACTGGCCCAAGACGGGCATGACAGTACCTTCTGTTCCTTTCAAACCCATACAAAAGGCCAAGAATTCTGACACAGCCCACAAGACATGGGCTATAATCAAGGTCTGATTACCTTGTCACACATAGCACCCACTTATGCTCCCATCGGCATCCTTAGCTGTATCTTTATCTCCTTGCTCAAAAATGTCCAAAGAACAGTTCTTTTCAGTGTTCCTTCTTATCTTACAGCTTTTTTGCTTAAGCTTTCCTTCTTCATGAAGAACATCAGGACAGTTCATTTTAGTTTTCAACTAAATAGTTCAGTTTTTTTACAAAATTAGTGGAGATTTGTGAAAACATTGGATTTTGTTGATCTGGCTGGACTTTTCTCCCATATGCAGATTAGTTCTACATACTTCTACATAAGCACAGTTTGTTTCCCTAATTTATTCCTTCCTAACTAAGAAAATGGACGTTTTTCTTTATGTTTCATACATAACAAAACAATTGCTGTTCTTAGAAAGGTATTTTGAAATAATTTTTTTGAGCTGATATGTCAAACTACATGGCATTTCTGTTCTTTAAGCTAAACTGAAAAAAGAAAAAAGAATCACATAAAACAAGGCCTTATACAGACTTGTACAAGACGGTGTCTTCAAGTTCCTGTTAATTCCTTTTACACTGCAGAGCGCAAATGATTCAGAAGATAAAGATATCACCAGATAAGTGTTAAAACACTATTAGTGAAATCACGTTAATCTGGGAAAGGCTTTGAATTAAAAAAAAAGAAAGTATTAAGGCTATTTACCTTTCTGTTTCGAATGTATCCGCTATATATTGCTTCTTTGTTTTTCTCCTTCTTTTCAAAGTCCTCTTTAGAAAGGACAAGTTCATGAACATCCTGAGAATCTGCAGGTTTGCTGATCATCTGTTTTTATTAAACAAACAGTATTTAAAAATCAAAATAAGATTAAAAAGGAATATAATAAAATCGTTCTGTGATTAAAAGATAGGATGGTAACAATATGATTAGGTAAAAATGTTTTAAAACAAAGGTAGAGATTGACATTTACTTACTCTGGCAGACTGTCCAACGAAGAACACTGCTTGCTTGCCTCCAACTCCAAAATATGAGATATCACTATTTAAACTACGAGGTACTGGCAAAGGGCGTACATATCCTGAATGATCACTGAGAGTAAAAGTGACTTTAATAAATTTTCTGAAGACAAATGTAATTTAAAAAAAAAATTAAAAATTTCTGATCTAAACAGTTTGTATCAAATTCTTCCTGCAGTTACTTTGTTCAAAAATCCTTCATTTTAGACCTATTGTAACTGCAACATTAAAATGTGCCTAAAATTCTTGATGTATTTTTTTTAAAAGGACGATGACAGAATAACTCTTTTTCTAAGTCATTTTGTAAGACCTTTCTGTCCCTTCTAGCAAACCAAATCTTAATGCATTACAAGTTCAACTTTTTCATCTGAATAACTCTTTTGCTTATTACTATCTACATACAATCTTTTTACGCTGAAGTTCAGATGAAAGAGAGGACACTATTTGGCAGGGAGAATCTGACAGAAAAAGAAACTATTACCCTGAAAACTTTTCCCCGTTGTTAACTTTGCAACAGGGACATAGTCAACAGGTCTGTGCAATAGGTACTGTAGTAACAGCAATTATACAGTTTTACACCATTAAAACTGTGTATAACTGCTGTATAATTGAAGGTAAAAGGCAAATCCCTCAATGTTCTCCCTTTGACCATGGCACGATATTAACTGTGAAGTTGCTCCAAATGAAAATGGACTACAAAGCAAGCCTGATCTTTCTGACATCATCCTTTCATAGAAATACTTTTGAGTCAAAATGGGAAATAATGCCACCCAACTATTAAACGCGGTCTCGGAGAGCCTACATGTGCTCATATGCACATCTTTCAAGTCAGCTTTGATGGATGAACAGTCTTACCTAGTTTAAGCAACTGGTAGGACAAACATCTGGTTTTAAATCATAGCAGTCCCAAATGAAAACAAGGTGTAGATAGGTATCCTGGTATAATTTACAGCTATCCCTCCACTGAATGGTATCAACCCACAGTTTCAACCTGTAGCTTAAAAATACTATGCATTTCTACTGTTACTAAATTCATCTACAGCAATTTCAAAAAAGCAGCGAATTTCTTTACAAATTACTAGATGACCCAGAATCACTTTTTATGCACTTATCTCCACTTGTTTGATAGATGTCGGAGATGCTTCCAATGCAAGAAAAACCCTTCTCAGCTATATTACCAATTTCCACTGCGCCATTACATTTTACACGAGTTTCTCATAGGACAAACTAGTTAGGATTGAGGCTATGATCCTTATCTTCATATTTATTGTCCTATCCTTAAGGTATTTGAAAAGCGACTAAAGCTCAAGAACTTACATAACTGCTTCCTGCAACTTTCTACACTAGAGTTAAGTCTGGCTGTGCAGGTGGAAAATCTCTTGAGAAGAGATTCAAAACGGTAAAATGAATTTATGTAAGTAGTAAAACCCACCATAAACCTCCACTTTCTTCTTTAAAAGCAAAACATTTATTTTGCCTAGACTCCTTCAAAAAATACAGACATCTCCAGGTATAACTTTGCATTACAAGGTATATGATTAAGGTAACAAAAAAAAAAAATCCCCAAACCAAACATGCCGCCCCCCCGAACCCTCTAAACCGAAACCCTGTATCCATTATTCCAGTAGCAGGCTTTCAGGTAACAGTCGAATACATTATAAAAAAAACTCTGCAGAACATTGAATGCCCCTAACTGCATGTAGGCAAGTCAAAGGCAGCTTAGAAAAGGCTGTAAGAATAAGAAAATGTTGTCACAGTACCATAATACTAGAAGGCCAGTTTTGTGTTATAAAGCTTCTCTGTTTCCTACCTACAAAAAATATGTCTATTTATGTGTAATAATAGAATGACAGGTTTTAGCTAAGTGTTGGTATAGAGATATGTTTTAAAATTATATTCTGTGAACCTTCGCAGAGTTTGCTGTTATAAAAATGATTAAAACTTTCTAACCTCTCAAAGTCACCTTGTCTTGTAAACTTTGATAATCTATATACAGCCCAGTTGTTAAGTTGTTTAGAAGTCATTCCTCTTCCATTATCAATCACAGCAACAGCTGGTTTTCCTTGGGAGTCATCAAATAACTGTTTAGGGAAGAAAAAAAAACACCAAAAACCAAGGAGCACCAGGGAAAAAAACAAACAAAAAAATAACGCAAACTATACCTGAAAAGGTGAATATTTCTACCTTACCAATTTTATCTGTATGCTCCGAATACCAGTATTTCGGGATGTAGCTGACAGAGAATTGTCAATCAACTCAGCAAGGGCAAACGCTGAAGAAATTGAAGAAAAATAACCCTATTAAAATGTTGTTCCCAAAAGACAGCACTCAGAAAACAGACACACACACACAGAGTAGTTTCTTCTGAGCAATTAGGATAACACATTCCCGAAACACAGACAAGAGTTAGGCACTGTCAGAACTATCAAAATTATCTAACATCTTGATTTAAAAAAAAGATTAAAAGCAGCTTTTGTACACATACGTTATGATTTGTTTCATCACTGAATTTCTTGTATCACTGTTGACGGTAAGAACACAATTATTGGAATTACCTAGGAACTGTGATGAACTAACAGGCTCCTTAACACATGACAAACTTTTCTACGATTAGGAATGAATTTGTATAATTCATATGAATGTCCAAAGTATGCAAAAAAATTACTTTGACTTGTAGAGGGAAGAATGAACTCATTGAAAAAACAGTGAATGGAAATATTGCACAGCTTCCACAATAGAAAGTTGTTTAAAAAAAGAATACAAAGAAAATTGTAAAAATGGTTGAAGAATTTAGTGAATAGTAAATACAACCAAAGTTCTGTCAGATATGTGGCAATACACAGGAGAAACGGTCAGCCAAACCACTTGCACAAGTTCATTGTTTCTAAACGTTAACACTTAGGAGTCCTTACCTAATTGAAGTTAGGACTACCCAACTTTAAAGAAAAACTGTATTTAATTTAGGACAACAGCATTAATCAGAAAAAAATATATCAAGTTCAGATATTCATTCACTCTGATTGATCAGCCCAGTGAACAGACATTTCAATTCAGTCTCTCTGATAGGTTAGTTTTATTCCCTACAATTTGAAACGTTCTTCAGAATGATAAAGTGCAAATTACACTGGCCATACACTTCAGTCTTGCAAAATAAATCCCTTGAATATTACTATCTTATAACATCACTGAAGCAATCGGCATTTTCCCTCAAGTTGTTTTTGAAATTCAAAATCAGTTCTCAGTTGCTTTTCAACTTTCTTTACTATTAACACCAGGAGCTGAGCACCAGTTAGGCAATCTATACTTATTATTACATAACAAAGAACAATGGCCCTTCATCAACACATCAAACCGGTCAGGCCTTCCCTTAAGAGATGATGCAAATCGGAGCATCAGCTGCAGTACACTTTCACATGCTCATAAATACTGTTTGCTTTAACAGTCAATTCTAGTACACAATAAACAGAAGAGGACAATTTGGTATAGCTGTTTTCCAAATATTAACTCCTGCCGTGTTGCAGAGTTTCACAAATGACTTCACTAGGGTCCCAAAGAGTTTGCTATATTACTAAAATAAAATCAACAAACTTCAAAAAGACAATATTGAGATCCCATATTAAAATCACTTCTCCACTCATGAATAAGCAAGCTTCAGGCTTTTGGGCAACAGTACCCAGGGAGAGCAAATACCAAACGTACATTGATGACACAAACAAATCTGTGAAAGATGCTGCCATATTTTACATTCAAACCGCTTTGTAAAATACACTATTTTTACATGCGGATGGCAGATTTGACCTTGATACAAAACCTCTGGATAACACAAGAGGTTATCATTGGAGTTATGTACAGGGAAATGATCATAACGTGAGCCAACAGAAGTGGAAAACCTCTTTTATGAAGAAAAGCAGGGAAAAAGAAATGAAATCACGTGTGTGAGAAACTAAGGGAAAACTGAACATATGCATGCATTATCCTTTCTCATCTCATATTACTATTGTGAAGCCTGTTGAGAGAAGGAAAAAGAGGTTTTCCTACCAAAGGGCTTGCTCAGCATTTCACGGTAAATGAGTGGTAGCTACAAATTATATGAACACTTATAGGAAGTGCAGTATTGAACACTGTATTCATAAAATCTTAGGAGATGTAACAGTTCCTTCTGACAAACCAACCGTTTGATTGCAGTGCTATTTATTACCATGAAAACAGAATGAGTTGGATTGTTGCGCACATACCAGGGAATTTCTCCAACACAGAAGAGTTAAAGTTACAGTCCTCTATATATTAATTTTGTTTCTTGATTTAATAATTTAAATTTTGCTTTAAAAAAACCAAACACCAAAACAGCAACACTAAAACCAAAACTCTTTAAAAGCGTAATACATTTATGAACTGGAAACTTGTTTAAACATTTGTTTTCTTGACATAAAACATCATAAAAAAAGAAGAAGGAACTTCTAGTTCCATTATAGAACTTGATGATCATGCATCATCTTGCATTTAATGCACAAACTTTTTTTGTTTAAATGCTACCATAAGTAAAGCTAAATGGATGATACTTGACTCTGACTGTAAAATCCTCTTTTTCTTCTCATATGAGACTTTTTGGTAGAGGAATAGGAATTAGGAATTTTGATAAACAGTTATAGAGGAATGAATACAAGAAACCACAGACTACGTATACCTCTTCAAAGCCTAACAGTTCTAATAACAAGGTGGATATAGTAACTATATGACAGAGGACTAGATTTCTCCGGTTTTCTACCCTTTATCTCTCCATTCTTGCAGTACAGGCCCTTGCTCCCAATTTCTAGCTCTCATCATCTTCTTGTCCCACAGGTTTTGTTGTGTTAGTACTAGCACACAGTACTAACTCCTCATCTAGCAATGTTATATGGACTTAAAAAGGGAAACATGAATGGATAGTAGCAACATTCCTTGGGTTTGCAGATGAGTATCAAATAACAGAAGGTTCTGCATCCACACCATTGCACTCAACACCTCACATCACCTAGACACTTAGACCTGTCACAGAATCATCAGTTTTCTTTTGTTCACCATTCTCCTGTCCCAGTGGATGGGCTGCATGTATTTTGATATTATTTCCTACTTAGACAGTCATGCTCAAGTACTTTTTCTCTTTTTTTCCTTTTTTTTTTTTTTATTTTTTAAAAAAGGTCATCCAATGTGGTTGCTAAAGGTACACTCCTTCAAATCAAGGCTGAACTGCTCTACAATTTCAGGAATATACTATAGTTTGAGTGTCAAAAGTGCCCATTTGAATATTGACAAATCCTGCGACTGAAAGAATGGAAATGTTTCCAGTTAACATGCATCTAGCAATCAGAACAACCTGCAGCGATGGAGGCTGCCACACGCCTGGCAAGGTTGTTCCAGTGATTCATTGTTCTCACTGTAAAAAATTTCTTTCCTATATTGAGATGAAACCTCTCCCAGTGCAATTTGTACCCATTTCCACTGGTCTTCTCCATGTGGCTCTTTGTGAAGAGAGAGCCTCCGTTCTCTTGGTAGCTCACCTCAAACCAGGACACTGCCCTTTAATTACTGGAATACTGTGATGAGGTCCCCCCTAGCCTTCTCTTCTCCAGAGAGGAAAGACTAACTCCCTCAGTCTTTCCTCATAGGGCAGGTTTCCCAGCCCTTTGATCATCTCTGTGGCCCTCCTTTAGACCCTCTCCAGTCTATCTGTGTCTTTTTTGAATTGTGGGGACCAGAACTGGACACAGCACTGCAGGCATGGTCTAACCAGTACTGAGTGGGATGATCACATCTCTGAACCTGCTAGTAACGCCCCTGGGGATGCAGCCTAGGATCTGACTTGCCTTTGTTGTGGCAGTGTCACTCTGCTGACTCATGTTCAGCTTGTTGTCCACCAGGACTCCCAGGTGCCTTCCAGCAAGGCTGCTCCCCAGACACACAAATCCGAGCCTGTATTGGGCTCTTTGGTTACGTCATCCCAGGTACAAGACTTTGCACTTGTCTTTGTTAAACTTCATACGTTTCTTGCCCGCCCACTGTTCCAGCCTGCATGAGTAAGGTTGAAGAGGGGACAGGCTGCCCAGGAGCAATACAGAGCCACTGACCAAGTACCGACCAGACAGTCAAGAGAAGTGATTCTTTCTCTCTATCCAGTCCTTGTGAAACCCAATTCCAAGTACTGTGTCCAGCTTTAGGCTTCTCTGAAAAAGACACTGAAATACTGAAGTGAGTCCAGAGTAGTCCTCCAGACAATCAGAGGGCTTAAGTACCTGACATGCATGGAGATGCTGCTGAGGGAACTGGGATCATTCAGACTGAAGAAGAGAAGGCTGAGAGAGACCCTATTGCTAGGAGGTGTCCTGATTTCAGCTGGGATAGAGATAATTTTCTTTCTAGTAGCTGCTGCTGTTTTCTGGATTTAGTATGAGAATAACGCTGATAACACACACTGTGTCAGTTGTTCCTAAGTGATGTTTACATTAGTCAAGGACTTTTTCAGCTTCCTATAGAAGCTGAGAGGGAGCACAGACAGAACAAGCTGGCCAAGGGAATATTCCATACTATAGATGTCATGCTCGATATATAAATGGGGTTTGGATGGAGGAATCTGTGATCACTGCTCGGGATGGGCTGGGCAACCAACCATCGGGTGGCGAGAGCAACTTGTGTTGTATCACTTTATTTTGTGTATACTTTTACCATTATTATTATTACTACTTTTCTCTTCCTTTATTTCTCTTCCTTCTATTATACTGTCTTTATCTCAAACCATGAGTTTCCCTGACCCCTTCTCCCTCTTCTCCTTACCCTACACTAGGGGGTGGGGTGGAGGGAGTGTGAGTGGCTGTGTGGTCCTAGTTGCTGGACAGTGTTAAACTACGACAGGAGGGTACAAAGATGAAGCCTCACTCTTCTCAGAGGCATACAGTGATAGAAGAGGAAGCAACCGACAAAAGTTGAAACATGGAAAATTCATTAGACAAAGATGTATTTATTTTACAATCAAACAGGTTGTGGAATTTCTACTCTTTGGACATATTCAAAACTCAGCTCGACTTTGCTTTGAGCAGGGATTTAGATGACATGATGTCCAGAAATCCCTTCTGATCAAAATTATTCTAGGATGCCATATAATAGGTTCACGTGTCCAAGACCTCCCAATCTTTCTGTGAGAAGTTCTTGGATGGCTACTGCAGTTAACGATTACCATACAGAGGCCTTCATTTTCAACGATGTCAGGTGCAACCATCAATTCAGTGTCACAAGGAAATTAAATAGTAATTAGCCTTTCTTTACAAAAGTCTTGAGCTGAGCTAGAGAGGCAGAAGCACGAAGTTCAATTTAAGAAGCTATGCACAGACAAGGAACAGTCAAGCTAGTTGACACTACTGTACCTCAGGTTTGTTAGTTTTGTTTAAAAAGTAAAAATAATAGCCCTAATTAAGCAGAACAGAATGCACATGCCTGGAAAAAATGAACTCCCATGAGTTCATAGAGAACGTGAACAGGAGATGACAGAATCCTAGAATGGTTTAGGTCGGAGGGGACCTTCAAAGATCATATAGTTCCAGTTCTGGATGTCCAACGCTGCCAGGGGCAGGGACATCTTCCACTAGACAAGGTTGCTCAAAGCTCCATCAAACCTGGCCTTGAATACTTCCAGGGATTAAGCATCAACAACTTCTCTGGTTTACCTGTTCCAGTGTCTCACCAACCTCACAGTAAAGAATTTCTTCCTTACGTCCAATCTAAATCTACCCTCTTTCAGTTTAAAACCATTACCTCATGTCCTGTAACTACAGTCCCTAGTAAAAAGTCTCTCTCCATCTTTCTTATAAACCCCTCTACATATTGAAAGGTCTCCCTAGAGCCTTGCTTTCTGTAGGCTGAAACAACCCCAACTCTCTCAGCCTTTCTTCATACAACAGGTGTTATGGCCCTCTGATCGTTTTCATGGACTTGCTCTAACAGTCCCTGTCTGTCTTGTGTTGGGGGCCTCACAGGTGGGTGCAGTACTCCAGGTGGGGTCTCATGAGAGCAGAGCAGATGGGGAGAATTACCTCCCTCAACCCGCTGGTCACACTACTTTTCATGCAGCCCAGCATACAATTGGCTTTCTGGGCTGTAAGCACACACTGGTTTAGTGGTGGTTCTGGCAGGGTTAGGTTTATGGCCGGACTCGATGATCTTTAAGGTCTCTTCCAGTCTAAGTGATTCTGTGATTGCTGGCTCATGTCCTATTTCTGATTCACCAATATCCCCAAGTCCTGCTCAGCCAGGCTGCTCTTAATCCATTCACCCCTCAGTCTGTATCGATACTGGGGATTGCCCTGGCACAGGTGCAGGACCTTGCACTTGGCCTTGTTGAACTTCGTGAGGTTCACATTGGCCCACTTCTGAAGCCTGTGAAGGTCCCTCTGGATAGCATCCCTTCCCTCAAGCGTGTAACAACTGTACCACTCAGCTTTGTGTCATCTGCAAACTTGAGGAGGGTGCACTCAATCCCACTATGTCATCAATAAAGATATTGAACAGTATTGATCCCAATACAGACCCCTGAGGGACATGACTTATTACTGATCTCCATTTGGACATTGAGCCATTACAGAATCACAGAATGTTAGGGGTTGGAAGGGACCTCTGGAGATCATCTGGTCCAACCACCCTGCCAGAGCAGGTCCACCTACAGCAGGTTGCACAGGATGGCATCCAGGTGGGTTTGGAATGTCTCCAGAGTTGGAGACTCCACCACTTCTCTGGGCAGCCTGTTTCAGTGCTCTGCCACCCTCAAAGGAAAGAAGTTCCTCCTCCTGTTCAGATGGAACTTCCTATATTCAAGTTTGCACCCATTACCTCTTGTCCTGTCACTGGGCACCGCTGAAAAAAGACTGGCCCCCTCCTCCCGGCACCCTCCCTTTAAGTTTTTGTAAACATTGATGAGATTCCTCCTCAGTCTTCTCTTCTCCAGACTAAAAAGACCCAACTCCCTCAGCCTTTCCTCATAAGAAAGATGCTCCAGTCCCCTAATCATCTTCGTGGCCCTTCTCTGTACCCTCTCCAGCAGTTCCCTGTCCTTCTTAAACTGGGGAGCCCAGAACCGGACACAGTACTCCGGGTGTGGTCTCAGCAGGGCAGAGTAAAGGGGAAGGATGACCTCCCTCGACCTGCTTGCCACACTCCTCTTGATGCACCCCAGGATGCCATTTGCCTTCTTGGCCACAAGGGCACATTGCTGGCTCGTGGTCATCCTGTTGTCCACCAGGATTCCCAGGTCCCTCTCTGCACAGCTGCCTTCAGCCCCCAACCTGTACTGCTGCATGGGGTTATTCCTCCCCAGGCGCAGGACCCTACACTTGCCTTTGTTGAATTTCATATGGTTTCTCTCTGCCCAACTCTCCAGCCTGTCCAGGTCACCTTGAATGGCAACATAGCCTTCTGGCTATGATTAGTGCACTTTCAGCACAGTGCCTCCAAAAAAGTGTCCATGGTGGGACAGAGAACAGATGAAGTCCAGAAAGGGGGAGGGGACAAAAGCAGAATGGTACTTAAAAATACAGTTGCTATTTACAGACATTGTTGAGACTGTTTTGAAACAGAAATTGCTGTGGGAATGGTATAATGTTTGAGTCTTGCTACTTGGATTTTTTTCTGTACAATGTTGAGCCTGCTGTACCTAGTATGTACAATACCTAAAAAGTAATCATAGCTACAGACAGAATTTTCAGAGAAGCCATAAACAGAAATTAGTTTTTTCAGTAAAACAATACAAAGTGCTGATTACTTATTTAATACGCCGATTAGATAAAAACTAAAGCAGCATCTTTTAAGAAATACTTGTTCTCATTGGCAAGCTAAGCCTTGTAGAACCACAGATGGGACAGTGGACAAAATTCTATGCTAGCTCATGCAAAAACTGATCACCAAGTTCAAACAAAGTCAGTACAGGAGACAAGAACCTGATAACACAAATGCTGACCTGTCTGGATGACATCTGCAAGACTATTATCAAGACGGAAGTCATTTTACTTCTAAACTATTCAAACTTCTTAGAGAAGCATTTGAGGAGATACCTCTGTAAATCTGGATTCTTACATGGCCATTTTAAGTCACTTCTAAAAGAAAAATTTGTATAAAGAACATAGTTAATTTTTCATTTAGAGTTAGGACTATTTTTTTTACCAGCTGGAACTAAAGTTAAATTGCTCATAACCACATTATATTCATATAAACATCATCTACACAAGATTATTTTGGCAAGTACTTACGCAAAGGATTTTGCCCTTCACTGGCATAGTACTCATACATCCCACTTTTAACAAGTGTATCATAGTGGGGGAGGAAGTCAATTCGCTCCTTGGTTGCCAAAACCAACATTTGATCAACTGACTGTAGCAGATACAAAGTGACTCCATCTTGAACAAGTTCACCTGCAATGAAGATGAAATACAGAGTATACTGAAGAGCATTCACTGCATCAGTCAACTTCTGCTCTCAAAATCAGTACAGCTTTAGCCTCAGGTAATCCCTGTATTTTCTAAGGTGTTGACTACTCAGCCTCCTAGCAACAGTATTTAATGTAAAATCTTCATGCGTCTGAGCTTAATAATGCAAGTTTTCTCAGGTGACAGATATTTATATGCCATTTTTCCTACCATTTACTGACTTTGTAATGGAAGGTAAAAATGATTTTTGATAACTGTCATCATACTAATGAGTAGTTGTTAAAAACTTGTTAGTGAAAGTGAACTTTGTAACAATTCTTGGCAAACTATTACAGGATTTGTACTTCCAGTTAATTATTGCACATCATAGAGTATGAGCAATCATCATATGGTCTTTACAATCAATATAAGAAATAGCTGTATTTATTTTGCCATCTAAGATACTTACTGAAGTTGTCTTCTGTAATTTCCTTTCTGTTTGTTGTGGTGATAACAAAGTTTTCATCAGTAGCTATGCCAAATGCCTACAAAAATTGGAGGTTATTTGGTTATGATAATAACTAAGTACTCATAAAGTATTCAGATAAATGAAAAAAAACCAACCAAAACCAGTCTTTCTATTCACTTTGCCACAAACTACTGAGAAGTGACCAAATATTTTCCCCCATATTAACTCAGAACACAGTTTAATTCCAGAACTTAACTTCATTTACTTTCTTAATTTAGCCAAACTGTCTGTACTGGAGTAGTCTGGATTTTTACCTGCTTAAAATACGTTCTAGTGAGCAGCAGGAATTTTAAGGAGGAGGAACTCTCTTATGGGTAATCACCTTGAGGGCTGAAGAACAAGACTGAACAGCTCCACTTCAGACAGTGCAACTACAACAGCAGTAGTCATGATCTAGAGGGTACCTTGTATTTTGCACTGTTTTGAGACATTAAACCAACCAAATATTTCTTAATATTGGATACATGTTGAACTTTTTGTTCTTCAATTACATCATACATTAAAAAAAAAATAATCAGGATTTATTTTAGAAAATTCTATACCATTAAAACACTGAAGTATATTCTTTTGAACCCAACTAATCTTTGCCACTTTGCTGCCTCCAACTTTTGAATATGTTTCTGAGGCTTTGGGCTTTTTATTCTGCTTTCTACATACATTTACATGCCTATACATCTGCACTAATTTTTACACCCTGATGTCCAACACTAATCTCTTTCTCAAAAATAGTAAACTAAATATCTGTGTTTTCTCCTGCCTTTCCAGGTCTTTGAAATCCAAGTAAAAGTCAACTCTGGTCCTGCTTAACTCCATCAACCCCTTCAGTCCTGCGGTCTTGACTCCAACTTTCTGCACTTTTAGTCAGATTCTTCGCCGAAGCTCTTGCATTCCCCATAGCAGCTTGCCCTCGTAATTTCCCATACCTCTATTTTTCCATCCCTAGTACTCAGACTCACAAAAATATTTTTAAAACACTGTTTAAAGTTTCATTAGAAGTCTGCTTTCCATCTTTCAGTTACTTTCTCCCTAGTTGCAACTATGTTAAAAATACTGTTAGTATCCATTAGCAAAATTGACATTTTTTCATTGCACTTGATACAAGGAAACAAATGGAGATGACACAAAGAGATTGATGTTCAGACTTAAGAATCTGGAGTAATTATTACTTTTTAAGTCTTCTAAGTTTGGATCACTTCAACTTAACCTCTTACATTACACAAATTTCCACATGGCAAACCTACGCAGGAAAAATTTCCTTAGAGCAAGGAAAATGAGCAATAAAAAAATACGTATACCATAAAACTAGCATCCAACTGTGCCATTCAAGGTTAACGGTTAATATGGAATAACTGAACTGTGGAGTTTTACATTTGAAAGCACAGATAATAATCTTTTCCTTCCAGGTACAATTACAACTTTCCTGTTTTCTCTACCTCCCGAAAATTCTTATGCTCTCAAAACCTTATGAAGAGTGCAGTATTTACTTTAAGGCAGCAAGAAGTTAGGATGAGGTAGTGCGTGCACAAGACAGCAGCCTGCTAACCGAACAGGGGCAGCCTCCTCATCCTGGTCCTCTTCCCCATTCCACAGTCCTATGCCTGTGTTTCCTGGTGAGCCCAGTATTGCTCTATCTACTGGCAGCAGGTCCTTTCCCCTTCACTCCAAATAGCTGTTATTTTGAGATAAGCTACTAGGCAGGTTCCACGGACCAAGTTTGGCAGTCCTAACTGCAGATAAACTGTTTTTCTTGTACATGCAGGAATTTAACAGGTCGCATCCTTTGTAAACTTAAGCTAACTTAGAAAATTTCTGTTTGAGAACTTCACTTGTATACAAGACCTATTCGTTTTACTTCCTCCTTCCTGTACTATTAATTATCTCAGCCCCTGTCTCTTCTCACTATGGCAGGCAGTGGTGAGGTGGCTGCACAGCTGTCCCATTCTGTGGCTGTGGTCTCCAGGAAGATGAGCTCGTCATCCCTGAATAAAAGTGGACCTACTGGGTAATTCACTTGAACAGTTGATGATGTTTCATTTGATTCTGATAAATAACGTTTGGTCAAATGTTTTATTTCTCACTAGTAAGAGACATGATGGTATCTTTTGTTGACTTGCTATCAAATGTGGGTTTCACTGCTGAGCCCCTTTCAGCTTAGCATTGTGCCCTTTTTTCAAATAAGCACTGAGGATGTACCCAGTACTTCAGAAGATTCCTGTGGCAGCCTAGCAGATTACAAATCTGTTGGTTATTCTTTTGCAAATCGTCCAGATGCACTATCATGATCTAGCTTTTGATGTCATCAAAATCTTGAAAGAGTGCAACAGAATCACTATACTCGGAAATGCCTCTGCATATTCCCAGTGAAAGTATGTTTGGAAGTTATGTGTTAAAACAGCTAAGCAGCTAGCTTTTACTTTTTGGATGCAAAACAAAAGAGCTTTGGGAAAAAAACCCACAAACCCAAACAGAGACAAGCTGCAAAATAATCCACAATCTAGTAGAAAAAAGATAATAATTGTATGTTCTCTAAAAAGAGAGGTAGATATGTGAAAAGAGAAGGATTCCTAAACTATTGGTTACATATGATCACTACATGCCAAAGTCAAGATGTTACAAAGATGAACAGTTATGTGCATACAAGAGAAAAAAGTCACCTAAAAAGTAAAGATCGTATCAATGAACCAATTTTTTTTAACAGTCTGGGAAAACAAACACAGCTGTTCACTAAGAGTAATTTAAATTGTTTACTAAGCCATACTTGGAGGTGTACTGAGTGTAGACTGCGGGATTTTGGTGCCAGAGGGCTGTAGGGGTGAGCAGCGTGGGATGAGGCTGTGAATTGCTCTGAGCCAGTCACAGCCAGCGCCAGGTGGCTCTCAAACTGATGGGAACAATCCACTGCACACTAAAATTTCAACCAGAAGGGCACACGGTGCTTCTGCTCAATCATACTGGGGAAGAAACAGAGGAGACACATGAGAAGCAAAAGAAGAGATGCATCAGAGGAGACAATGCTAGGGACAGCACTGAAGACACTTTGAAAAGAGGTGCTCCATGTCAGGCCAGGGAATTTTCCCTCTCTGTCCTCCTACTCCCACAGGGCTGTGGCCTGCGTACAACCCACCAGAGCAGAAGAAAACCAGTAATGAGCATGGAGGAGGAGAGGCAGCAAAGGGAAACCCTGCACATGACCCCAACCTACTATCTCACCAAAGGAATTGGGACTGACTGCACACTGCACACGGGGAGAACAAGAGAACCTTAGAGGAAAAGAAGTGTATGACAGAAGATAAGCTTGAAGAATTGGGAGGAAAGGCCTTTCCCTAAATGTTTAATTGCCCCCTCACCCTTCAACCAGCAGTCAAAACTTTGTGTTATTTTGCAGTAAGTTAAATTAAGAAAAATTCTGAGTTGGGCCTGCTTTGCCCACAGCAGGACATCAGTCATTATAATGATACATAAGCCGAAGAGCTGCCTGTTCAAACAAAAGAAATACATTCGTTATAAATGGGAGGCTCAGTCTGGAGCACTGCCTATGTTTCATGATAAACAGATAAAGCTAATAGCTCTTAATTTGTTGGTAAATGCTTACGACATGAGATTAATATAATGCTAAAAGGTAAGAGTTAGAAACAGTCAAATGAATTCCAGATGCCCAAGCAGCTTTCAGCAGGGCAATTTATAAGTATGATATATGAAAGCGTGAATAAATTGTGATCTAATCCTTAAATCTGCATCAAACAGCAATGTTCAATTTCCATACTTGCTTCAGTCACAGGTTTTCTTTATAAACTAAAAAAACCTCCCCAAAACACAAACCCACAAATCACAGACAACTCCTCAGGAGCTAAGACTCTTCAAATAGGCCTTAGTTTCTTTTCTTTTTCACATATTACCACCAAAGCAAATTTTGCTGCTATTTCATCTGAACATGCACTGTGAGCCTTACCTGGCTACTAAGCCAACTAGAACACTTAACGTGAAGTCAACATAGATTTTGCCTCTAGATTTACCATCTGCCTTGGAAAAGGTGTTCAACAGCCAAACATGCAAGTTTGTGTGTATAGCACCACAGCTTGCAATAACATGGACAGGCTTGAAGTGGTAAGTGAAGGAGAAGTAACACACTTGCTTCCAGTTGTCCTCCAGACTATTACCATAAAATAACTGCTGGTGCTGACTTTTCAAACTAAAGGAATGGAACAGTCGTGCACAGGACAGATGTAAGACAGTAAAACCGAATCTACAATGTCTTTAGAGAAGCCATTTAACCCCTTGCAACCCAAACTTTTTCAACACTAACAGTTGTTTCCTACAATAAGCAACTTCCATAGCTTTAAAAAAGCCGGCAGTGAACACTAGTGTTCTAGAATATTTTCCAACCATCCTTTATTGACAGAGACATCTCCATCTAAAAAATGACTTACAGAAGACAACATTTTCAGAACTTGAAGTGCCTTGTCCTTTGTCCTACTTAAAAGTTTCAGTACTTTCAGAAGTTCAAGGGATATACTTGTAAACATTTATAGAGGTATCAATGAAAGGTGTTAAGAAGTGAACAGATGGTTCAATAGCAACACTATGAACATCGCTACCTATCACAAGATCCTGTAATAGAAGTTTTTATGCAGTACCTTAAAAATAGAGGTTTATCATAATTTTGATGGAAAAAACAAGAGAAAAAGAAGAGAGGGAAAATTGCATGGCAGAAGCTCTCTACAAAAGCTACATACATAAATCTATGAAATTTTGTCCAGAACAATGAGTTAACTCAGACACCTTTTCAAAACTTAACAAGCGTAAAGAAGCTGGAGACCCTAGAATTTATGCAAAGAGCATGCTGTCATTAGCAAATTTTATTCAGGGTCTGGACAAAATTTTGACATCAACTCCACACACCTCCACCGTGAAAATACTTTGTATGGCATCACTTATTGCAGTAACAAGAATTCGGATGCCAAAAACCCAAAAAATACTTGGCCACATGTAGGAAGTCTTATCAGAGCAACTAATGCTAAAGGAATGCAGATACTCTGCATCTGACTGTATTGCCAGCACTCAAATTTGAGCAGGAACTTAAATCCCGCCCCCCCCCAGCAGTCAACACACCGCCTGAGTCACAGGAGGCAAAGGCAGGGAATGGGAGAATGAGGGAATGCCCACTGTAGGAAAAGACCAGGTTCGAGACCGGCTGAGGAACCTGAAGTTGCACAAGTCCGTGGGACCTGATGAGATTCATCCACAGGTCCTGAGGAAATTGGCAGATGAAGTTGCCAAGCCACCATGCATAATTTTTGAGAAGTCAGGGAAGTCCAGCAAAGATCCCACCGACTGGAAAAGGGGAAACATAACCCCCATTTTCAAAAAGGGCAAAAAAAGGAAGACCTGGGGAACTACAGGCCTGTCACTCTCACCTCTATGCCCAGCAAGATCACAGAGCAGATCTTCCTGGAAACTATGCTAAATAAGGAGGTGATTGGTGACAGCCAACATGGCTTCCCTAAGGGAAAATCGTGCCTGACAAATTCGGGGGCTTTCTATGATGGCATTACAGTGGTGGCGGATAAGGGAAGAGCAACTGATGTCATCTACCCAGACTTGTGCAAAGCATTTGACCCTGTCCCGCACAACATCCTTGTGTCGAAATTAGAGAGACATGGAATTGACGGATGGACTGCTCAGTGGATAAGGAATTGGCTGCACTCAGTGACTTGTGGTCAACAGGTCAACGTCCAAATGGAAACCAGTGATGAGTTGAGTTTCTCTGGAGTCAATATTGGGATTGGTACTATTTAACATCTTTGTGGGTGATATGGATATCGGGATTAAGGGCACCCTCAGCAAGTTTGCTGATGACACCAAGCTGTGTGGCGCGGTTGACATGCTGGAGGGAAGGGATGCCATCCAGAGGGACCTTGACTGGCTAGAGAGGTGGGTCCATGCAAATGTCATGAAGTTCAGTAAGGCCAAGTGCAAGGTCCTGCACCTGGGTCAGGGCAATCCCAAGCACAAATACAGGCTGAGTGGAGAATGGATTGAGAGTAGCCCTGAGGTGAAAGACTTGGGGGTGGTGGGTGGTGGATCAGAAGCTCAACATGAGTCAGCAATGTGCGCTCACAGCCCTGAAAGCCAACACTATCCTGGGCTGCATCAAAAGAAGCGTGGCCAGCAGGTTGAGGGAGGTGATTCTGCCCCTCTACTCTGCTCTCACCGAGACCCCACTTGGAATACTGTGTCCAGCTCTGGAGCCTCCAACATAAGAAGGACATGGACCTGTTGGAGTGAGTCCACAGGAGGGCCACAAAGATCATCAGAGGATTACAGCACCTCTGCTATAAAGACAGATTGAGAGAGTTGGGGTTTGTTCAGCCTGAAGAAGAGAAGGCTCAGGGGAGACCTTATAGCAGCCTCCCAGTACCTAAAGGGGGCCTACAAGAAAGATGAGGCGGGACTCTTTTATCAGGGAGTACAGCAACAGGACGAGGGGTAGCATTTTTAAACTGCAAGAAGGTAGATTTAGATGATATTAGAAAGGAATTCTTTACTGTGAGGGTGCTGAGACACTGGAAGAGGTTGCCCAGAGAAGTTGTGAAGGCCTCATCCCCAAAGTGTTCAAGGCCAGGTTAGATGGGGCTTTGAGCAATCTTGTCTAGTGGGAGGTGTCCCTGCCCATGGCAGGTGGGCTGGAACTAGAAAAATATAATTATTCCAAGATGAATTGATTTCATCATTAAGAATGCAAGTTATTTTATATCATAACAGTAAAGAATTTAAATACCTCTTAAATACATTTAAGAGCTACCCTCTGGTGTAGCAGGAGTTGCTAATACTTTTTTACTGATCATAAATATTTTCTTTATAATTATTTATAAGGCATTGTCAAGCAAATATTAAAAAAAAAATTACCCTTTTTTTTTTTTTTTTTTGAGTTTCTACCACTGCTGTGCTTCGTCTCCATATTGCCTCTTAATGAATATCCTTTCTGGCCTCTTTGCTTATTGATACCCTGGAATTTATTTTGGTGGACTGGCAAAATAATCTGTTTAAATAGTAGGTAGACTGTTAGGATACAATGGGAAGCTCAATAAAAGATTAAAAGCAAAATAATGTTTTATTGCAATGTCTGAATTTTGAATATTTACTTAAATTACAGATATTTACTTTATAAACAGATCACAGATATATACATCCTCTATATTTCTTCAAACAAGGAGGTCATATAGAATGATAGAATCACCTAGGTTGGAAGGGACCTTTAAGATCATCAAGTCCAACCATCAAACACTGCCAAGTCCGCCACTAAACCATGTCCCTCAGCACCACTTCTACCCACCTTTTAAATACCTCCAGGGATGGCGATTCCACCAGCTCCCTGGGCAGCCTGTTCCAATGCTTGACAACCCTTTCCATGAGAAATTTTTCCTAATATCCAATCTAAACTTCCCTTGGCACAACTCGAGGCCATTTCCTCTTGTCCTATCACTTGTTACTTGGGAGAAGAGACTGACCCCCACCGCTCTGCAACCTCCTTTCAGGTAGCTGTAAAGAGCCATAAGGTCTCCCCTCAGCCTCCTCTTCTCCAGGCTGAACAACCCCAGTTCCCTCAGCTGTTCCTCATAAGACTTGTGCTCCAGACCCCTCACCAGCTTCATTGCCCTTCTCTGGACACACTCCAGCACCTCAATGTCTTTCTTGTAGTGAGGGGCACAAAACTGAACACAGTACTCAAGCTGCAGCCTCACCAGTGCTGAGTACAGGGGCATAATCACTTCCGTGCTCCTGCTGGCCACACTATTCCTGATACAAGCCAGGATGCTCTTGGCCTTCTTGGCCACCTGGGCACACTGCTGGCTCATATTCAACCGTCTGTCAACCAACACCCCCAGGTCCTTTTCCACCAGGCAGCTTTCCAGCCACTCCTCCCCAAGCCTGTAGCGCTGCATGGGGTTGTTGTGACCAAAGTGCAGGACCCAGCACTTGGACTTGTTGAACCTCACACCATTGGCCTTGTCCCATCGATCCAGCCTGTCCAGATCCTTCTGTAGGGCCTTCTGACCCTCAAGCAGGTCAACACTCCCGCCTAACTTGGTGTCATCACAACAACGATAAAAAGTTTCACAAGAATTAAAGAAGCATTTACAAATGTGTTCGATTCCTATTTAAATAGTAACACTAATTTTAGTACCATTAACTCTCTTCAGACTAGTACTTCACCTCAAAGCCTCTCAAAAACTCCATCACACGTAACAAAACTTTTCAGCACAGATACCTTTCTGCTTTAAAAGGAGTGTGACCTCTGTAAGTGCCTGGAAGGATTCCTGTTAGAGATTAGCAACAAACTGAGGTGCTCCACCCTCACTGTGTACCTGGACAAGGTTAGCAAGGCACCTAGGATTAGCTGCCAACAAAGTTTAGCTCCATTCTGCTCATTTCAGGTAAATATTTTCCAATTATATCCTAAACATCAGGACAATAAGTGGGGAATTTACCTAACAAAAGACAACAGGAAAGTGTACAAGCAACAGTAGTCCCAAGAAGAGGCAAGACTCCCTGTCTAATTGACTTATTAACCTCAAAACTTCGTGGTTCTGTGGACTGAAATTACATGATTGCTCCTCATACATTCAAATGGAACAACCAAGCTCACAGATCATTTTTCATTAAAAGGTATCTGCTTTAAGGTTGATCACTGCAAGGAAGAGGAGTTAAGACTATACGTGCTCCACCTTCTTTTATAAAGATTTTTTTTTAAACCTCCCTCCCCAAGGAAAGGCTAATTTAGCAGTATATAAAGCCACATCCAGCCACACTACCATGCATTATCTTGTTTTTAGGTGACAGTAAGAAAATTCTTAAGGTGACAACGAATATTTGCTTCAAAATCAAAACAAACAACATTTTCAAAAATTAGTAAAGAAACATGTTAATAATAATGGACTAATGGTGTTATATGACAACAGACAGAGAGGACACGAAACCAGCTTCTAAATCTACCTCTCACTGGCTGAATCTTGTGTCTCAAGAATCAGCTATTTTGCTACATGAACTAGAATATATTTGCTTTCTCTATGCATTATAAAAAAAAGTAAGTCTCAGAAAGTAGCAGCCTAACATCATGCCTTCAAGCACTCAAGTATTTTCAACTTGTGATCAGCACATACTGTGATCAGGTTTAATTTCATTTTTTTTTTCAAGATTCACTTTCTCCTTTGACTACGGGAGACAGTTATTTGCAAAGGAATTCTCTTACGCCACAGGAAGATGTTCATGGCAGAAACAGTTCCAACAGCTTAATATATTTCTGGCACCTTTGTCAGACATTATTACCACCCCCACAGCCCAGTTGGCAGACTGGAAAGTGCATGTGTAGTATTCTACTGCTACAGTAGAATAATTTAGTTGCAAGACAAATGGCCAATGAAAGTTGTTTTAAAGCTAAGCCTGTACGGAGCTTGAGGATACCTGTAGAAATGAACACTGCTAGATACACAGCATTTACCTAATCATGCACTCAGATCACTAATAGCTTTAATTGAAGAAAGTGAATACAACATTCCACTTCATCTTCGTCTGAACAATTTGAAACTTGCTCATCAAAATAAAATAAAATAAAATAAAATCTTTCTTCCTGAACTTTCATCACTTCCCTGATACATTTTCAGCACCATGAAGTGGGGAAAGTCTGTCCCAGTCAGCTGAGCCCATTCATCACCTTTCTCCTGAAAGTAGTTAATTGCAACTTTCAAAAGGCCAGAAATTCAGCACTTTGGAGTACAACACCCAGAGAAACACAGATAATGCACAAAACTCTCAGAGGCACCACAATGCCAGAACACTCTTCCAGAAGCCTAACAAGAACCCATACACCGTTGGTGTGGGAGACATCAGACATTAAACTTCCTGGATCTCAGACTGCCCAGTTTTCACTGTGTCAGCATCTACTGGTCATATCAAACCATCTGAATGCATGGCAGCACGCTGAGGCATTTAGATCCCCACACATAAGATAATGAAATCTCCAAGGTGCAAAGAGTCACCACACCAAAATTAGCTGTGACAGAGGCATCTCTGTGTGACAGCAAGTTATTGGAGAAGGCCTTTCTCTAAGGGAATGATCATTGGAGGTTCTTCTTGGAGGTCTGTAAGAGCACAGACTCCATCCTTAACACCCCAAAACAGCCACTAGGACTGATGTTAAGAATCATGGTGTTGACACGGTAAGGAACTATACTTGAAAATTTTACTTTCACAGGCACCAAATCCAAACACACCAAGTTATGCTTTGCAGTGCCAGACTTCTCACACACCACGATGCGCATCTGAGCGGTGTGCCTAATGGCACAAAAGTACTTACTCCAGAAAGTCAATACATTTTTGACATAAGAAAACTCTGAAGCTGTTTGTACCCAAGGTTTGTCACATCTTGCACTGATGGCTAATTTCTGTACAAGACTGCAAATATGCCAAAAGCTCTGTGAACTACTGAACACCACTAGATCTCATGCAAATATCAATCACTGGATTGTGTAGCGCATATAAAAAACGCATGAAAAGAAAGACTCCCTTGTTGCACATTAGCATTAACCTCAGCCCAACAGTTAATTACAAAAGCTAATAAAAAAGATGGGAGAAACATCAATATATTTGCCCTGAATACTGAAAATACGAAGTATCCTTGCAATTCATCTGCTAGGTACAGGTTGAGATGGGATCCATTAAGACAACTTTCAGAAGAAATCACGTCATACATAGGAGATACAAACCCTATAATGATGCCCAATTCAAGAGGAAGTTGATTCTTAGGCAGCCATGAACCTACTCCGCTGCCTAACTTCTCAGAACATGGCACTGCATGAAGTGTACTGATTTCTTTACTCCATTCAGTTCTGCCAGTCTTCCGAGGGCACTGATCAGATCAAGTGATGTACTAACGCTCCATAGCCAAGTTACTGCTAAGCAGTAGCACCTTAATTAGTAGTACGGATTCAGTACCTCTAACAGAACACGAATATGCCATTTTGAACACTGAATTAGAACTGTGCAAGGAAGAAGCGATCATGTGTGACAGCTACTTCTGCTGACACTGGTAACTCAAAGCTTCCATCACAGTAGCAAACCACTACATTAAACACTGTCCAGACATAGGACAAACTAAGCAATTTCTTTGAAGAGTTTATCTGCTAGAGAGCAAAGTGCAAATTACACTGGATAAAAAATAAAATAAAATGAAGTAGAATGGTTTATCACACTAAGTTAGTGCACAACTTCCAGCTGACTCTCCTGTGCGCTTCACAATACAAAACATATGCAGGCAGCCAACAGCTTCATGGCATTTACTACTTCCTCAAAAAACGAAACCACAACAGAAAATGGGCGATGCCTACTGGTATCACCAGCAAACTAAAGTAAACAGCCCGTGTGCAGAAAGAAACCTCCACCTCCGAGAGACCCGAAGACAGCTCTTATTTTCCGTAAGGCAAGGAAAGAGAACCGGAAGGATTCGCGGGACAGCAAAGAACCCGCCGGGTAACGCAGCCACGGCTGCGGGCTTCAGAGCCAGGGCTCGGGATGGGAAATGACCGCCGTTTTTACCGCCGCCACCTCGGACAGCAGAAACAGCACCGCGCCCCCGCGCGGGGGAGCTCCGGGGCCGCCCGCTCCCTTTCCGCCCGCCGCCAGGAGCTGCTCCCGCCGCGCCGCCCCGTGCCGCCGGACGGGCCCTTTCGGCGTGGCGAGACGGCTGCCCGGCGGCAGGGGACGCCACGGGAGCGGCCGCGGCCTCTCCTCGACGCCCGCCCGCCCGTGCCGGCAGGAAAGTTTGGGGGGAGGAGGCAGGCGCAGCGGCCTGCGCCCACCCCGATCCCGGGCAAGCCCGCGGCGGCTGGGGCGCCCCGCCGGCCACCGGAGAGGCGTTACCACCGCCGCCTTCCCACCGCCGCCGCCGTCCCTCCCTCCCTCCGTTCTCCCGCCCGCCCCTGCCCCCAGTACCTGGCAGACGGCGCTGCGGAAGCCGCGGTAGTTGTCCTTGCCGTAGCTGAGCACTTTCTCGTCCGGGTCCGCCTGCTCCTGGCGCCGGTCGAAGAGGAACACGGTGCGGTCCCCGTTGCCGCGAGGCAACAGCGGCCTGCGAGCTCCGCGGCTGCCTCCCGCCGCCGCTGCCATGTTGGGAAGCCGAGGAGACGGAAACTGTCCCCGCAGCGATGGCGGCAACAGCGGGACCTGCTGCCTAGCCCGCGAGCTCCCCCGCCCGGCCGACGCGCCACAGCCCCTACCAGCGGAGGAGGCGGAGCCAAGCGGAAGCCCCGGGCGGGGGCCCGGAAGTGGGGCGAGGGCGGGGGCCCGGAAGTGGGGCGAAGGCGGGCGCCGCGTTCGGCCGCCGAGGGCGGGGCCAGGCGGGTGGGGAGCTGCCGGGAAACGAAAGCGCGGCGCCGCGCAGCGTCCTCCGTGCCGCATCACTTCCGCTTCCGCCACCGCTGGGCTGGGCCTAGAGCGGAAGGTCTGGGCGGGAGAAAACCGTGCTGCGCCCGGCCGCCTCGCTCACTGCGCCCGTTGAGGCACCCGAGGCCGCCGCCTCTTGGGCGCGGCGCGGAGCGGAGCGAGTGGCGAGGGGGCCTGGCTGGTGGGGGCAGGGCCGGGCCGGGCCGGCAGCGGACTGCCGCCGCCTGGCGGAGGCATCCCCGAGCGACGGCGGCCGGCCGGCCGGCCGGTCGGGCGGGGGCG